>OX602129.1:3230395-3830395 GCA_951449985.1 Falcaria lacertinaria
AAGCAGACCAGCCCTCAAAGTACCAGGAACATCGAAGAGGCAAAAACTGGGATGCAATACGAGGCTCTCGATCAAGGCGTGCGGTCTATGCAAAACGATGCCATGGCCGCCATATTTAACGCGGACGCTGACAATCAAATCTCGTGTGTGAACCTCGACCTAGAACTGTCCAAGGACCTTCTGGAAGAGTCTCTGAGCGACATCGAAAAGTGCGCAGAGGAATACCCCGACGACTTCTCGGCCGACGTGGACAATTACAACAGCCGATCAGAATTTGAGAACAACTCCCCCATTTCGCTTGTAAAGACCTCTGAGGACGAACATTTCTGGGACACGTAACAATTAATAACAACATTAACAGAACCAGTCATAATTTATTTTACTAACATCTGTGTGAATTAAACATACAACATCATATAAAATATACATGTATCATACAAATTATCTTCGTTATAAAAGTACAAACATTCGTAGATAATATCAGTGCTACCGTGAACACCGTTACCATCACTCACCGTTTGGCAATCCGACCAAACTAGGTTTCATAGCGTGACCTTAACCATAAATGCTAAATCGACTTTGAAACAAACATTATTGTCGTTACATTGAAATTATATTTTTTACCTAATAAAATAATGAAAGCAGCCAAATTATTTTTTATTATGTTATGTCGCACACATTTTTGAGACATAAAATAGGTACATTTAGATTATAAACTAATTATAATTGGTATATTAATGTCAAAAATGCAGCTATTCCTCCTTCAACATATTTTTTTAAAATACAAAATTCAAGGACATATATAATTAACAAACATACAAGAACCTCGTTATTTAATATAACATTTAGTTATTCAAGTGCGCCACTATGTTTATCCCTTTTAAAGTGGTAAGTATTTTGACGGTCGTATTAGTGTTATATTTATTTGGAACTTGTAACTATTTTGGTCTCCAAAACCTATATCGTATTATTCGTTTCGGAATATTATGTTAATTTAGAATCATATTTTGTGTATCAATATTATTACGGGAGCACATTTAGTTTTGTTTAACAAAGCACCATCAAAGTATTGTTTTTGTTAGCTTTGTATTCGTTTAACTGAGTACATCACCGAGATACATATGTAACAGATTAAAAGAAAATTAATACCTAAGACGAATTAAATTCGATGTAAATTACATAAAATGTCACTCTCAACCTGATTATGTCAATTATCTTATGCCGTTACATGTCAAAGTTTTACAATAACTAGCAAAATATCTATCACCATTTACAAACAGCATTACGTTTTATTGTAAAAGAAAATAATAAAAATAAATTATTCTTTTTTTTTATTAAAATACCAGAGCACGAACATCAGAACATGTAAATTTTAGTACGCTTTTACTATGTTTATTATTCATTTTGAATATTATGTTTGAATGTATTGAGCATGTGAATATTTTAGTAGTCTCATGTCCGTGCGTGTGGTGTAAAATAGGCAGTATTGTGATAAGGTCAGTTGGTGGTGGGTCAGAAACCAAAGCTCACGTTATGGCCGACGTCTCTATCGACCAGCGCAGAACGAGGAGAGTTTGGACCCGTCACTCGGAGCCAGTTTGACACCTGACAACATAAATATATATAACCAAATCTATATAACACTAGATGACCCGGTGGACTCGTATCGCCTGCATGTATGAATATTTTGCTCTCAGTTTTTCCATATTTTGTAACCATTTTAACCTTGCCTGGATTTCCGCAAACATTTCAAAATCAAAATTAATCAAATCGGTCCCGCCGTTCTCGAGTTTTATAGAGACTAACGAACATACAGACGACACAGACAGACTACATACTACATCTACTGAACGGCTTTTCATAGGCGCTTATGACCTATAATTCTCTAGAATATTCATTTAATGTATCTGTTGGTTTAACCAGTGCTATCCATATAACGTATGAAAACATCTCGTGAAGGTCGAAACAAACGTCATAGCTCAGTCAATATACACATCACACCGTCTGTAAGATTTTGATATTATCGCGTTCAGACAGGGAGACAGACGCGGAGGGGTACTTTTCATTTAATATGTGGTGATAGTGATTTTACAACATACTTGTTTTATATGGTGGTATAAGTATTTGGTACAGGGTTGGCGAATCGCGAGTGACACCCCTGGTGTTGCAAGCGGCCATAGGCTACGGTGACCGCTTACCATCATGTGGACCGTATGCCACCATAGTGGTATAAAAATCAATAGGTACCTGCAGCGACACGGGGCGGGAGTGTTCGCGGCGGCTGTCTACATTCCGCTGCGGCGTGGAGCATCGCATAGAGCACTCGCTCCACACACTCTCAGACAAGCAACTGTCGTCCGCCGTCAGCGGCGCCGAGCCCCATCTGATACACACACACTTACATACAAACTACCTATATCCTCACGCCATCCCACAAGGGTCCCCGAAGAGGGAGGCAGAGGTGTTACGGGGAAATGTGGGTGCATTTCCCCGAAGATGATTTGGTTTGCCAACATCATGACAATGGTGCCAATTTTGTTGTTCAAAATGACTAAACATAACTGATTTGACAGGTCTAAAAATATTGCCATCCTTATTTAACCCCGCACGTGAGAAAGGGATAGCAAGACTTAGACCTGTCAAATTAGTTAAGTTTAGTAGTTTTGAACAACAGAATCGACACAAATGTCCGTTATTTCGACACCGTCTCTTAGGCACTTATCCGTCTTGAATATCTTCTCAGACGTATTCAGGTTTCCTCACGTTATTTTTCTTCACCGTAAAGCTCGTGGTGTGACTAATCAGTGCCCTGAAGTTAGAAAAACTCATTGGTACAGACCTTGAGGCAACGCTCATACTACACGGCCACCACAGCTCTCTCTCGGTGTTGTTTAGATTGTTTTATACTGAAACTAGCTTCTGCCCGCGACTCCGTCCGCGTGGAGCTTAGAATCCCAGAGGAATCTTATATATTCCCGGGAATAAAACATTTTTACGGAATAAAAAATCCCATGTATTAATCCAAGTTATCAACTACACGTGTGCTAAATTTCATACATTTACAGTTGAGCCGTTGTTACGTAACTGAGCAACAAACATACATTCATTCTTAAAAACTATCACATTTATAATATTAGAAGGATTTATTTGTTGTGTAGTTCGTGATATGTCATATGATATGTTTATGAGTGGTGTTACCTTTCCCTCTCGGCGGCGGGGTACAGGCCGATGGAGTGTCGCCAGCGATACACGTTGGGGAACTGTTCCGGGGAGAGAGGGCAACCGGACACCGCGTCGTATACGAGCCGGTCCATCTTGGAAGGCACCTCACTTGATTCAACAACATCACTCTTTTATACATAGAACACTAGATAACCATTAATAATATTAAAATTGTTGATTTTACAATTGTCCTCGCAATTTTTCCATATTTTCTCTCCAATTTAACCTTTTTTTAATTTTTTAATACCACTAACATACCGCCCACCCGATGGTAAGCAGTCACCGTAGCCTATAGCCGCTAGCAAAAGGGATATCATTAACGACTTGCCAACCCCGTTGTTGATGAGGTCTCAGTGTGCTCATCCTCATGGAGCACTGGCAACCTGACTTACCGCAGAAACAAAACACTACATAAAAAATATCCTTCTCTCACCATTTAAACCTTCCCTGATTTCGACAAACAATTCAAAACCAAAATTAGCCGAACCGGACCTCGTTCTCGAGGTTTAGCGGAATTAACGAACAGTTATTCATTTTTATATATACAGATAGATTGATTACGGTAGCCAACAAGCATGTGGACCGCCTGATGGTAAGTGGTTACCGTATCCTTTGGAGGCTTGCAGCAGCACGCGCAATTTGTCGATACTGTAACGCCTTGGTTGCCACCTATGTTACTGGCTGGTAATAAAATGTAAGGCGACAACACCTCACGAGAAAAATAATAAGTTTAGTATGTATTAGAATAGAGAATGACGTTAGGCCCGTCATCGGACTAACATCGTAAAAAGTGAAATTATTTAAATAATATAACACAAAGAAGCGATCCCGTGTATTATTTATGCCTCGCCACCGCTACGCCCTACAATACTGGCAGTAGTAGTCTTTGAAGATGATATACGTACCCACTAATGAAGATGTCCGCTAGGGCGGCGTCGCTGGCCTCGCACATGTCGTCGCCGTCCTCCAGCTCCGAGGCTGTCAGATACTCGCCTTCAGACTCGCACGACGCACACGACTCGTCCTCAGATATCTGCACACACAGGAATAAAGAAATTATGATGACAATTATGTAGTGTTGTGTTTCTGAGGTAAGTAAGGTTGCCAGTGCTCCACGAGGATACACACGAGCCACGAGCACAGTGAGTCCTCATCAACAATATGGTTGGCGACTCGTTAGTGATACCCCTGGTATTGCTAGCGGCTATAGGCTACGGTGACTGCTTACCATCAGGTGGGCCGTATGCTTGTGTGCCAACTAAAGCGGGCTACACATCTTCCGTTTTAGCTGTACAGTCGAACTTTGCAGTTAAATCGTACGTGTGTAGGCAAAACTGAACGTGTGTAGTCACTAGAGGCGTCAGTCATAACTGTACAGTTAAAACTGAAGGTGTGTAGCACGATTTAGTGCTATAAAAAAAAATGTAATGTGGTTGGTGTTCACCTCAGCGTCGACCACGTGACACTTGGCGACGTCAATGGTGTAGAGGCCGCTGTCGCCGCCGCCGGTGTTCACGCTCACCGGCTGCTCCGCCACCTTGTGTTGCATTTTACCGTCACCTGCACATTCAAAATTCACACTTACCTCGAGGAAAAAAAGATTCTACACACTATATCACACTTGTGGGTGGGCCCAGGTTTAAATCGCGGCCTGTACCAATGAGTTTTTCTAAGCTTAAGTACAGTGATTAATCTGAACCATGAACTAAAACCGAGAGGAAGGGCGAATTGGTATCTCCCGTGGGTTTTCCTATTAATATTAGAGCCGGTAGACTGGGGACTGTACCTCCACCTTACAGAGGACCGCAGTGAAATAACACTACTTTGATGTAGTGTTGTGTTTCTGCGGTAAGTATGGTTGCCAGTGCTTCACGAGGATACGCTGCGCTAATAGTAATGATGCTAGCACAGTGAGTCCTAATCAACAACAGGGTTAGAGAATCGTTAGTATTGCTAGCAGCTATAGGCTACAGTGACTGCTTACCATCACCTTAGTACCATACCTTAGTGGTACAAAAAAGAAAGAAAAGCACATTAACAAACTTACCAATGTCATGGTCAAACGTCAGTCTTCTAATGAAGCCCTCGCTCTTCGGACTGGTGGAGAGAATAGACCTGTTCTTTCTGAAGGACGCATTCTTCTTGCTATTCCTCTCAAAAGTCTCCACCTTCCACTCGCACCGACACTTAGACGCCTTCGCCCATATATTTGTGCACTCGGTCTCCGAAACGGCCGGCCCCTTAGTACCGTCTTGGTCGGTCAACTCCTCACAAATAAAACTAGCTATACACCTAACGTGGTTATCAATCACGTGTGTCATCTTAACCCTACTTCTAAAATTAGTCGGCTTACGTTCGTCGTCCGAACTGAATATGTCGTCGTTGGGACAACGCAACTTCACCAAGAACTCCACGAGGTGGTTGATATCGTCCAAATCTTTGGTCTGTTGCTTCAGTTTGTAGACCACAAGTTGTGCTAATCTCGAGTGTATCAAAGCGAAGTCTATATTCTGGAACCTCTCGTCGTCCATGTACGTAAGGATCGTGTGTTGGAGGTGTTTCGCTTCCGATTTGAGAGAATCCCCCGCAAATTCAGGCTCGGACGTTAAGGAGAATGTTAAGGCATCAGCTATCCTTTTCGCGAACACCAGACAAGTTCGCTCAATGCACAGTAATTGGCTGACTGTGTGGTTTAAAGGTGTGATGTGCGCGTCCCCGTTAGTTTTGACTGTGGGTTGGCGGCAGAGCCTCTGTCTAATTGGGTCTGTCTTGTTCCAATGTGGGGGTCGGTCGGAGATGGTGCACGTCGTCATGGCAACACAGAGCTCCGAGACGGGGCTAAGGCAG
Organism: Falcaria lacertinaria; assembly: GCA_951449985.1. Classification (NCBI taxonomy): domain Eukaryota; kingdom Metazoa; phylum Arthropoda; class Insecta; order Lepidoptera; family Drepanidae; genus Falcaria; species Falcaria lacertinaria. The sequence goes on from OX602129.1 coordinate 3,236,465, forward strand.
TCTGTGTTCTGCCTAGAGATGCTGAGGCTGATTCGACTGAAAGAGACTTCGTCCGGCGAATGTGAGGCTCGGCTCGCATTGTAGGCGAGCGAGCACGCGCTCTCGTATTTGACCTTCAGGTATTTCTCTAACAACGCCAGTCCCTCTGGAGATCGCAGGTCCGTGAAAGTATCCAGAAACGGCCAATACTCCTTCCAACCCACGTGCAATTGGTCTGCTAAATGTCTGGAAAATAAAAGACATAGTTGATTACAATCTATTAAGTTGTTCAATAATCTCCTCGCGAGCCACACGGTGTATGTATGTATGGTGGTAGTACCTGCCGACGGCCTCCAGCCCCTTGGCGGTGTCCTTGAGGCGGAAGGCGGCGGGCGCGCCGGGCGAGCGCGGCGGGGTCTTCCAGCGGCGGCGGAAGGACAAGGCGGCCGCGCTCTCCATCGGCCCGGCGTACGCGCGGATCTCGAACCGGGGACTCAGCGGGTCAACGTTTATTTCCTGACCACCAAAATAGCAGGCAGTTATGAGTATTTACTCCTCTTTATAAGTGCGCCGCAATTTACTTATACGCGCACTGTTTTAATTTCTCATAATATTAAGGTACTTATGAAAAAAAAAGCCACCTGCGAAGAACCGGCAAGAAACTCAGTGCTCTGCCTTTTCCTCATATAACAATGATCACCAACACATTATATACACTCAAGTGTGTAGGACAGCCACATAGAATAAAGACGCGGCTCGCGTCCGTAGGCTTTTCTCATTGAGACTCTTTAATTTCAAACGACAGACCAATTTATTAAATATTTAGGTAGGTAGGTTTATTGAACAAATGGCCAAACACTGAAACGCCAATCGAATCTGATGCGTCATACATTTTCAGTGGCCTTCGATTTTACGCATATAAATATAATACATATTTTATTTTGACGATGGCGACGCTTCAACCAGTTACCTAGTGTGCCTTCGAAATTTGAATTTCCTTTCTGTATTCGGCCGTATATGGCGCTTAAAGCAAAGAGCTTGAGAGGAAGGTCGCAAGGAATACATCATAATACTAATACGTGAAGCAAACATTTTGTTCGCCGTTTTACGAACATTGCGTGGACGGGGGAGTATGAAATTTGGCACAGTTAAAATTTACATAGAGAAAGACGCCAGAAAGCGCATCTATATATAAAAAAATATCCCTATTTCCCTTGGTCACGCCATTACAAGTGAACGGCTAGACCGATTTCGCAATTTCTTTTGTATTTGTTTTTGTCAGGAGAAGGTTCTTATGAAAGAAAAAAACCGGAGCATATTTAATTTTGGGATAAACTAAAGGTCCTTTTTTATGGTGTATTTGACATATGAATTCATAGCCAAGACAGGACATCTGTCTGGGCAGCTAGTATTTTATATAATACTAGCGGCCCGCCCCGGCTTCGCACGGGTAGACATTGATATCAAATATTTTGTCTACCCGTGCAAAGCCTGGGCGGGCAGCTAGCCTATGTTACTCAGTGATAGTTTAGCTTTCTTACGGTGAAAGAATTTTTGAATTCGGTCCAGTAATTTCGGAGCCTATAGACATTTATCAAATATTTTGTCGACCCGAGCGAAGCCGGGGCGGGCAGCTATTATAATATATAGCCTATGTTACTCAGTGAAAATGTAGCTTTCTAACGGTGAAAGAATTTTTGAAATCGGTCCATTACTTTTTGAGTTTATTCGTTACATACAAAAATACAAATCTTTCCTCTTTATAATATTAGTGTAGAATACATTTGAAATACATTATGAAAAAAAAACAAAGTTTGTTTATACATATTTCAAAGCGAGTAACATTAAAGTTATAACACTATTACCACTAGATAGCAGTCGTCTTCACGCTGCGGTGATCAGTGTCGGTAGCAGGGACATTTTTTTCACCGCCGCAGCGCAGTTCTTATTGTCCAATACAAAAATAGTCGAAGGCGATACGAAATCGTTGTAACAAATTGTTTTAAGCTTGCTTGAAACTCTAGTATTAAAAAAAACTTACCGGCGGCGAAGCGGGGGTGAACGGCCGGCCAATAGTGGGAGCGGCGCTACCGTCCTCCGTATGTAGCACGGGCACGTAGAACCGCTCTCGCAGCATCGATGAGATTCGTTGGACCGTCTCCAGCGTACTGTTTGAGGCGCGCTTGCAAATTATCTAAAAATTTCAGGATTGAAATGAGACATGAGTAAGAGAAGTAGGGCGAATGAGGATCTCCCATGGGTTTTCCCATTAATATTGGAGCCGCCCGACTGGGGACCTCCACCCTAGAGAACACCGCAGTAAAATAACAGTACTTTGATGTAGTGTTGTGTTTCTGCGGTAAGTAAGGCTATAATTTATACAACTGTTTCCCCGCGAGTTCGCCCGCGTATCGATATAATATATCGCCTATTACTCCATGATAATGTAGCTTTCGAACGGTGAAAGAATTTTTTAAATAGGTACTTTACTTTCGGACCCTATTCAATACAAACATACACACACACACAAAAATACAAATCTTTCCTCTTTATAATATTATATAGTAGGTATATAGTATAGAAATACATACAAAACAGAAATGATCTTGTAACTACGCAACGGATTTTGATGCGGTTTTTTAATAGATACCCTATCGATTAAAAAACCGCATCAAAATCCGTTGCGTAGTTTTGAAGATCTAAGCATACATAATGACAGACAGTCAGCGGGAAGCGACTTTGTTTTGTAATTTTTTTTTTTTTTCCTAGTTTGAGTGACATTGCTTAAATCCATTTCATAATCATCCCATGCGGGACAACTCGTCTACTTCTCATATTTCATGTTAATCCTATAAGGACAGTATTTGACATTTTCAGTTCAGACTTTTTCTTTATACCACTAGGGTGGCAAACAAGCATACGGCCCACCTGATGGTAAGCGGTCACCGTAGCCTATGGACGCTTGCAACACCAGGGGTATCCCTCGCGGGTTGCCGACCCTATAGCATGTACAGACTATGTAGTGATTCCCACGTACATCTTTAGGTTGCTCGCCGTACTTGTTGGTGGCGCTCCGGTTGCACTGCGGGAACGAGGTGAGCACGTCCACCACTTCAGCGGCACCGTACTTGGCTGCGAAGTGTAGGGGAGTCTCATTCATCGCCTTGTCCGGCGTGTTCAGGTAGCGATCCACTAGGATGCTCGCGAACTCCTGTCAAACAAAACGCACAAATACTTCAATGATGCCAAATTGACAGTTCTCTTGTCCATAATCATATGACTAAACTAATAGTAGATTGTTAAACAAGGTGCTAAAGTGACCCATTGCATACGAGGTAGTTTTATCATAATAAATAGGAAATATGAATAAATATTTTTTATAAGTAACAGACAAAAATAAAAAACTAAAAACTTATTCTATTTATATTAGATATTCTATTTTTTCCCGATGACGAACTTTTTGAGCATGAGGAGTAAAAAATATAGTCTGTAGGTATATATAAAAGAAGAAACTGACTGGCTGACATATCAATGCACAGCCTAAGTGACTGGTAAGAGACTTGGAATTTTGACAGTAGGTACCATTTGAGTTTAAAAAGAGAATTAGGATAAATTGTAATCACCCGTGGGTTTTCCCATTAAAACTGGTGCCGCCCGACTGGGGACTTACAGAAGACCGCAGTGAAATAACACTATTTTGATGAAGTATTGTTTCTATCCTTATAGGTATTATAGTTTGTAAAATATTATCAATCAAAACCACGCGGCATGGCTAATCTATCAATGTGTAGGTATCCTATACATCTAATATATAAAATTCTCGTGTCACAGTTTTCGTTGCCATACTCCTCCGAAACGGCTTGACCGATTTTGATGAATTTTTTTGTGCTTATCCGGTATCTATGAGAATCGGCCAACATCTATTTTTCATCCCCCTAAATGTTAGGGGTAGTCCACCCGTAAATTTTTTATTTTATTTTTTAGGCCGATTTCAAAAATTCTTTCACCGTTAGAAAGCTACATCATCACTGAGTAACATAGGCTATATATTATACTACCTGCCCGCCCCGGCTTTGCACGGGTAGACAAAATATTTGATATAAAAGTCTACCCGTGCGAAGCCGGGGCGGGAAGCTAGTAAATATATATTAATACTAGCTGACCCGACAGGCGATGTCCTGTCTTAGCTATGAATTCATATGTCAAATACACCATAGCAAAAATACCTTTAATTTATCGCAAAATTAAAAATAATCCGGTTTTTTTATTTTTTTTTCATAAGAACCTGGCAACTAACAATAACAAACACAAATAAAAAGAATTAGCGAAATCGGTCCAGTCGTTTACGCGTGATGCCGTGACCAAGGGAAATAGGGATTAATTTTTATATATATAGATGACTGAAGACATGAAAACGGGCTGAATAATCAAGTATGTAAATTCAACTACACAGAAATACTGATAAGACATTTGATACTTTACCAGAATTAATATTTATAGATGATAATTTTACTAACTGAATATGTTTCACTATGCCACAATGGGCCGGAAATTTATTGACAATTCACATAGTATCATATTTAAATAAATGGATGTACAATAGATATCTATAAATAAGTTGGTTTTCTTTTGTTTTAAATAAAAAAAAAATACAACCTTTTAATGCTCTTCAACCCATATCATAGGGTTAACTGAGCAAAATTATACTATGATAAATGCGATCTCCATTTGATGACGTCCTCCATATTGGATTAAAAATGGTGGCATTTAGGTACCAAACGTGTGTGCCAATTTTACAGGGAAAATCGGTTACCTGGGTTAAAACTACGTAGTTGTAAAATGTAAAAGGCTTCTAACAGACCTATAACAATAGACAAAGATATTTAATTGGCAACTGGGAGCGATTGCTTAACGCGCACTTCAAGAAACGGAGGGAGGCATAGTCATCCAACAAAGCAACGTGGTGGAAACCTACACAATCAATGGCCTCAAAGGCCGTCTGCCGTAGGGGAGCAAACGGGGTATGTGAGATTCTTATTCACTAGGGTAGGCCGGGGCCCTTGGGCACACAATAAATTGGGGCCCTCTGGAAAGTACAAAAACGTTTACGACCGCGGTCGCCCTGCTGGGTCGGTATTTCAATCTTGAAAAGATGACAAAAAAAAATGGTTCTTGAACTTTCGGAGACCCCGTGAGGTTGGGGGCCCAGGGCTCGGGCCCCAAGTGCCGGGATCTCCGACTACTGGCCTGTGTCGTTTGGTAAAAGTTAATTAATTGACTTTACCTTGCAACAATCTGCATCGGCGTCCATGCCGTACAACTTCTGCACGAACGCGGGATTCCCCACAGTGGTCAGGATGAGGTTACATATGTCCGCATTCATTGCTTTCGCCGCTATGTGCAGCGCATTGTACCGGGATCCTTCCTGTAACACATCACATCGTCATTCATTATTATTATTATTTCAATTCTTAGCCTAGGTGATTTTTTTTACAATATTCCTAAAAAACATAGATATTATTTAAATAAACACCAGAACTAGAAAGCCACCGATAACGAGGCGCGATCCCAAGCTACCGGCGGTTAGGGTTACAGAGTGAGGAACCTCCTGACAATGCGTGCCGTGTCAAGGAATTCATTATCATTATTATTTATCTTCCAATTTATAGACAATAGTTAGATCAGTGCCTAGGGCTGCGTTTTAGTGTTTTATTTATTTCAAGCTACGGGGCCCATATAACATATACCTTACAGACTAACATACATACAAAAAATATTATCTATTTACGTTTGCCTTTTTTGTTCAGATTCGAGGGGCCAAAAATATTTTTAAGTTGACATACCAAATTCCAAATTATTTATTCTGCATGAATTTATTGCGTAAATATTTCACACTCACCCTTTAACCTAAATAAAAATTTAAATAATTAAATCTAAAATTATACCATCGAGTAATGTTTTCCGGTGTATAAATACAGTCACACAAAATTTATTTTAGATTTATTACTTGTTAGTTATAAAATATCCATCTATAAAGCAAGTTGGGTACCGGTACTCATCGTCCGTGAATTTTAGTAAATGGCTCCAAATCCCAACCAAGAGAATGATCCAATTGCTCAAAATCCCAACCAAGTGAATGATCAAATGGCTCAAAATCCCAACCGAGAGAATGATCACAGTATATTGGAAAAAAATGGAGAAACCTTTAAAACACCCGCAGCCGCTCGACCAGCTCCCAGGGAATATAAAATCGTGTATCGCAATGTATTGGTATACAGTTATTTGCATATAAGCGCCATATATGCAATATACCTCCTCGTTACCGAGCGTCTTATTGCAACATACATATTTGGTAAGCTGGCAGATTTTATGTCCGCATTTCTTAGTAACTGATCAATTGTTTGCGTGAATTTATTTAAAGCATTAGTGAAATTATAAATTTATGCACCACTCAATTAAGCTTAGTGACCGCTAAAAGTGCCAAAAACTATATTTTTTGCATTACCAATTTTATTGGCCGCCTGATTCAATACCAGGGGTATGAGAAGCGCGTTACCAATCCTACAGTAACGTTAATATTTTTCAGGTTACATATACACAACCTTAGGTGGATTTGGGGTAACGGCCGGTGCTCACAGACTATGGACCCACAGAGCTTACAAGGCAAAGCTGCCTCTGCAAATTATCCTCATGCTGTTACAAACGAGCGTGTATCAATTATCAGTGATCGATTGGGTCCGGGAGCATCGGTTGCATCACAGACACACAGACACTGACGCAGACCCACACAATTCGAGTCGGGGCTTGTTCTTCTCGCACGTGGGCTGGCTGTTGGTCAGAAAGCATCCTGAAGTGAAGAGACAGGGGAAACACACAGACCTGTCCGACGTGCTCAGCAACCCCGTGTTGGTGTTTCAGAAGAAGTAAGTGACCAACCACCACAAAAGACATCACCCATTTTTCATAGAGATATGGTCCAAATGTGAAAGTGTCGGCTAACACATTTTTTCTGTATATTCTATTAGAGGTTGGCCGGCACTTTCAGATTTGGACCAAAATGGATGATGACTTTTCGTCGGTGACTCTCAACAACGCGAAACAGGAATATTTTTAGGAAAATCGCGTAAAAAAAAACATATTTACGGTATTCAGATTTTTTCCTTTACTTGTAATACTGTAAGTACCCTGTAGGTTTTGATTCCCTTGTGAAATCGCAAAATATGCGAAAATTTGCTACATAAACGGACATATCTTTTCTTCATATTAACTTACAGGTTTGATTATTTTACAGCCGAAAGAGACCATAGACCCGCGTATTTCATATTGATTTCAATTTGATAACTCCACGCGTTCTTGAGATAAAAAATCTTGCCAGACAGACGGACAACAAAGTGATCCTATAAGGGTTCCTTTTTTCCTTTTAAGCAACGGAACCCTAAAAATGATGGCAATTATTGTATTGTTTAGTAGTACGACAAGATCACAGTTCATTATGCACTGATACTACGCATTGAAATAAGGGCTAAAAGAGCTTGACCTTCTGTCTGTTTGATTGTTCCGGGTGATCTCTGTAACGGTTCGACCGATTGGAACTGGTAAATAGCTGATGCTATAATGCGTATGACTGATGGTGTAAAGGCTAGGTTTTATTTTGGAATAAATAATTAGGGTTCCACGCAAGGAAAAAACACCTATGAAATTGTGAACAAAATACGAGCGACGACCTATATGCACGGGACTTTCATATTATATTGCTGAAAAATTGAAATAAAGCTACTTGTTTTGAAAAAAAAATTAAGGTTTCCGCGCAACAACAAAAAACCCATGAAATTTAGAATAGAATCCGAATGGCTAGACCGATTTTAACTTTTACTGACAGATTTCTGATGCTATAAGGCGTAACTTAAGCTACTTTTATCTAACAAAACTAAGCCCACGTAATTGTGATCAAAATCCTTGCTCAGCTGGGTCACAATATAAATGTTTGACATAATGTTTCAGGTACATTGTCCCGTTGGTAGTTTTGTTCAGACTTATTATTCCCATATCTATACCGATGTACTTTTGGGGAGAAAGCCTGTACAATATGTGGCACTTCAATATATTTGCGTATGTTCTAAGTCTTAACTACACATGGACAGTTAACAGCTTAGCCCACGCGTGGGGATACAAACCATACGATTCAAAGATATCGCCCACACAAAATCTTTTTGTCTCATATGTCACAAGCGGAGAAGGATTTCATAATTACCATCACGTGTACCCGTGGGACTATCGTACTTCGGAAATGGGTAATAACCTGCTAAACCACACTACATTATTCATTGACTTCTTTGCTTGGATCGGGTGGGCTTATGACCTCAAAACAGTGCCAGACGATGTGATCAAAGCAAGGGCTGAAAAGACAGGCGATGGCAAAGATATGTGGGGGAGAGACACCGACATGAAGAAAAAAGTAGACAGTTAATTGGCTTTCTGAAATAAACTATATCTATAAAATGATTACGACTATTATTCAACCATATCGGTACACTGGATTCGGAAGGTCGTTTTTGCTGAGAATAATCCGACAAGGAACTCGGCGATTATTCTTTTCAAATAAAATATATAATTTACATTTCAATTATCTACGTGACATGACTTTATACCACCAACACACAAATGTGAAATGAGAACCAAATTCAATATTATGATATTAGGTCCTTACATATGAAATTGGCGTTTTTCGTACTGGCCACTTTAATCACGAATTTCTCCTCTTTGGTAAGGAATTCCAAATTCAAATTTGTACAGCTATAGACTCATGTATTTGTGCTTCGATGATCGTCATTCATTTGTTTTTTTTCTTCTGTTTTTTTCTGTTTGCGTCACTCATTTTACAAAATGGAAAACCTTAAATATCGCATTATTTACGAGTACGAGTTCCGCCGTGGCACTAGTGCTGCGGAAACAACTCGAAGGGTGAATGATGTGTATGGCGGTCGTGTTGCAAAAGAAAACACAGTTCGTTTTTGGTTCCAACGTTTTCGTTCTGGAAATTTCGACCTGCAGAACAAGCCCCGTGGACGGCCTGAGACTCAAGTTGATAATGAAGAGTTGAAGGCTATTGTGGAAGCGGATCCATCGCAAACCACGTCCGAGTTAGCTGCAGGCTGCAATGTTAGTGATAAAACTGTTTTAATTCACTTGAAGCAAATTGGGAAGATTAAAAAGCTTGAAAGGTGGGTACCTCACGAATTGACTGAAACAAACCGGCAAACGCGCGTCGACTGCTGCGTTACATTACTAAACCGGCACAATAATGAAGGTATTTTAAACCGAATCATTACCTGTGATGAAAAATGGGTTCTTTACGATAATCGGAAGCGCTCAGCGCAATGGTTAGATCCTGGCCAGCCAGCCAAATCCTGCCCCAAGCGAAAATTAACCCCAAAAAAGTTACTTGTAAGCGTTTGGTGGACTAGTGCCGGTATTGTTCATTACAGTTTTTTCAAATCTGGCCAGACTATTACGGCTGATGTCTATTGTCAGGAATTGCAAACCATGATGGAAAAGCTAGCGGCTAAACAACCTAGGCTGGTCAATCGCTCCACGCCACTGCTGCTTCACGACAACGCTAGACCACACACTGCGCTACAGACGGCTACTAAATTAGAAGAGCTTCAATTGGAAAGTCTAAGACATCCTCCGTACTCCCCGGACCTTGCTCCAACAGATTACATTTATTTCGAAATTTGGATAACTTCTTGCAAGGGAAAAAATTCAACTCCGATGGGGCTGTCCAAATCGCCTTCAAAGATTTTATTGATTCCCGTCCGACTGGTTTTTTTAGTAAAGGGATCAATGAACTACCTACGAGATGGCAAAAGTGCATAGAAAATAATGGTTCATACTTTGATTAATTAAATATATTATATTAAAAAATATTCGACTTTTTGTTCCTCCCATACAAAACGCCAATTTCATATGTAAGGACCTAATATATGCCTTGGTTGTTGAATTCAATTCAGATACCTGCATGATACCTGCGAATTTGAGTGGAAGAAGCCATGGAACGCCATGATCTAACTTTCTAGAGAGAAGTACTCATTGATAGGAAGGTAAAGACTACTTGTAACCGATCGGATTGATGAATGTAAAAGAAGCAATAGGTGTGCGTGAAATGGAGGTCTATACTCTCTGGCTACCCTGATGATGTATTTATGTGTTGCCGCTGCGTGTTGCCGCTGCTGAAGAGGTACCGCAGGGTATCCCACACGCGAGCCCCGCCTAATATACTTACGCACTCATACCATGTCCTGTTGGTAAAAGTCATGACGAGTTACCTGCATGATGGCGGGCGTGTTGCCGCTGCTGACGAGGTACCGCGGGTTGTCCCACACGCGCTCGCGCACCGAACACGCGAGTCCCGCCTCGATTCCCTTGCGCACTGACACCATGTCCTGGGGCGAAGGCGCCTTGAATGGGTACGGCTTCTCGCCCATAACACCTGCAATCATACAATTGACCGTCGTAACAAAATTTTTACTATTCAATATAATCTTCAGAGATCACTCCTATATGTACAGAGGATGGTCACCAAAAGGTTTAAGTAAATATATCACGTAACCCATACAAAAATATCTATTGTGTATAATTTTTTGTTAACACTAAACTAATATAATCGTACAAACAGTGTTATGACATACCTAAGTGTACCCACGATTTTAGAATTACTATGCTATGTATACGACGTTTCGTATCGATTCAATAACCACTAACACCTCTGCCTACCATACCTACTAATTGACATAGTGGTATATTTTTATTTATGTAGACAATCTTAATTTGTAAATATCGTGCTAGGTACCAGGCTCGAGCCGTAACAGTATCAAAACGTTCCGTGAGCACGTCATTAGCTATCGGAAGTTTAATTACTTTGTACAGGACACGGCTTCAGTGATGTGTGATCATACGATGTATCTAATGGACATTGGACATCATAAATGTTTCATAGGGATTTGGTCCAAATCTGAAAGTGGCGGCCAATTTCTTTTAGAACTTGTCCCTCTGAGCATTTATTACTATGGCACCAAAGTTGGACATTACAGGACATTTAATTTGTTTTGCTTATTTCGATTTCCTATTTTCAACAAAAATGAAAGTTCTGATTTTCGATCACAAATAAAATAGAGGACAACGGTCCTACAGCTTTGGTGCTATAGCTTATATATGTTCAGACGGGCAAGCTCTAACAGAATATACAAAAAAAATGCGTTGTCCGGCCTTTTCAGATTTGGACCAAAATGGATGGTGTCCTTTATAATAATAATAATAATAATGTCGAGCATAGCAGCCGTCTCTGTCTAAAGCGCTTATACAATCAGGAGCATATCATAACCTTCTTCTTTAAACTCTACTTACAAATAAAATCTCGGTAGGAAATTCATACCACAAACAACCATGCGAAATGCCTGATGCATAGCCTGCCAGTGGTATGTATTGCGCGTAATCAACCATATGTCGCAACACATAACTTACATCTATTGAATGCTTTGATTATACAAGTATATAATCAAAGATTGAATGTTAAAATTCTCACTGAGTGGAGGGTCGGCAACGCGCGAGTGATACCCCTGGTATTCTATGCGTCCATAGGCTACGGTGACCGCTTACAAACAGGCGAGCCGTATGCTTGTTTGCCACCTTAGAGGTATAAAAAAAATTGCACCTAAAAATACAAACAGCGATGGAGACTTGTTAAATGCAAAACTATTTTAAAATTCGTCTGGTTTAATATTTATCTGTTAGTGAAAAATATGCAAATTACTCAGTTCAAGTAACACATTATTATGTACATAGATTATTGACGTTGGAGTTATTGTGTCCAATTTGCGGTTTTGTGATGAATTTTAAGTCGCGTTCGACTTGTTAGCAGTCAAGGCAGGTGACCAGCTGAGCTCAGTCAAAGAAGTTTATTAATATACTAGTATTTTCTCATTCTACCTTGATGAGACTAGTTAAGCTATTGCATAGCTTTTATCGCGGGCCTTGAGCGTGGGGACCGAATCCAGAAATTCCGTAACGAAAAAAACCTAACACCCCCCACTCCGACCGGCACAGCGGTGATACTTTTTAGTTCCATCTATCGATAAATACCAGAACTTTTAATGACTTTTTGAAATATCACGCTTGTCTCTTTAGTTCAGCAACCCGCCTTTAGGTGGCATTGGTTGTATTGGAAAACTACCGTAATCAGCTGTTTGTGAGAAAGTATATAGGTATATATTTTTTTTTTCATTATAGGTATGTAATTATGTTAAAGGTATGGTTGACAGCGTATCCCCAGATGCTGCATACTTAGGCTACAGTACCCTGCTTATTATCAGGCAGGCGGTAAGCTCTTATACTACTTTAAATTATTGCAAAAAAAATGCGTCGTCAAACGATTGTTTCTCCAAACCGAATCGAAATTTTTAAAATAGTCGAACTCCTATCAATAAAAGAAAACACACCAAGCCGTCTGGCGATAGTTCTGGTCCAAACAAAAGATTGTTTACCAACTGATTAGGAGCCAATATTTGATAACAAATGAGAATAAATAAAAACAATGAGGCGGTAACTGGGCCAGTCCCATAATATAGTTGGTATCTTGAAAGATAAAACTACCAATTTAAATGAACTACTATCAATTGATTTGTTATGCCAAATGTGGCTCATAAGATGAATCATAATATGTAAAAACGAAACAATAATACAATGTCAATCACTGTGCCAATATTACGGTGGTGGCATATGACATCACACAATGGCATTCCATTTTGGTAAAGAAATCTAATGTATTCCAGACAGACTGTGGTGCTTGCTACTTTGAACTTAATTATACTATGTACAACTCTGTTTTTAAATAGTCTCATAGTCAAGGTAAAGGTTATGCAGTGAATTGAGTCATTACATCTCATCAAGAATAAAGTAAAATGATTCAGTTTTTATCAATTAAATATTAGTAGTTGTTAAGTAAGGTAATTGTTATTTAAATACAAGGAAAACATGTATCAAAGCAGTCTATCTCTCTCTCTTATGCTGTAAGTTGGAATGGGATGCAAACTTTAAATTTAATAAAATGTATTGGGAGATCAAATGCTTCAGTTATAATTTATTTTAAAAGTAACTTTTACCCCCCAACTATGTTTGAGTAGCCAGATAATATATAGCCTATGGTACTCAGTGGTAATGTAGCATTCCACCGGTGAAGGATTTTATCAAACCGGTCTAGTAGTTTTAGAGATATTCATTACAAACAAAAAATAAAAAACTTTTCTCTTTATAACATTAGTATAGAAGAGATTACCAGTGGCCTCCCAAAGGGGACCTTGTGGATATTTAGAAATAAAGGTTACTCACAGTTATCATTTCCATCTGTGGTGTCCACTGGCTCAGCTCCCCGTAATGCAAAAGATACAGCTTCTTGTCGGTTCCGGAATGCTTTGAACCGGGCTGTCTTATATCGCCGAACAAGCTCCAAAGCTTCTGATTTATTCTTGTATACATGAAGGGTCTCTGTTAATATAAGAAAATAATAAGAAAAATATTGAGCTTATGTTATACTCACAATAATTATATATGACCAACTACAAAAGAGGGTCATACCTAATATACAGAATCCAATATTTTTATGTTAGCTTAAAAGCATATGGCCTACCTGATGGTAAACAGTAAAAATAACTACAACTATAGACACTTGCAATACTAGGCAAATATTATGTTTTCTTAAAAGAGAAAGGTTTAAACAGAATAGTATTTCCGTGTTTAAATAAGAACCAGGAAAGAAAGCTATCAACACTACTGACTGACCCACATTAACTTATCATATTTAGATAAAACAGATAAGAAGCTATGTAAACAATGTCAAGCTCTTTTTGAGTAAAATTGAAAAATGAACTGACCTTCATCTGGCCCTTTCTTGATTTCACAAGGAATATATACTCCGTAGTAGTTTGCTGCAGGTTCCGTACTGATGGGACTCTCCGGTGCGTTTCTTTTACTTAGGGAATCAAGTCCTATGAACCTAGTAAATAATGCTATGGCTCCATCTTTTCTTTCGGAAGGTAACGAAATATCCTTCTTCATACCTCCAATGTCCTTACAATCAGGAACAATCACCTTAGACATCTCGCCTCCTAAAAATGATAAACAGAGAAATGTTTTGTTTGTGACGCAGGATTCAGCTCGCAGTTTATTTTTACACTTCAAAATACATTTAGCTCACCTTAATGACGAAACGTGTTATAAAAACATATTAATTTATTGATAATTATATAAATACTTCTGCGTTATTGCATTTTGTTATTATTTATCGATACACAAAAAAACGGCATATTTTTGTAACAGAAAAATTGGAATGCGTTTGTATTTTTTACAAATTACAATACAATACGACAGAGTGGGTGACGTTTTGACAGTACTTCTTTTCATTTTGTTATAGATTTTTCTTCTTCTTCCTAGCTACTATGGCAATCAATCCTCCTCAAATACTTTTTTTCCAGTGTCGAATGTAAGAGAATTTTCAAATTTCTCCATAGTATGTACGTTGTGTTGTATTAAAATGCTTTGTGTGGTGCATTTTAATGCTTAATGGAGTTTCCGGAGACAATCCACGGCAGATCAAAACATGCCTTCGGGACAGGGATAACCTATTGAACAAAATTATACATCACATCACCCAAAATAAATATTACTTCATTATTTCCAATGTTCCTATAAATCAGGCACCCACTATGAAACTTCCCCATACCCATTACCATAACACAATTTATGAGATACTGGAAACATTCTCAACTGCGTGGCACCCCCTAGCCCCTGAATCCCGCCTCTATATTTTTTTTAAATTGGCAGCCCATAATGTTAATTTCCTATAAAAAAACGGATTGTCAAAAAATATAAACAAATTGTTTGTATGCACCGTAGAGGATGCAGTTTTGCACAATTAATTTGTTTTTACACATTTATATTTTAGTCCTTACTTACTAATAGTACCAATCCAAGAGAATACAACCGCTTGGTACCAATTACCTTGCCGACTTGTTTTGTGGTGCATTTGAATTTGTCGATGTACTTTGTACTACATAGAGAACGCTCAAATCACGGTTATTTCAACGCAAATAAACAAAAGTAAATAACTAATGCGAATATTTCCTTAAAAATAAAACTTGATATTTCATTCTTGTATTAGCCTCTACACTTACAGTCATTACAGTCCTTGGGTTAGGCTTTTAGGTGGTAACTAATAACTTAATAAGTAGGTGATCTGGACCTTTCGATCTGAAATTACATCCGTGGAGGTTCTAGTCTAGATAAATGCAACAACTCACTACATTAGCAGGAGTTAATAAATCCAATAAAATGCTAATAGTATGCCACGGGTGTCTTGTGTCAGATGTTAGACTATTTGATATGGTTAAATTTAAATTAGCCAAGATGTATTCTGATTTGATTGGTAAAGAGGTAAGCTAAGTTTCATTATATTAGCTGTGTTGAGGGCTTATGCCTAAAATTAATTATGTAGGGTGCGTATCCTATTCAATCAAAACTGATTTACTGTTTCTAAGACACTTATGCAGCTTAGTACTGTGTTCTGCAACTGGTAATATACATATGCAAAGTCACTATCAGCGCTCGAAGGGCAGTCTAGTGTTATGTTTGTAAGACAATATGCATGGGGGAGCTCACTAGACTCAGCATTTTTATTTGGCAAACTCTCATGGTCTGCACATACCTGGGGTCACAATTTTGTTCTCTGAACTGAAGCGTTGTTGTATTTAATTAGCCTATGCCCAGCAGTGGACTGCAATTAAATTATGTATAAAATTTATTATCATTACATGTGTTGAACATTTTTGGTAAGGTAAACACGATGGAGAGATCACCACAAAATTTGTGCAGCTATTGTGCCAAGCTCTTAATAAACCTTAACCAGTTCCAAAGACGGTGTACACTGGCCTTGGAACTGCTGGAGAATGCTCACAGAAATAAAATGGTCAGTATGTAGGTCTTTATATACTTACATACAAATTTGTTATGGCTAAAAGTGATAGTGCAATCACACGTAGGCTTAGCCCACACAATTAGTGTGGTAACAAAAATCAGCAAAGACCAAGGCAGCCTTCTAGCCTATCACAGCCAAATCAGATCATAGTCCTTTTAAAATACTCTGATCAGCTGGCTCAAACCAGTGTGCAATTGTAAAGATTCTAAATTAATAACTTTTCCCTTAACTATGATGTGAGGATGTCATGAAAACATGCTTGTGGCATCAGTAATGAGATAAGAGATGAAAGAAAATATTAATTTTCAGATGGCGACAGATTTCATTAAAAAGTTGGACAGGGCGGAAAATAATTTAGTATTGCCATACACTAGAAATCTTATAACTGTATCCAGCAATATAAGTTCAGCATATGATGGAGACTTTGAAATTTATTATGATGATAAGGATAATGTAATTAAAAGTGAATTTGAGGATAATGAAGATATGGAAATAGATGATTTAAAAAGAGATACTGACAATGAAGCAGAAAATTCTCACAAACTAGGTGACACAGAGACAACTTGTTCATCTAAAATAAACTTTTCCGCAGTTAATATTGATGATTCTGAAATAGTTTTGGATACAGACTTTACAGAGACTGTGGTTGACAAAGCTTGTGCTCATAGAAAAATCTGGAAGCGTACAATGAAAAACACTAATAGAAAAACCAGACCAAAACATAGGCGTGAGGACATAAGTAAAAAGCTTAATGTAGACATTAAGTTTTTGAGTAGAGAGGAACAAATAAGAGAAATAGAGAATAGAAAACTATCGAGCAACTACAAACAAGCAATGTATAAGTGTAACCTTTGCTACAAGGGCTACCTTATAGAAGAAACTTATAACAGCCATATGGCATTACATAGTGCTGTAAGTATGTAAGTTTTACATACTATTCAATATGTTATTGTGACCATGGTTTTCCCAAAGGAGTACAGCATGGGGTTCTTTAAGAAGGGTGTGAAGAGATTTCGGATGGGTCGGCATCTGATGTAGTGTTGTGTTTCTGCGGTAAGTAAGGTTGCCAGTGCTCCACGAGGATACGCTTGGCTAGTAGTATTGCTGCTAGAACAGTGAGTCCTCATCAACAACATGTGTTGCAAGCATCCCTAGGCTGCGGTAACCGCTTACCATCAGGCGAGCCGTATGCTTGTTTGCCACCTTAGTGGTATAAAAAAAATTAATATTTAAATTATAAAAAAATATAAATTATTATAGTATTAGTATTACTCTCTGCCTACCCTAAAAGGGACTCAGTTTGATGATATAAATGTATTTTGATATTTGAAATCTGGTATAAAGTCTAAACTCTGGGGGTCGGCACTGCGCGAGTGATACCCCTGGTGCTGCAGGCGACCATAGGCTATATATGTATATAGGTAACCGGCTGTAAGTATGCTTGTTTGCCAACTTAGTGGGATAATAAAAAGATGCCTATCGGCTTCATAAGGACAAGATGACTGGTCTAGTATACCTTGCTATGCTAGGGGTTGCAGGTTCGATTCCTGTGTAGACCTTGCTATGTGTTTACGAAAAAAAAAATAAGTATTCTATCAGCTGGCTGCTGGTTCAGATGCAAACTGTGCTTAGCTTGGGATCAGATGGCGATGTGTTTTTTTTCAATTAATTCTAGCCAGGTATATTGATCCTCCCAAAATAAATAAATAGGAAAAAACCTTGAAAGTGATTTTTGCTAGAGTAATTTGTAAATTTTTCCTCAGAGCAGTGGAGACCTCATATGTGATATATGCAAATGCAGGTTTAAGACCAAACTGACCCTGTCCCTGCACCTCAAGACCCACGAGATGATTCTCACTTGTAGGGAGTGTGGACACGTTTCTACGCAAATGTAAGTATTACAGTATATTACCACTAGCTGTTACCTGCGACTTCGTCTGCATTTGATTAAAGTCAAAACCCTACGATATAATCTAACTCCTTGTCAAATTTAATTACGATCCGTTCAGCCGTTTAGTCGTGAAAAAGTAGCAAACAAACAAGAGTTACTTTCGCATTTATAATATTAGAATGGATGTAAAAAAAATACTAAATTAGCAGCCTTTATTTTAATGTCAATTCCAGGCACGTAACTGGCGTATTGTGTACAATCACTTTAGTAGTTAGCTGAAAAAAAAACCATCATGTCTCTTAAATTTTTTCTTAGCACTAAGATGGCAAACAAGCATTCTGCCCACCTAATGGTAAGCGATCACCGTCTATGGACGCTTGCAACACCGGGTATCACTCGTGCGTTGCCGACCTTGTTTTATCTTCTGTAGCATCACAAACAGACTATGAATAATTTATTATGTATTTATTTTTACTGTATCTGTATTTTAGATTTATTGTCCTGACTGTTTGAATCGATTATTTGTTAATTAATATCTTTGGTTGCAGACGTCTTGCTACGCTACACTACAAATTCCACGAAGGCGCGAAGTATCCTTGTGAATATTGTTCAAAAGTATACAAGTAAGTATGCATAAGCTGCCCTGTACTCTTATTTTTATGGCTCTCTCAAATTCACGGAACCTTATTCAGGTTCCGGTTCTATATTTAGGCTTCAAATTATCAATCAAAAATAAATTCTTTTATTCAGTTTAAGCCCTAATAAGGTACTTATGAAGGTCTACTTTGCTTGTGGATACATATCCAACGTAAAGGCCCGTTCGAGAATATTTATATTATACTAGCTGTTCCGACAGACGTTGTCCTGTCTTAGCTAAGAATTCATATGTCAAATACGCCATAGGAAAAAGGACCTTTAGTTTATACCGAAATTAAAAATTGATTTTAATTTTTTTTTCTATAAAAACTTGACAATAAACGCAAAAAAGCGAAATCGGTCTACCCGTCACGCGTTATGCCGTGACCAAGGGAAGTAGGAATTCATTTTTATTTATACCGAAGTTTATTTTATTTTATTTATAAATTTGATTCAGGCAACGAGGCTCATAATATATATATAATACTTGGTTGTCTGTCAGTCGGCGCAGCACATACTATTGGCACATGAAGAACGCGCACGCGTCGTCGCTACTTCGCTGCGAGCTATGCGGCGACGCTTTCAACGGCACTTTTGGACTCAAGGCACACGAGCGCAGAAGACATTGTGTGAGTAAATTTTTTTTTCTAGCCTAGACTGTCTCTCTGCAGGGCAAAAGCTTCCCCCAATTCCCTCCATGTCCCCCTTTCTCCAACAATATGGACCCAGTCCCTCCGGAAGGCATCCAGGTCGACACGCCACCTTCTTCTGATAATGATGCCCGCGTAGCCATAGGATGTAAAACCTATGTTACTCAGTGACAGTGTAGCTTTCCATTCGTGAATGTTTTTTTTTAATCGGTTCAGTTATCAGTCAAATAACGCTACTTCAATGTACTGTTATTTGACCGATAACGGTCTTCTGTAAGGCGGCGGTCGCGCGGCTCCAATTTTAATGGGAAAACCCACGGGAGATCTCACGTCGCCCTACATCTCTTTAAAGACTAGCCAAAATGCGTTTTGCCTCTTTTTCTTTCTACGTTACGTTACGAATGAATGGTTATTTTTGTCAGAAGCATCAATATTGTAATCTACGATTCTACAGATATCAAGAGACAGTGAGTGTCCGAGATGCGGTTTGCAGTTTTACACTAAACAAGCTTTCGACGCGCATCGGAGGAACGATGACGGCCTCTGCGATATAGAACTCAAGTTTGTACGACTTAGAATCTATTATTCAGTAACTTATTTTCCAGAATTAAAGGAAAGCTTAATCACTCACACCCCACTAGAGTTCTCTGTATTGTGGGTGCCCGTATACATATATTTTACAAAGAACATCCTAAACAAAATTTAAAATAACAATGTCCTGGCCTTGAACATATATATGTATATTGTATTGATTGACAGACGGACGCCGGACGGACAGCACAGTCTTACTAATAGGGCTCCATTGGTTATCCTTCTGGTACGGAAACCTAAAATTTGGGCTTGTTCTGTAATGGTAGTAGTAAGTCATAAATAAATAAATAAATAAAAAACACCGCAGGAACACAATGCTACTAGAAGTAGCGTTATTTCACTCTGGTCTTCAGCACAATCAAACTGTGGAATGAGTTTCCCGCCGTCATTTGCCCAAAAGAGTACAGAATGGGGTGAAGTGAAGGGTGTCAAGAGATTTTTGCAGGGTCGGCTACGCGCTAGTGATACCCCTGGTGTTGCAAGCGTCTATAGGCAATGGTAACCGCTTACCATCAGGCGGACGGTATGCTTGTTTGCTACCTTATTTGTTTAAAAAAAAGGTGGAGGTACAATTGAATAGTTCCTATTTTGAACATGATAACCTTGCAGTTATGCGCTACCTCTTTCTCTAAAGCGGGCCATGATGCACGTTGCGACAGTCGTACGGATTGTCCATAGATAATACACTTACATAGGGATTATCCCACGGACATTACAGCAGACGGATGTACAGTCCGCCGCTTTACGACCACTACATACACGATCGAACCTGTTGCATTTGACCAATGTATTATCTATTTAATAAGCACAAAAAACAGAACACAATTTTATAAAAAACAAGTACAAAGTAAAATGAAAAAATCTGATCTGAATTGTGCTCCAAGGTATGTATGTGTGCATAACATTACAAGTATTAAAACTAATTTAAATTAAGTTGAACTATCTAATAAAAAAAATATGACTTTGGATGTCAATGTCCTTGGGACAGTCCGTACAACCGTCGCAGCTTGTATGGCTCGCTTTATTTATAATTCGCCAGATCCTGCGTGCGATGTGGGTCGACCTTCGCTACAGAAGAGTTGCTGAGACAACATGAGGTTGAACAACAAAGATTCGAGGGACATTTCGAATGTTCATTGGTGAGTAAGCTATATTATTTTCTTTTTCTGTACCATGATGGGTATGTGACAGGTGTCAAAATACATATTAAGTGTGGAGATGGGGATGTCTCTTTTACACTCATTCATAAGGCATCGTGCTGTCCTGCTATTTATTTATTTATTTATAGGACTAGTAACGTGAAATACAGCAATTTAAATATGGTAATATTAATAAATATATTATACATTTAATTTGAGACTTGGCGGCTGTTTTTCATTGAAATAAATGGAAACTAGCCAAATAGCTTAGTTCGTATCTGCGCCTGCCTGCTGACTTCTTTTATACGTACCTGTTTACCACTAAGGTGGCACATAAGCGTACGTCCCACCTGATCTAACGCGTTGCCAGCCCTGTTGTTGATGAGGACTCACTGTGCTAGCAGCATATCCTTACTACTAGCGCAGCGTATCCTCGTGGAGCACTGGCAACCATACTACTACTAACTAAAAACATTGTTTTATACTTACAATCAAAGGTTTTATAAAACTTAAATAAAAATTGGGATAGTTTAGATAAGCACTGGCTGGAATTTCAGGACCTACATACAAACAATATATATGGTGATATTAAACAGCCCTCTCAACACGACCAAAACGTGCACATTATTATTTTCAGTGCAATAAAAAGTTCCATACATTGGCCTATTACAAGAAACACTATCAGAAATACCACTCCGCGACCAAAGACTGCAGTAGTAACTACAGGCCAATCCGGGATATTAAATACAGCAAGGAGAGAACTGGCTCTTCTAGCGTGCTGTGCGAAATATGCGGGAAGACAACTAAGGTACGTGTGGATTGTAAATTTAAACTTTATTTCAACACAACAAGATTTATATTGTTTTGTATCTAATGGGTGGGTTTTGTACCTGACGAATGTGCTATCTTTCTCAATTTCAAAGACATTTAAAATGTATTTTTGTGAACCGGGTTTATTGCTTTTTGGGTGTAATATAATATTATACTAGCTTTTGTTCGCGCCTCAATCCGCGTGGAATTATCGAACTTTCTAATTCTTCATCGTAAAAAAATATCCTTTTATTATTTGTTAATAGCTATCTCCTGTAACCCCGTTCCAGCAGCCCTAGCAAGTATAACTTTCGACTACGTCTTCGTATCGTTTTCGCCTATTTATGTATGGGAAAATGAACAGCGCTACGTCGGCGAAAAGAAGAACTAAAAAAATCGTCAGAATATTTTAAAATTATGAGAATTACGTGGTCGAATACGTAGTCGAAAGATGGTTTTGCTACACGTACTGACTTTATATAAATCCGTTCAGCCGATTGGGCGTTATAAACAAAATTTTCTTTCTTTTGTACTAAATACGACGTACAGCTCGCCTGATGTTAAGCGGTCACCGTAGCCTATAGACGCTTACAAACAACGCTTTGTCAGACTGAGCTAGCATCTCAATTGCCAGCACAGTACAGCATAACCTCGAGGAGCTCTGGAAACTTTCACATTAGTATACACCTTAACGTCTTTCCACAATGGTCCCGGTAGGGGTATTGTTGGCGACAGCATCACCAAAGGTTATTTGGAATTACATTCATTTTTATATCCAAATTTATAGTACACCAATCAGTGTTGCCATACAGGGCCTCGCGCGGCTGTAGACCCGCGCGCTTCACTAGTAAGGCATTATTTTATGCATTGTAACTCTTACCGACCGACCGAACGGACGCGCACGGTACGCTTTAACTTGTCTCTCTTTTTCGTGACATGTTTATACTGTTTGTTTTTATTATTAGTTGGAAACTAGAAGCTGTAAAAACCAGTTCAATAAATTGTGTGCTGCAGAAAATCCTATTCCTTAACAATAACATTATACCCCATTGTCTTCGTCTCTCACAATATCAGTTTCATCATATTCAGTTATATTAGTAATATGTCTATAATTTAATACATTTAATTACAGAGCAACGGTCTTTTAAAGCTTCACCACCGCGAGAAGCACTTGGCTAAGGATTGCTGGCCTCACCAATGCAACATGTGTCCTAAGAGCTTCCGCGCTCTTACACATTTGCAGGTAATAATGGTGCCGATCACAGAGTACATAAGCATTATGTTGTGCCAATTCTGTTGTACAAAATCATTTGACAGGTCTTAAAGTATTGCCATCCTTATTTAACCCAGCACATGAGGATGAGATAACCAGACTTTTTAGTCCTGTCAAATTAGTTTGGTGATTTTGTACAACAGAATCGACACTAATTTATTTCTATCTGAGCAGATACACTAATCCCGAAAAAAAAACGAGGATGCTATAAAAAAGCTTGGTGAGTGGTACCCCTGGTGTTGCAAGCGTCCATAGGCTACGGTAACCGCTGACCATCCGCGGGTCGTATGATTGTTTGCCGCCTTATTGATATAAAAAAGTTGATAATACACACGCCGTTACTACTATCATTATACCCACATACTTAAAATATTAATATTTTAACTCATAAAGTTGATCGACTGAACTGGTCTGCTTTTGGCTATCGAATGCAGGTTAAATTGATTGCTTGACTGGTTGGAAGTGTGCCATATCAAATGATATAAATAATATAATATGTTGCCAACAGGACCACGTCCGAACTCATACTGGCGAGCGTCCTTACCATTGTCAGCTCTGCCCAAAAGCATTCAACTGCAAACAGAACCTAAAGCGACATAATATTGTAAGTATGTTTGTTTGTTGTTTGTATGTTTTCCTTTACCGTAAATTTTTTAGAAAAACTGGTGCAGACTGGTGGGATTCGAAGTTGCGTCGTTGGAATAGCAAGTCTTCACACGGCCACCACGGCTCTCATATAATATAATTATTTAACCGTCACTGCTGGCCAAATGCCCAGCCTTTATCCACTTGGTGGAATTTAATCAAATTCTCATTAATTTCAAAGATAAATATCTTTTACTTTCCAAAAAAGGATTTTTAATCGGCTTGTTAGGAGGCAAATGTTTTTGAACTGTATGATGATTTTCGAATTTCAATGTGTTGATGAAGCCGTTGAGATATTTATATAATTAAATAAAGCTATTTATAAATATTGCAGGTTCATACTGGTGAAAGACCACACAGTTGCCACATCTGTGAAAAAAGGTTCCAGACGTCTTCCTGTGTGAAGGTGCATGTAAAAACTGTTCATATGAAGATACCACAACCACCCCGTACGAGAACAAAGAAAAGCAATTGATGCACTCGAAGATTAATTAACATTATAAAATTTATTAATCAACACTAATTGATGAGATTTGGTAAACCAAAGACGCGTATAAACATGAATCGCGCTCACTATCGCTCCTAAATGGGACAGCAGTGATTGCATGAATAAAATATTGCTCTAATCATATCACTAGTCTATTATTTTCTTCTTTTTCTTGTTAAGATTTCATATAATTCAACTGCTTTAAAAAATGTTTTAACAACTACCCATGTAGGTAGCATCCAAAATACTGACCTGCATTTAGCAAAGCATTATTTGCTTTTTGTACTGGATGAATAGTAATCTCATGTTTTATTAGGTTCTAACTTCTAAGTAACTTTGAAGGAATTATGACACACAAATACTCTACTGAGAACAATCCAATATTAGAATGGCTTGGCGATTGCTCCACCAACAAGAGCTAAGGTCTTGTCTTAAATTCATGATTTATTTCATCAAATATCCAGGAAGGTACAAAAACTTAAAAACCATGCAAGTTTGGTAAGACATCTAGTATTCCTAACTCAGTTTGATCTATTTTGAACCTTCCTGGAATTTAAAATTGTATGCAGTATGGTATTAGTACAAACTGTAGTCGGTACAGTTGTCTCTAAGAAATAGTACTATCAAGTATTCTGTGACTGTGTCTGGGAATATTACGTACAATACATGTATGTCACATGATAAAACAATACAATTTTATTGATTATAGTCATTAGATTACATATTCAAAAGAATATTTTATTCTTCTTTCTTTTATTCTTATTCAACTTATTATTATTTTCTGGACTTGATTTCTCAGGAATGGCTTCAAATGCTTTTTGAATAGACAAAGTATACAGATTGGCATTGATGGCTTTTAGTTTTTTCAATTCTTCATTCAATACATTCTCTTTGGCATTGAATTCACCTTCAATTTCTTTCGAGTCCAAGTTGAAGTCAAAGCTTTGAGGGTCAGGCCAAAATGTAATTTTCTTATTTACTAATACTTCAATTTCGGTCAATTCTTCAGTATCCTTTTCCAGTGTCCTTTCGAGACTATGTAAAATAATAGTTGGTGAAAAATCTTGCTTATACATAGCTGGCAAGTTTACCATAAAGAATGCATTGTTGACAGGGCCCTTGTGTCGAATGGTCCTCACTGGTTGTCTGCTAGGAATGTGCCATAGGATAACTTGTTCATCATTAGACCCAGACATTAATGTCTCTCCATCCAGAGATACAGACAGACAAGTTACAGCTTTTGTGTGGGATAAGAATGTAGGACAATTAGCTTCAGTATTGACTAGCAGGTCTCTGTTCCGAGGAGGATTTGTCAGACTGAACTGGTGGATTTTCCCCTCAGTAGTACCTATGAATAAATTCAGTTCCAAAACATCCATTGTGATTGAAGACAGGGGCACATCAAAGACTAGATTTAGTAGCATTTCTCCTGAAGACAAGTCATATATTTTACATGATCTGTCACTAGAGACAGTGCACAAGCGTCCATGCATTCCTGTTTTACTGATGCATAGATCTGTAACTGGCAGGGAATGATCAGAGAGTATGTGGACTGGATCAGGTTGACCTGCCGAAGACTGAGAAACAAGGTCAACTTCAGGGTGAGCAGCAACCGTTGCTAACGCCCAAACCATTACCATTCCATCTTCAGCTGCAGATATGAAGTATCTCCCATCTGGTGTGAATTTTAGTAGCACCACTTTCTGATAATGTCTATTCATGATTGTCAAGAGGTTGCCTGATGCAGTCTGCCATAAATATATTTTCTCGTCAATACCGGCGACTATAAAGGATCCATCGGGTGATACACACAAAGCGCTTGCCTTGCCAGGGAGTATAAAACGCATGCCTTGCACCGTTTGCTGTGAATTCACGGGCCACACGTGCAATACTGGTTTTGTTTTCTCTACAGCAGCTATGTAATCGTCACCGAGGAAGGATAGAGTTTTCGATTCAGCCGTTCCACCTCCTTTGTAAGTCATTAGGCTTGTGCCCGTGTGTGGATCCCATACGCAGGTTGTCCATAATGTATTATTCGAGTCACTAGTTACCAACACTTCCAATAAAGTAGACATACCGTTTGGTGCCTTATCTCACAGTGGAATTACTAGAACAGAAACTTATTAAATACGTAATAAATATTTTCTTCTTCTTCTTTAAGTTAATGGCGACGAGCTTATATACAGCTATTCCGCCAATGTCAAGTGGTGTGATTATTGAATTTAAAATTCTAACCTCACCACGTGAGTTGTATCGAATTTGTTTGACAACTTTGACAGCTGGCATTGAAGATCGTGACGATTCTTCTTCTTCGTCCAAAATATGGCAATCAATCCTCTTTAGCGACTATTATTGCTAGTGTCAAGTATTAGAGAATTTTCAAGTCTCTCAAATAATTTGTGTTAGATGCATTAAAATGCCTAGTGTCATGCATTCTAATGTCCATTGGAGTTTCTGTAAACAATCTACGGCAGAAGCAGATCGTAACCTTTGATTATATATAATGAAAGATCGTAACATGCCTCTGACCTAGGTCACTCTACGAGGTAACCCATTGACCAAAATGATAAAATTACTTAGCCCAAAAGTCATATTATGGCATTATTTCCAATGTTCCTATAAATCAGTCACATAATAAAACTTTACTGCACATAACGACACCAAAAATACACATTAAATATCACGATAATACAATTTACGAGACACTGGAAAAATCCCAACCGCTCTGCCTAATTCCCGCCAAAAACTCATTGTGACGATTGTGATTGTTGCGTAGACTCGTAGACAAACGTAACTTACGTCTTACGTTACGTAAGACGTATGGTTATATAGTCTGTGGTACACTGAACTCCTTTTACGGTCGTCGGTAACTCTTCGTTATACTCTATGGTCATGAATGCATGAGTGAATGAGAAGTTGCTTTGTTGTCATTGGAGCTAGACATTTTATCCAATAGGACGTCGCAGTGAGTTTTTTTTTTTATTTGTCCCTCCCTAATTGGATGGGAAAAGTGGGAGCAAGGTCGTGGTTCTTTTATTATTTGCAGCTGACTGTATCCATTGTTTTTGTGTTTTTGTGCCGAAAATCTCCAGCAGCATGTTTAAAAAGTGAGTTGAACATATTTATTATTCTAGTAGTTTAGCAGTATAAAGAAACGATAATTTATAGGTTATAGTTTTGTTCTGAAGAGTAAGTTTTCCTTTCTCACATATAACGATTGCCCGATCTACTATTGGTTGAAATAACTACACAGCTGCTGTGTTACCAATCACGAACACGATAAACAAAAGCAGTAGTGTGAATATAGATAATGGAAATGTTACCACTGCCTTCAAAACTTGTTTAATTGAGGAAAAAAATAAACTTTAAAAGACAATAATTGTTATCACATTACTTTAAAATGTATTTACCCTTTACGTATTATTAAATTATTTACAAAATAGTCCCATATCGTCTGACTGAACGTCTTATAAGGCAAACAAATTATCAGGTGCGACCAGTGTTAGAAAGTATTTTATTTTTCTTGACTCTTCTGATGTTGTGGTCGTTCGTGGACATAGCTGCTGCAACACTAGCTAATAATACTCGTATTATTGCCAAACTTTTATGTTAAGATTAATGACTATGCTTGCAGCATATAAGCGATAAAAAGGCCTTATTGCCAGCGCAGCGCAACATCGATCTAGGAGCTTTGAAGAGCTTACGCACCACAACAACAACAAAAAAGTTGCGTTTTTTTATTAGGCTGCATTTGTAAGGTTGAAAAATCCATTGCGCCCTTCTTCTGACAAATTATTATAGATGACTGATGTTTTTTAATATGTGATAAGGAATCTAAATTCTGACGATTCTTATAACAGTGTAGCAACCTGTCGCTCCTGCTCAGGCGTTTGGTTAATAGCAAAATTGGCAAATTCGTATTCCCTTAAATTATTTCTGGATAACTTGAATTAATTTATGCCATAGACGAAGTCAAATGAACCATTTTCTCGACAAAGATGTACAATAATTCTACCAGCTAGCAACACTACACGTGCGAGAGAGAGATGGAGCGATCACGCAGCAGCGCCACTGTGCAATGTGTAGAATGAATGAATGACAATGAATGAGATTGAGATATAGAAAATACGAATGATGGCGAGGTGATTGTTGGCAATAATGCAAGCAATGGCGACTTTAGTTAGTTTAGTTAGTTCATTACAGCTGTTCGTCACTGGTTGTGTGCTGGATGTGTGAATTATCGACATTTTTCATTTAGATTAAATTATCACGTTATACAATTTGCTAAATATGGTATTCAAATTACAAAATCTTTAGTGACGGTACTAAAACAAAAGAGTACCCAGACATTGGGGGAGTGAATGTGCTGTTTGACTTCCGTGACGTAACTGGATTTCACACAAATAACTGTTCGAGTACCACTAACAAAGGTCGTGTCGTCTGATGGTGGCTACTTTTGTATGCCTGCGTTCATTGTGACGGCGTGAGAATGTGGGAATTAGACTCGGATACTGGTTCCCACAGCATTTCCTCCGATGGACTGCGTCGACGGCAAGGATGGGACCCCGAGGGAGAGAGCCTTGCCTCGCACATGGACGAGCTGGACGAGGTTCTTGCGGAGGAGGAGGAGGGCTGCCCTTTGCCCTCCACCCCCGAGGACCAACATCTTCTCGACGCGGAAATGGCAGAGGTGTTGAAAGCTGGCGTTCTATCAGACGAAATTGACCTCGGAGCGCTCGCACACAACGCCGCGGAGCAGGCGGAGGAGTTCGTACGCAAAGTGTGGGAGGCCTCGTGGAATGTGTGCCACTTCAGGCACCTGCCGCGCTGGCTGCAGGACAACGATTACCTGCATAAAGGGCATCGACCTCCACTGCCCTCTTTCAGCGCGTGCTTCGCGTCCATATTCCGTATCCACACGGAGACTGGTAATATCTGGACGCATCTGCTGGGCTGCGTGGCTTTCATCGGCGTCGCCATCTACTTTCTATCGCGCCCGTCTATCGAGATTCAAATGCAAGAAAAACTTATTTTTGGCGTGTTCTTCGTTGGCGCCATCGTGTGCCTCGGCTTCTCATTTGCCTATCACACCTTGTACTGCCACTCGGAGATGGTTGGTAAATTATTCTCAAAGCTAGACTACTGTGGAATAGCTCTGCTGATTATGGGCTCATTTGTTCCATGGCTGTATTATAGTTTCTACTGCCATTACAGACCGAAAATAATTTATTTATCTGTAGTGGTTGTGTTAGGATTTTTATCTATAATAGTCTCACTATGGGATAGATTTTCGGAACCGCGCTTACGACCTCTCCGAGCGGGCGTTTTCATGGTGTTTGGCCTGTCAGGAATTGTACCAGCTATTCACTATGGAATCACTGAAGGCTGGTTCAGCCAGGTGAGCAAGGCATCGCTAGGCTGGCTGGTGCTGATGGGCCTACTGTACATTCTAGGAGCCATGTTTTATGCTCTGCGAGTGCCAGAGCGCTGGTTCCCAGGCAAGTGTGACATCTGGTTCCAGTCTCACCAAATATTCCATGTGCTTGTGATTGTGGCTGCCTTTGTACACTACCATGGTATCAGTGAACTGGCATCTTACCGCGTGACAGTCGGGGAGTGTTCCATGCCTCCATCTTCAATTGCATTCTAGCCCGTACACCAAATGTGATAGTAGACCATAGATAAATTTAAGTAGAATACCTTATGCATATGACAGCATCACTGAACATATTGTTAATGGGTTCTCGATAGATTTTTGTATGTTTTTAATCAATTGGTCACTGCTAGGTACCTTAGTAACAGAGACTATCTATCTGGGGCCATATTTTGTGGAAATATTGCAATCACTAGATCAGCAGCAGAAAAAAATTGTGACTAGTAACATAATATATTTATGCTGCAGCTATCTCATCAGACAGAAGGATTGAAATATATTTAGAAATAACGGCCCCTGGTTAGTGGCAACACTGGCAACCTAGTAGGTTTACCTGGGCTGTAAAAAAAAGGAGGCTTACTTCCATGTTTCATTATATTTATCATAGTTACTGTTTATTTATTTAGTGATTAGGCTTAGTACACTATTTTGTAGATGATCTTCATTTTATCACATTAACAGCACTTTTGTCTTTGCAAAGATACATGATTTCATACACACTTTTGTAAGCTGATTTACCTTTATCTTTAAAATATTTTGTACAATATTTGTTTCAAGGTGTGGTTAATATAGCAATAATTAGGTACTTAATTTATTTATATTTTGTTAACATAATGTTCTTTACACAAACAACACTACCCACCCAGTGTCAAATTACTTAAAAAAATACTGAGAATGATATATTGATCTTCCATCATTGTCATGGTTCATTAAATTCATAATTTATCATTGATTCACTGTTTGATGTTTCCAACTTGTTTTACATTCACATTTCAATTTGATGGTGATATACATGTGGATTATCTTGGTTCATTCATTGAATCACTATAATGTAAAAATATTTGATTCATAATTAAACCTATTCCATAACACAAACCTCTTTATTTAAAAATCAACTACAATACTGTGGAAATATTATAGTTTTTTATAGAAACATTTTAAAGTATTATTATTTTTTATTACAACTTACTGAACTTACATTATCATATTTGTGATATAGGTAACAATAAGAAAAAGTAATCTAGTGTTCCACCTCAATTATCTAGGCTATGTGATTCAACATTCCAAATGTGATCCAGCTGATTATCTTAGCTTGTTCCCAATAGAACCACTGGGCAGTACCAATGATAGTACTGGTGATATTTTTTTCTGTCATCACCAATCTTATTGGCATTACTAGTTGCAGGCTATTGTAACTAGCATTTGAACTCTGTGAAGTAAATTTCTCATTAGTCTTTCCAATGGTACTGCCACATATAAGTGTCTTGAGATTTGCATTCTATATATTTTATGATTTATCATTCTGTTTAACATAAATCTTCATCATTTAGGAATAACTAATCTATATTCATGAAACAAAACTATTTAAAGTATATTCTAAATTGATATAAGTGTTCATAAGTGTAAAGATTTTATGAGAGGAAAATGTAAAAACCAACTATATGAAAATGACCTATTGCCAGGGAAAAGTAAATTTTAATATAATGATATGTTTCGGAAAGAATATAATAGGTACATAGTTAAATTCAAATTAAGTTAAAATGTAGTGCAAAAAAAATGAAAAAATATTGTAATAAAAATCTCATAAAAATATTGTAAAGACAATGTCTTAAATAAATATAAAAAATATTAATAAGTGTTGTCTCCTTTAATTTTAAATGGAAAATATATACATATTGTGTAATTTTGAAGCTTTTCAATGTCAATGTAGGAAGATAACACCATGGGATAAAGGTACCTATTATGTTGAGTGAATTTCAATATTCATTGGAACACATCTTATGCAGTTTTTTTCACATTTTACTATATTTTTTAAAAACCACAGATTTGTCTTTTTCCACTAAAATGGACTTCAATATTTTAATTAATTAATAATTTCACAATTGATTTATTTATGTAAGTAACACTAGGCTAGACAGACATGCTGTTAAAGGAACATTTTGTCATATCTCTAATTTGCAATCAAAATATGCTTTCATTGTTCATAATATTTGTTGGTTACTTGTTTTCTTATGGGATTAAAATAAAATTATTATTAAATCACATGATGTTTTTCTTTCATCGGCTGTTGGCTGATGTATTCGCGTCACGTCCATCTCGACCCGCCTGTTGTTGTAAACATCCGAGTCAATAACGCGTACGTATGCGTTACTTTACCACAACACAAACAAACATAACATGGTATTGATTACACAGAATAGATGCGTGTGGTTTAATGATTGATATTGATATGATACCATACCTATGGTGGGAAGCTAAATCTTAACATGTCAGTTCATTATAATCTCAGCTATATATAATGTAGGTAATCATTGTGCGTTATTTTACGTACCTAAAAATGTCTGTGTATATACGTGTTTTCAAATGTTACCCGTGGACCAAGCGGTATGCACAATCGTGTATTGAAGAATATTTAATATCAGTATCCCACCATTCACACCGTAACGTAACGGACGGCTAGTAATGACATTTTTTTTATTAATTTCTGATGAAGATATTACCCTATTCTTCATCAGAAATCAAATGATAACTCATTATATAGGTTTGTTTTATTTGAAAAGAGTAATTGCTGAATTTTTTATCGGATTCATCTCAGCCAAAAACGACGTTCCGAATCCGGTGGTAGATTCTGACTATTTGAAAGTAACTACTTACTTGTAAAGTCTAGTCAAATAAAGATGTGTTTGAGTTTGATACAAAGTTTACGGAATGTATTTTATATTATTGCACCATTTGCCCCGATTCAAAATCCATCCTGTATACTGTACCCACCTTAATTATGTCGCCATTTGCCTTGTAATTATGCTCGCTGGGACCTATTCACTTACCTCCTCAACTTTGCTTGGAAAATTCCATTCACCACGGGAAGAGTAATAATTTATTACTGACTGAATACATCTTGTAATTTAACATTTTATCGGTAGTATAACAACCAGCTCGTTATACTAGTGGTATTCCAGTGGTGATCTATTGATGGTATATTATCTAGTTTCTAACATATTAATCACAGTTCTGTGATTCTATCCCACTAAATACACGCACAAAGATGGTTTAAACTTTAAAACCTTTTAAATTGAGAACCTCTTCTCCTTGAAGTCCATTAAAAATAACTGAGTCCCGGAAAATATACGTTAGTTATGTTAGTTTAGTAGTGCGTGCTTTTACTCAACGACGACGTGGCGACGCGGAGACGTACTTACGTACAGTTATATTTAAATGGATATCTATTCGTATTTAACTAATTTATTGTTTCAGCGGTGTGAGTTGTGTATGCAAAATCGATTGAGGGCAACCTTGGCAGAGTTGGAACTGAAATTGAGGCTTTTGTATTGTATGGCGTAAACAGCTGTCGATTTATACTTTTGTGCTGCTTATCGTCACACTTTATTTTATAGAATAGAGACCTACTTATTACAATAATTAGCGTCGGCGACTTTAGCATGCAGCAGCTCTTAATTAGTAAAATTTATTAATTTTATTAAAACACGCATTCTTGTTCATATCTATTTTTTTTCGTCTAAAATTTTCTCTAATGAGTCATTTTTCATGTCATACCAAAGGTCATACCGAGAACTCTGAGGAGTAACTAAGTGTTAGTGTGACAAAAAACAAACGCCCGTGACTGATTTTAGTTATAAACTTTTTTTTATAATATTCAGTAGGTATAAGGATTAAAATGTATGTATGATGTAAATTTCCCACATTCAATAGAAACAATCCGAACGCATGATTGCAGTTTGCTATTACGAGGGAGATTTCTTTCCCCCTGCCATCAACACCAGATTGATGCTTGAGGGCACCGTATCAAGTCAATGCCCTCTGCTGACAAGTTTCACGCAACCTCATACAACACATACTTACTAGTATATATTTATTTTTTCGTCGATTATCTTTCTACTAACTGCTCAATCAATACGAACACTGGTCTGTCTGAGCTGAGCTTAGCGGTCTTAGCACCGTCAGCTTGTCATTTCAGAAGGTGTATATCGTATCGATTACATACTTTAGCAGTATGTTACGGCTACATGGTCAGTAGGTACAGTTGCAACATTGATTGCAATCATTCTAGGAAGAGAAGATACCGTACAATGGAGACAATGAGGCATTGCTCCAGTAACACACTTCATTATTTTCTTTTTATTTCTTTCTTGTCAGACAGTGAACTCAGGATTATGACATTTATTTACAAAAGGATTACAGCAGTTATTATTGCGTAATAAAGACTTTAATGGGTATCTCAAGATAAAGGTAAAATTCAAGGCGACAATCCTTCCTACTGTGAGAAACAAGTTGTTGGTTTTCAAACAACGATTTAACGCTTCCTTTCTAACTTAATCCAGTCCAATAATACTATTTCTATATCGTGGGTGCCACATAACATAACATAAGGTGTATATTGCAGGCAGCTATAATGTGTAGACAATACACGTATATATTTTTCAAATCAAATCAAATAAGGAAATCATTTATTAAGTTTAGGTCCTAATAAGGCACTTATGAAGGTCTAAATTACCATTTTTTCGGTCTAACAGGGTCGTCTTGTCAGGTCAGGTATCCGATGAGTTTCGTATTTGTTTCTGAAACCATATAAAGCATACAAAGAAAGATAACGATAATATAAGTGCCACGACACTGGCCAAAGTGCAATGTTCAGAGATTTGCTAGCTTACGCAATTCACCGTCACTATTTGATTGTTGCGCGTCGTGATGCCCATGTACTGAATGGGGGGCCTAAAGGGCAAGCTACTTATTATTTGACAACATCGTCGAATATACAGGAACGTCGGGAACTATTAAACCCGACTACATATAACTCATCCTTTGCGTGCTCAGATATTTTTTCAGTGTCGCCGTCCATTTCGTCAGCTAGAAATGTGAAAGGCGCGCATGATTTCTCCATCACTGTGTGTGCTCGTGAATCTTGTGAAACAACACCCATAACATCAAAACACGAGACAAGACGAATCCCTTCACATATTCGCATCTGGTGCTTGTTGTAAATCATAGCGTAATTGTTAATTCGAAAATCAAGCAATCTATTGCAATTTATTCCATTCCTGGGTAATGTATGCCTAAGTGCAATGCTATGAAATTTCAGTTGATACCAATTGCTATTCCATACATACCATCATGTATTGGAAAGGTTAGTATCATTTGAAATTATTGCGAACACGTCATAAGAACATGTTTATCACGTGAAAGATAAGAGTTTGACCCAATGTTTGTATCAGCCGTATAGAAAGGACGATCAAACTATTGTTTGGTTAGTTCTTGAACATAACAAATTATATATGTCTACAAATAATAACAGATCTACGATTTAAATGTATGTGTACGTACAAACTCATTTTGTTTTATTACTACAGCTTGACCTAAATTTAGTAACAAGTAGCCATAACATAGCACATATACTTAGCACCTTCTGTCAACACGATAAAGTTGTAAATTGAATCGATGAGTTGTTCTAAATACACACAAAATAAACTAAACACAAAATACATAATACTGTAAGTAAAGGAAAGTACCTGACAGCAGGTTCACACTAATCTCTTTAGGAAGCACCTAACAAGAATGAATACGTTGCACTAACTTAGGATGGCGTTCGTTCCTAAATTTAGGACACCGATTATGCAATATAGATAGCCTTATTCTCTCAGGTTTTCTTTTAAAAGAACACAACACTTAAAGACTAATATGACGTGATAATTTGATAGGAACTGCGGTTAATGTAAAGCAATTTCCAAAAGTAATCGACATCATCAATACTTTGAACTTCTCACCATTAATTAAATTGTTACGAAATAACTCACTTACATTTATGGATTTTAGTAGGAATTACGTACACCCATTGTGTAATAGTCAGCACGTATTTTTCGTTGATTGTCGAAAGTTTTTAAACCGGTAATGCTCTTGGCTCAGCGCGTAGCTCCGATGTCACATAATTCATTCGAAGCCTTGTGTTTCTTAGTTTTCGTTCCGGAAATCTGGATGTTCTTATTAGTTGATCCCATTTATTGTCTTTGTTGTCGAGTGCTAAAATTTATAGGTGCTACATCTGTCTATGGATATAAATAAAATGTTAGTTTGTAATGACAAAATAACAGCCTTTTACTAAATGCATATGAGAATATATACGGCACATCGAACAAAATACCAATTTGAAACATACTGTCTGTTTGTTCCGGCGAATGTCCCGAATGGCTAGACCGATTTTTACGGGACTTTCACTGGTAGATAGCTGATGTTATAATGCGTAACATATGCAACTTTTATTTAGAAAAAATAATTGGGGTTCTGTGCAGAACAATAAAACCCATTAATTTGTGGACACAATTAAGTGTACGCGTACGTACCGGCCGGGCACAGTAACTAAATTTGGAAAAGTAAGTTCATAAACTAAAACCCGTCTACGGAATAATCACGCCTTAAAAAGTATCAAACAAAAAAATATTCTCATGTACCTAGTATTTTTATAAGGATAGTC
Organism: Falcaria lacertinaria; assembly: GCA_951449985.1. NCBI lineage: Eukaryota > Metazoa > Arthropoda > Insecta > Lepidoptera > Drepanidae > Falcaria > Falcaria lacertinaria. The sequence goes on from OX602129.1 coordinate 3,272,727, forward strand.
GTGGTCATGCATTACTGCATTTATATACTGCAATAAAATGTATATTGCTTTATTTTATTCATTACTTCATTTTTTATTGCTTTTAGTCTCATCGGTCGCAGCGATAAATATTTATTTAATTAGAATTATCTTCGTCAAACCTTATCATGAGTCACGTGATTTATCACTCTATACGTTACGTCACGGTATTGATAATATTGATGCCTCGATATATCTACGTAAATGTCAGCTGTATAACCAGCAGAATTTCTGTCTGTGTCACCGTATTAAGAATTACAATAATAGGTTCCCAAACCCGTTTATAGATAGCTGGTACACTCTACACACTTAAAGTCAGGTCTTTTATATTTCTTTTCTTATATTTCCAGTATTTCCACGTTTACCTCAGATTACAGACAAATTGCTATCAAAATTATATTTGAAACCGGTAAACTCTTCAAGTTGACTGTACTTAAATTGCCGTTTGATGGGTTATGATAACTTCTCTCCTGCGGTACTCTTTTACCTACTTTGGTATTTTTATCTTTAACTAGGCACCTACTTACTAGCTTAATGCTTTGTTTTGTATCGTATGCCTACATATTTTACTGACTGGCTACAGTCACTGAATAAATAATCCGCAGTGCTCTGCAAATATTGGCGCAAAATTCCTAGTTATTCTGCAGTACACTTGGAAATCTCGATCACACTGGACAACTCGCAACCTTTCAAAACTAGAATTTGACTAAGTATATAACTAGGTATATACTATACAAATATACAATTTCATATTTTAGTACATGGTCAATTTGATTTCAAAATCTTCATCCGTAGAAATTGGAATTATTTTGATTTCTCTGTCTTCACCAGAACGGATGAAATGGGATTTCAAAACACGGCTGGAATCGCAGCTAATCTCAAATTATTTTATCTCGTCTTAATAATTAACTGTTATATGATACTGTTTGTAAACTTGATTCGTCTTTAAAGGCTGAAAGATTTTCTGTTCCCAAAACAACGACGAGAAACAGTTTACCCTCCCGAGTTAAAATATTTGTCTATCTATTTGAAAGACAGGCAAATTGCCAAGTATTTTGGGAATTTAAATATTTACGTTTAGCGTTTGTCCTTGAAGCGCTTTGAAGAAGTATACTATCGTTAAGTGTTGTCTCTTCGCCATTATTATGAGGCCTGGCAGGAAGTGTGGATAAGATAAACAATATTATGCGTCGTAGAGTTAGTAGGAATTCGATAGAACTATTCATGTGGTTAGCTTCAGTTTTAGTTTCTAAAAGTAACAATAATCTTTATTTGTTATAGTTATACTTTAGTTATATTATCTACTCTGAGAGTACATTTTTGTAATGTTATTATTTTTCATAGTTTTCCTTTTTCTTGAGGGAGGAGCTACTTATGGATAACGGATTAGTATTTCTTTCTTGACAGAAGAGTACACTCATTATAAAAGCTACACTGGCACTGAGTAGTCTTATTAGCTAAGTTTGATTAATCTTTTTATTACTTCCATAATATGCACGTGCGATTTAATTAGTAAAATTCTAAGGGTTTTTTAATCAAAGGGTTTTTTTATTGAAGATCTAAGTAATGACTTATCCACTAGAATTGTTGCTTGAATCTCTTGCAGACGCAGTGTTGGGGATTCAATCCTTGTATTGTTTGCAAGCCGGTCTTCTGTAAGGTGGAGGTGCAGTCCCCAGTTGGGCGGCTCCAATTTTAGAGGGAAAACCCACGGGAAATCCCAATTTGCCCTACCTCTCTGAGATGTACTTATTCCTTATTCCATTATTAGATCAACTATCCTTGTTCAGTTTAAATCATTATAATGCAGCTTGCTGTCGCATCATCTTCGGACAGACAGCAATGTGATAATTACAATCGAACTACACATACAATGCAAGGAAGTAATGCCTGAGAGACGGCGCGGCGACGGACTTACCATCTTTGGCACCAAATTATCTCCCGTGAATAGTGGGTGTTGTGTTGTTTCACCTCTGCCTATCTCTCCGGGGACCCTTGTGGGAAGGCGTGAAGGAGAACTACACGTGGCGAGTTTGTTTCTTCGTTCTGTAGTTTTTTAGTTTAGCTACCGACAGCTATTTTATGTCATCATAAGCCGTGATCTTTTCGCTGTAAAACTTCCGCAATATTATGCAAATTAAACTACCTACCTTTTTAATTCTACACTACGTATGTGTTATGAATGTTTAAAAGTATGTTTTTTTCGTAGGAGCTCACGGGCTAACAGAATACATTTTCTTTCGGCTATTATTGTTTACGATAATTTTGATGTGACCTCCAAACTCCTCGTAAAATATTTTGTCACAATAATGTTTATGTATGAATGCTGAGAACTACTTTGAACTTTGCATAGTGTTGTGAATAAATTTACTCATTGTTAGTATTGTTAGCAGACATGTAGCCGTGTGCCGCCGGTGTGACATTTAACTTCGCTGTTTTGTGTTTATTTTATTTGTGGAATGGAAATTAACTACGTTTATAATATTAACAGGTTATCGTAACATGTTATTGTTAAAGTCGTGAATTGATAAATGATCTATTTTTGCAGCCCTCTTAAACATCTATAAGCAGGTCGTATTTCTGCATATAGCAATCCCAAAATAAATTGCGTTTTAAAATATAGTGCTTATTTTCTGAAAACGGTCGGACAGCTCGCACTTTCGAGTAATTGATGTTGGAATTGGTTTTGATTGGGGAAATGGAATTGATTGTAATTGATGATGGAGGAGAAGTTCTACAAGAAATCCTTACTCGCTATTCAAAATATGTTGCAGTGCTATTCTACAAAAATAAGCGTTGGATGCAAAATGTTAATTGATCGCTGTGGCCTATGACATCTCGATATCGGTTTGTCGCTGTAGTTTGTTTTTAAATTCAGTCACAAATTTTGTGAATTAACACTGTTATACGTATGTAATATACATCTACATAACATCATACAGTCAGCAGCTTATAGATTGTAATGTCCTTGGACACGTTGGTAGGGACGTGTATGGACGGGTACAAACACAACCACAAGCGTTATTGATGGTTGTCGCTTTTGCAATAGGCATTGTGTTTCGAACCCTACTGGTGTCGGAATAAAGCTTTTTATTTAGAACATCGGCGCTTGTCACCGTCATCGGCGTTAATTCCACTGTTATTGTTTCATTGGAAGTTTTTACAAATATATTATAACTACTACTACTATTTTAATACATACATATATACCTAGAACAGGAATATCAACTATTAAGTACCTAGAAATATAGACGAAGACCAGTCTTCGTTATTTTCGTAGGTTCAAGAGTCAAAGAAGGTTTATAGCTTATGTGCTTGCTCACTTACTTTACTTACGAATTTACCATAAGTAGCTAATCAAGTGTACCTACCTAATAGAACAGAGGATATTGAAGTTAGTAGATATTTCGTTTCTTTATTATTCTATTTACTTGCTGCAATGTCCTGTCAGCTATACGATGACGTCAGCGCTTATGTACCAACAAGCCAGACTCTCAAAACAAAAGTTTCGTCTGGACTGAGAGGTATGTGAGTAGGTACTTGTAACAAATCGATAAACAGTTCAAGGTCTAGACTAGTCGAGTCGAGTCCAGCCGCTATTATGGAGTCATTTGCACCAATCAATGCTTTATTATGTGCTCTTATAATCCATTTCCTTAGACTTCTTAGTACACTATCAATAGTAACAATACTATGATCTATAAGATATCATCGAGATGTGTACTTTCTTCTAGTTACTACTTACTAAATGTTAGTAATGTAGGTAGGGGCTGCAACTGCTGCAAGACTGATTCTTGTTGGTTCTTCTCGGAAGGCTATTTACAAGCTTTTAATTAGTTTCCCCTGTCCCGTTGTTTGTGTGTGTAATCGAATCTTGCAAATTAATTTTCATCCTTTCCCATTGTCCGATTGAGCTGAAATTTTGCATGCACGTTTGGTTTCCGTGACAATGCACGATTACCTGAACGCCGCCTTTTTGATCTAAGATGGCGGACGTCAAAAAATGGAGTTTTATCATTTCCACAGTGGGTAACCCCTATGATATGGGTATAAAATGAAAGGACTTTCAAGTCCGGGAAAAAAGTTTTATATCAAAAATACATAACTTCAAAATGGTTGTAGGCTCGAGAACTTTGATAAGCTTGATAAGCAATCATTTAAATTTGTATACTCCTGTGTGCACTGAATTGTTAAAAGTTAAATTAGAGTATTTTTTTAATTCTTAAAATGAATCATAGATATTGAGACGGTGAGAAAGTAAATGTATCAGTTATCAACCAGGCTAACCCGGGGCGGTTGTACTGTTTTATCAATTTTATCTATACGTCAGCCATGGAAATGTCAGGTCAGGAGAGAATGACTGATTAGGGTATCCGGACCCCGACCCGAGGCAAAATATATGGGTGGGTCGATCATCGAAATGAACGGATATCGCGCGATTTCACTCGATCCCCATTGACGTTCAGTGAAATGTGAGTTAGCGAAGATTAGATTAGATAGGTACTTAAATTGGCAGCTTGGCAGAGGCAGGGTCAGATTTCAGAGTCATGGAGATTACCTTTCCGTGTTACCGACCTTAGTATAGGGCGTATCGTTTGTATGCGGCTATATTCGTCACTCAGTAACTCAAAATCTACTTTATTTGACTAGACTTTACAAGCAAGTACTTTCAAATCGTCAAAATCTACCACTAGATTCGGATTAGGTAAGCTAAGTATTTATGCATACATTCATTTTATCAACTATAGACAGAAATGATTAGGTACCTAGGATCAAAGAATAAGGGTCGGTGGTTAAGTAAATCTCTTTGAGTAAACTTATAATAACGAAGTGAAAAGATAGATATATATCTATTGGATACAAATATATACATATATCACTGTTTTAGCTCATTTAGCCCACTTAGGTCATTTAGCTCAGTTCACTGATCAGTAAAAACACGCTCACATTAAGATTTCAATAACCCAATTCAGTACGTTTCTTGGCAAAAAGATTAACAAGTTAGAGATTTTATAAAAATATGTATAGTAAATTGTTCCTTCATACTTGACAGTCCACCTGGATAGAATATTTAAAATAATCATTGGTTTAAATAAAACTTGACTCACTCTTCTATAAAATTTCATCTATGGCTCTATGCGGTGCACGTGGCTCCCACAAAACTGTTTCGTTTGTTTTACAAATACTACTAATGATACTTTTATTATACCTTCCTACGACTACGCTGGTTTTGTAACCAATCCTGCGTTTGACTAATTCATTAGTGAAGTCGTAGTACTGTAGCGGCGATGTATGGAAGACATTGAAAATAGTACTGTGGGGTATGGTGTGATGCTTGTAAAAACGTGATCGATTCAGCACGTGTCGCCTTGTGACATTGAGTACCAACTGCGTGAGCGATAAGGCTCAGCTGTAAGCTGTAAACGTAATAAATATAAAAACATAGCTAATACTACTAATTTAAATATACTTAGTAAAGGTGTATCTTTAATTGGATAAGTAAGAAAGATACTGAAGTCGATATAAACACATAAATCTTCTTACTAATTGAAACTATCTCCAACTCAAGCACCTATAAAATCTTACCTACTTTATTTCTTAGCTGGTTTATTTTAGTTAGACGTGTTTATTAGACTCATGATAAATTTTCAAATGGTATCGTAAATGGATGTGATTGTGGATGGCAATAGTATTTTTTTAGAGCATATTAAATATTAATAAGGATGGAGAAATAATGAAAAGAATGCTACGTGACGGGAGAAATAAAGATAAAGTTTGGATTTGAAATGAGAGTTGTGTATGAAAATTAACTAGTTCCCAGTAAGGGGAATGATGATGAAAAAGGATGACATCATCACGAGTAAGAATATACTTGTCTATCAGCCGAAGTACATCAGCATAATTATGTAGCGGTCGCGTAGTGATTGAAATACCACCACAATTTGAAATATATTAGGTCCTTACATATGAAATTGGCGTTTTGTATGGGAGGAACAAAAAGTCGAATATTTTTTAATATAATATATTTAATTAATCAAAGTATGAACCACTATTTTCTATGCACTTTTGCCATCTCATAGGTAGTTCATTGATCCCTTTACTAAAAAAACCAGTCGGACGGGAATCAATAAAATCTTTGAAGGCGATTTGGACTGCCCCATCGGAGTTGAATTTTTTCCCTTGCAAGAAGTTATCCAAATTTCGAAAAAAATGGTAATCTGTTGGAGCAAGGTCCGGGGAGTACGGAGGATGTCTTAGACTTTCCAATTGAAGCTCTTCTAATTTAGTAGCCGTCTGTAGCGCAGTGTGTGGTCTAGCGTTGTCGTGAAGCAGCAGTGGCGTGGAGCGATTGACCAGCCTAGGTTGTTTAGCCGCTAGCTTTTCCATCATGGTTTGCAATTCCTGACAATAGACATCAGCCGTAATAGTCTGGCCAGATTTGAAAAAACTGTAATGAACAATACCGGCACTAGTCCACCAAACGCTTACAAGTAACTTTTTTGGGGTTAATTTTCGCTTGGGGCAGGATTTGGCTGGCTGGCCAGGATCTAACCATTGCGCTGAGCGCTTCCGATTATCGTAAAGAACCCATTTTTCATCACAGGTAATGATTCGGTTTAAAATACCTTCATTATTGTGCCGGTTTAGTAATGTAACGCAGCAGTCGACGCGCGTTTGCCGGTTTGTTTCAGTCAATTCGTGAGGTACCCACCTTTCAAGCTTTTTAATCTTCCCAATTTGCTTCAAGTGAATTAAAACAGTTTTATCACTAACATTGCAGCCTGCAGCTAACTCGGACGTGGTTTGCGATGGATCCGCTTCCACAATAGCCTTCAACTCTTCATTATCAACTTGAGTCTCAGGCCGTCCACGGGGCTTGTTCTGCAGGTCGAAATTTCCAGAACGAAAACGTTGGAACCAAAAATGAACTGTGTTTTCTTTTGCAACACGACCGCCATACACATCATTCACCCTTCGAGTTGTTTCCGCAGCACTAGTGCCACGGCGGAACTCGTACTCGTAAATAATGCGATATTTAAGGTTTTCCATTTTGTAAAATGAGTGACGCAAACAGAAAAAAACAGAAGAAAAAAAACAAATGAATGACGATCATCGAAGCACAAATACATGAGTCTATAGCTGTACAAATTTGAATTTGGAATTCCTTACCAAAGAGGAGAAATTCGTGATTAAAGTGGCCAGTACGAAAAACGCCAATTTCATATGTAAGGACCTAATATTTTGCCCAGATATTCAGTAAGACTTGTATCAGTCAGACGCATGATAGTAGATATTATAGATTAAATATATGAAAATAGTGGCTTCTGCACTCCTTTTCCAAACCTTCAACTTAAATTTCATAGGTACTCGTTCGTGCACGAAATTTACCAAAAAAAAAGCTATAATTTTTGCTTCACAAATTATGTGATATGATTACACTGTTGATTAATGCTTCCCTATTGATTTATGAATCAGAATGATTGTAAATATTGTAATATTATTACAAAACAGGCCTACAGACAGACCTTCTCATCGGGATAACCAACCGATGTACAATAGTGAAACTGGAACGGAGACTCGTTCCGCATACGAAAACAATTTTTATTTGGGCCAAGGCGAGCCACTTACATAAAAGATATTGGATTAGATTATCTGATAAAACTAGAAACCATACTAAAAAACAAACGAGATAAGTTATCTTAAAAGGAATTGATTGCCTCATATAAAACGTAGGTTGTTATGTTCCGAAAGCTTTATAGAATGGACGATGTTTGGCAGCGACGGACATCAATTAGGGAAATTGAAGGTGCGTCAAGGTGAAAGTAACTAAATTAAACATTGGTCACTTAACGCAATGATATTATATGTACTTAACGTGGATAACATTCAGTAATGATTGATTATTGATATACGAGTAGGTCCTACGTGACCAAAGATATTATAAGTAAAATGTAATTGTAGGTGACGGTGGAATTTTGTAACCTAATTACAAATATAAGTTAAGACCGGTTTGCACAAAATAATTGTAATGTCCTGTTTAAGTGGACCACGGTCAATCAGCCAGTCTGCAGAACTATGTACCTACTACAGTCTACAATACAACTATGATAATTTAGTCTGACGTTTTCAGCACTAACAATCTAAATGTGCACTTGAACCTACATTTACAGACCTAGTTATGTTGCTGTGATTTCTTACTCTTAGATGTGGAAAACAAAATTATAGTCGTATTCATACATATCGTAAATAGTTTTAACGATGATGTTGATCCTGAAAATAATTACGATATATATGAATAAAGAAATCATAAGGATTTAATTAATGTGCAAAGACTATGACTAGTTCTTGTTGGCATGCGAGACGCTTGACTTGGATATCGAGCGACGAACTTTCGATGTAGAACTTCGAAAAAAGAACAAACCAAACTAGGTAATAAGGAAATAGATTATACAGTAAAGACCAAAGTCGTGCTAGAATGCCCACAGACTGCCAATATTAAGTCGCAAGAACGCAGAAAGCTCTTTGTGTGACCCGGAAAAATTACATAAGAATGTAAAAATATGGTATGTTGATCTAGGCCAGTACCTACGTTGCCACATGAAGCTGTCGCAAGGTCCGATAAGCCACGGATCACAACGTTTGCATTTGCGAGCAAGACTGAGAAGTGACGTCACATTGACGTCTTGTCTTTGCGTGATGCGACTGTGCGTGGGTAGGTAGGTACATTCAATGAATGTAAACCGAATAATTAAAATACAAGGCTAAGAAAATATGATGAGAAATCGCATTTTTTGTGCTTCGAAGTGGAGAAATTAGTTCTTGTTAATGCAGTCGGTATATTTTATAAATGCAATGCACGTTGGGTAGTGTGTGTGCAATTTATTATTTCAAAATACATAAGGCTACGCAACCACTTGTCTTTTTGCTAAGTAGATCTCTAGCTAAGTAAGCCAATGAAGGTTGATTTAATTTAATGTTACCTATTAAACAATCTTTACTTTACAAATCTTAAGCTTTTAGCTTTATTTAGCAAAGTTGAATTCGCGGTTAACAGAACCAGTTAGACATACACCTACTATGAAACTTTTATGAAATTATCTAACACCCATTAGAATTGATTACCTACATTGTTTTGATTTGATTTGCTAATTCTGAAATAGTTATAAAGATATGCCTAATAAAATGTTAATTGCTTGCTTAAATGATAATTGAATAAGCAAAAAAAAAACACGAACGATAAATCGTAATTAAACATTGCAATGTTCATTGCATATCCATTGTTAGTGAAACTGTTGGTATTACAAAATGGTGCCATTAGGCTGAGCACGTGTCGTGGAGTTGATGCTTCGATTCGCGCATTGAAATCGTGTTTCTTACAACCAAATGAGTCCTGACTATAATAGTTGTAACACGACAAAAATACAAATGTTTCCTCTTTATAATATTAGTATAATAGAAGAACTTCTGTTCTCTGTAAGTACAGGTATTTTTATAACGTGATAGGGACCATGATTCATAAATCATAGAGCTATCAAAAAGTATGGTATGATGGTAAATAGTAGCAAGAACAAATTAAGAATTTATTCTCTTACATTATTTAAACAATTTTATAATAAGAGGTACATGACAAGGTAATTAAAGTTACAATTATTTCAAAGTCACTGAGTATCTAGATAATGGTGCCATTTCTGTTTTTCAAAATTACTAAACTTAACTTATTTTTCAGGTCCATGTGAAAGGGATAGCAATACTTTTAGATCTGTCGAATATATGCGGTCCGGTGCAAGCAAACTTGCGAAACTTATGGCTTGCCCAGGGACATGTCATTACAGACATGTCTCTGGGCTTGCCTTACCGTCCAATTTCAATTTCTACTTACCTATCTGATGATAGATTCAGACAAGGCGCACGAACGTTGGCAAGAACCATAACTGAGTCCAGTGTTTTATCTTTCTATTCCAGGTTTGACGAGAAGGAAAGTATTTCCGGAGTCCAGCAGCTAAAGTCCTCGGTCCAGAAAGGGATCCGGGCTCGTCTCCTCGAGCTGTACCCGCATTTGGACAATTACATAGACCAGGTCTTGCCCAAGAAGGACACCTTCAGGATTGTGAAATGGTTAGCTCATAAGCTACATTACTTTGTAGGGCGAACGCATAAAAATGAAGTGCGCAATGGTAAGGACCGCTTGCCTAATGGCCAACGAATCCAATGATTACAAAATCCGTCGGATCTGTATGAGAGTCAAGCGGCGCCGGCCGTAGTCCATGATCAGGGTAGAGCGAGATTGTCTTTTTCTTCGTAAAAAGCAAAGTCGGTTCCCGTAGTCTGTCTGTTCCTATATATAAATACAGTTAAAAAAAACTAAAAAACACGCTGTAATTTATTCATTTATCCTGGGGATCTTGGACAGTATATTAGGATAAAGTTATGAAGGTTATGAAATTATAATATTGTCAAAATTTTCAAAATGAAGTTTGTAAGAATTAGATTGAAAGAATCCGTAACACTGATAGGTACTATAAGGTCACACTCAATATATTTCACTTTATTATGCCAACCATGTTTTTGTTTTCTTATTACCTTGTTTTTATGCACGGAGCTACTTGTATTAATATCTGCCGAAGAACCATCATGATCTAACGTTTGTTTACCGGCGAAAACAATAACAGGAACTCGTCTAATAAAACAATCTATCGATACTTGTTCCAGTAGGCTATTGTTCGATGACATACCGCGATCGAACTCTGCATATATTCTTTTAAGTACAAGATACGCTTAGGAAAGAAGTCTTGAGACGAATTAAATAGAATAGGTTTAGCTTTCTAAAGTATTAAAAATGTAAGTTATACTATAAATGAAACGGATTACGTACTAATACGTACGTAATAAAAAAGAGTAATTGATGAGTTACTTGCCGGATTCTTCTCAGCAAAATGACCCTCAAGTCTAATTAAATGATTATGGTTTTGATTCTACTGTAGGGTTACCGAATACCGTCCTAAATTAAAAGGCATATCTCTCACACGGCCCAAGAGTGCCAATAGCAAGACGGGACGTTTTAGGGTCGGCAACGCGCGAGTTTTGCCCCTAGTGTTGCAAGCGTCCATAGGCTACGGTGACCGTTTACCATCAGGTGGGCCGTATGCTTGTTTGCCGCCTTAGTGGTATAAAAACACGAACCTGACTTACAAAATCGGACATGCTTTGCTTGGCATCAAAATATATAGAGTTGCAGCCAGCATTGCAGCCAAATGCCACCATTTTGTCGCCCGTTGCCATACATACATCATACAAGTCTGTTCTATTTTTATCTAACCATCAGTAACTGTAAATAGCAATATTATTGTATAGCAACACCACACAAGAAATAACACATGATATTGGTCTCCGAGAGTGGTGGGTAGGAGAGCTAAAATATGGTTCTCTGACATCAGTATTTTTGTAGACTATATTTGTAAACGTGTGTATTTGCAGCCACGACCACGTCGAAATCATGGTGAACAGCGCGGGAGAGCTGCTGTTCTTCAGGCACCGAGAGGGACCCTGGATGCCCACATTGAGGCTCCTACACAAATGTAAGCCCATTACAACTTTATACCAATCTTCTTAGTGACACTACTAGGCTATGTTGGCTTCGTTGCGCTAAAGTCAAGACAGCACTTCTTCTTAAAAGCATACTAGGTTAGGCATATCACCTTCGTCAATATCTAGCTGAGAAATGTTATTTTAACGAAAATGAATTTAATTTCTAAATAAGTAGTTTATTTTATAATTCTTAATTTTTTAAGGCTCTGAGTCGCTTTGCGACGATGTCAGACCCGTAACATATTACAACTTTATTGATGTAGTTAAAAATATTGTCTGTATTTGTAGAGCTATTATTTACTAACAAGTACAGCATTCTCTTAATTTGTATCCCCCAGGAGTAAAACATGTAGCCACTATTGTAAATCGCTAATACTGTTATTGTCACTCATGCTTATACAAATATTCTATGCTATTCTGGAGGGGCGTGAATTACTAGAAATTTTAATCAGTACCCATCGTTTATCGTACGCAAATCACATATGCACGCAGGAAACAAATACGCAAACACTCCCTTAAAACACTGCATTTATTTTGTGCGGTATTAATGATAGAGTGACATCTCTCTCATATCGTATCGTAATAAGTCATAACTTTTTATACCACTAATGCAATCATGCATACGGCCCGCCTGATGGTAAGCGGTTACCGTAGCCTATGGACGCTTCCAACACCAGGGGCAGGTAATAGTCTATTATGTATCACTGTATGTTTATATGGGTATCATTTGCGCGTTGCCAACCCCAAAATCTTTGACGCTTTACACTTTCATCGATGCTAAAGATAATATGTAAAATCTTTTATTTATATTTCTAGATCCCTTCTTTTTGCCTCTGGAACAAGTAGACAAAGGCGCAATCCGTTTCGTCCTCAGCGGCGCTAACATCATGTGCCCGGGACTAACATCGCCCGGGGCGAGAATGTCAACCGTGGATAAGGGGCAGGTGGTTGCCGTGATGGCGGAGGGAAAGGAACATGCGCTGGCTGTCGGCATTACTTCTCTGTCTACTAATGACATGTAAGTATCATGTGCCCGGGACTAACATCACCTGGGACGATGATGACAACAATAGGACCTTTGTCCTCGATTTTATTTGAGTTCAATAATCATAATTTTCATACAGTTTTGTTGAAAATAGGATTTCAAAATAATCAAACTAATTAAATGTCTTGTAATGCCCAAATTTGGTGCCATATTAATAAATGCTCTAAAAGAATATACAAAAAAAAATCGTTGGCCGGCACTTTCAGATTTGGACCAAATCTCTATGAAACATGGATGATGGTCCTTTGCCTTTAGACACTGATTGGTGACATTTTAATATCGGCATGTACCTGGTGAATATTATAGTCATTTATGCTTGGGTAAAGTGTAAGCCTATCCCTAAATTATCCACACTTATACGTAACTAGAGGCCCGCCCCGGCTTCGCACGGGTAGACATTTATCAAAATATATTTTGTCTACCCGTGCGAAGCCGGGGCGGGCGGCTAGTAAGTAATTTTCTTTGCTATATAGCTCACGGAGCCCGAGACCTTTCCAACGAATGCGTGGAAATCGGTTCGTGCGTTCTGGAGTTATAGCGTCAGGAAGGAAAACCCGACTTATTTAGTAAGGGATAGTACTTAACGTAAAATTGCATTATTTGGTATCGAGTGATACCCCTTCTTGCAAGCGTTCATAGGCTACGGTAACCGCTTACCATCAGGCGGGCCGTATGCATGATTGCCGACTTAGTGGTATAAAAAAAGTAGTAATTTGGCGTAGTTTTAGCCCGGATCTTTTAATCATGTTCTTTTTTCAGAGCAAAGGTGAATAAAGGTGTGGGTATCGAAAACTGTCATTATCTCAACGACGGCCTGTGGCAGATGAAACCAGTGAAGTAAAACCAGCGTGATAGATAACTATATTATTTAAATTTAAATTTTACTCTAAGATTTTATGATTTAATAAACTGTATGTCATAGAAAGGTGGTTTTATTTAGATTGGATTCTAGTCGAGTATTTATTTAATATTTAATGTGTTTAAATATACTAAGTATGAGTATTTTCTCATGTAATTTTAGCCTTTGGTATTTTCTGAATGTGAGTACAATTCTTTATTTGTAATAGTGGTTAGTAGTAGCCCATATAACATTTCTTTTCCATTCCATCAAAGAGAAGCTTCTTTGGGTGGGAACCTTCCTTGGGTGGGTCGTAGGCTATGGCCAATAATAATATACTATAGTATGAACCTTGCCTAATGAATATTAGATTAAATCTAAATATTAAGGACACTTTCATAATATACTACTTGATAAGTAAGTATTTACTGGATTTTTGTGAAATGTTTTTCGAAGAATAAGATCCTTGGAATTTTTCTTTCAATTTAGTTGTTTGCTTAAAAACATCTGCTGCTCAGAATTGGCGATACTCGATTGAATAATTTGTTAGTATGTATTCTCTCCTTGCTAGTCTGGTAGGTACATACTATGGTCTACCTATGGTCATTCTCGCGCCCATTCCATTCATCCGCTCCGCTTTCGCATGCGATGTTTTGAAATCAATCAAGTCCCGGTCTAAAATGTAACGTTCCATTGTAGACGTACCTAGTATATTATCTGCTCTGCTCTGAGATTTTTAACACGCTGCGTGAAGCGGATCATAATTTTGAGGTGTGCTGGGCTATATTATAAAGGCTTATTTCTTACGAGTCATATTTAAATTAATATGAAACATAAAGATAAAACAAAACTAAACCGTGTTATTTTTATCGTGAAATATTTATAAATTATAATGATGAACTCCATACCATGCTTATGACATGGCATCACTTACTATCTGGGTGTAATGGAACGTACAATATTCTAAAAATGGCGGCTGCACTTGTTAGTTCGTCTCGTCAGGGTAAATAAATATTTTTTATAATAAAAACTAACTTAAAATGCCTTAATGTTGAATCTTTTAAAGATCCGTGTTAAATGTTAATTTTGTTTTAATTATTAATTACTAAATTATCTACATAAAAAAAGTTTTTGTGCGTATGACGTTTCGTATCAGCTGTTTACAATTTTCATTCGTGTGTTTTACGCTAATTTGGATTAACAAAAGCTTTAATTACAATAATTAATAGTATTTCTGTGGTAAAAAAATATATTAAAGTCGTACTTTAAGTGCTGGGTTACGCAATTCTGCACTAAATTTAAAAGTACAAAGTTCATTTTTCTCTTTTGTTTTGAAATGTTTTTATTTTAGTGCGGAGGCTAACAAGATCTGTGCAGAGATTTTATTCGGATGTCTACCCCAAAATAACAACCCATTACACAATACATCCCAGAGATAAGGATCCAAGATGGAAAGGTAAGGACAGATAACCTTGTGTTATTATAATCAACAAAATTAAATTAACGTCATTGTTTATATGAATTTAAGATACCTAGCAACACGTTATCAACGACCACAACGATACTGAATTAATAAAATACTCTTTTACCCACAATGGTTTTTATGAAGTAAAATTATGCCACCTTTTGGAATGTTACTGACCTATGTTAATTTCTCTCAAATGTTAATGAATATGGTAAATTGTTAGATATACTTACCAACTTATAGGTACTAACTGAACTTTCTCAATTACTGAATTGATTGTCACAGATCTCAAGTATTTTTTTATTTCTTTAATAAAGCTAATAAAATCATTTGAATTTTAATATATGTCTTACTGCATAAACATCAAATTTACAAATATTATATTGGCATAGTAATCAAACTCGTGCCCCTCAAGCTTGGACCCTTTTCGCCACATTCCAGATATAAGTATGGAGCGAGTAGCAGAGGAGACAGACATCCTTATAATTGGGGGAGGACCAGCTGGCATGGCTGCGGCTATCAGAGCAAGGCAGTTGGCAGAGGAGAAGGGAGCTGTAAGTTATGGACACATTCAAAATGTTGATCATACTATATTTAAATAAAAAAAACTTGTTTTATTCATGGTTTTCTTACATGAACTTTAATCTCCTTCTAGGGGTACACTTTTGAACATAAAATAACCTTTGGTAGGTACTCCTATTGTTGCCACTCGTCTTGTTGTGACTCCTAAAATATGTATATATAGTCTAGTCCATATTGTAAAGTCTATAATGTGCCTTACCTGTACCAAATTTAATGGATGTTTGAATGAAAAACATCCAAGCTTTTACATTTATTATATTCGGAGTGTTGAACTTGTACATAGTTTATTATATCCTCTGAGGTTATACTATTCTTATATTGATTTCAAGCTTCAATACAGATTTTTATGACTTCTCAAAGTTCCTCTTTAACAATTTTCCAGGAAGTAAGAGTAACTCTCTTAGAGAAAGCAGCAGAAGCAGGAGGCCACATCTTGTCTGGTGCATGTGTGGACCCTATAGCTCTGAATGAACTGATTCCCGACTGGCAAGAGAAAGGCGCGCCTATGAACACCCCTGTCACATCTGACAAGTTTGGCTTGTTGACTAAGACTGGACGCATTCCGATACCCGTGTTTCCTGGTGATTTACTTTTCTTATGTTGTATTTGGTACTTTAATGTATACAGATTATGTCTCAAATTAATTTGCATCAAATTAATCTGGAATTTAAAGCAGTGACTTGCATATAAAAATCATTTAAGGTTCAATATGAATTTCATAAGGTGTTTATTAAAAACCAAATCATTAGAGGTTGATTTCTCAAAAACAAAACTTGTATATTTATCCTAAATATTCTTGTCAGCTCTTCTCTGGATTTTTTATTTGTGTGTCTAACTTGGACTAAAATTGAATTTAAATTACTTTCATAATATTTTTTCATGTAGACCTCAAAATGTTATGGTAATATATTTACTTCCATTTGCACAGGCTTGCCAAACTACAACCATGGCAACTATGTGGTGAGACTGGGACATCTGGTGCGGTGGCTCTCAGAGCAAGCTGAAGCAGCAGGGGCCGAGGTAAATCTCACATTGACACCTACATGGAAATACAAACACAGAACATACTACACATGTGACATTAACTCATTCAGAGTACTTGGAGTACTTCCCTCTGGGGGAATGTATGAAGAGATTGATGAATATAGTAGAAGCAAAAACTAAGATTTGTTTTCTATTGGTTCAGAAGCCAGAGACTTCCTTATACATATATACAAAGAAAATAAATGCTTTATATATGATATTAGTGTATCTAGAGCAGCTTTTGCCCGCGATATCTATCTATCACCAAAAATTCCTCACGGGGTAGGCAGAGGGTATAGAGCGTCATTTCACTCTCGACTTGCTCACCTCTTGCTTCTTTCTTCGTTCATGCCCGCTAGTTATGTTTCTAAACTGTTAGGGTGCAGCATTACAGCACAAACCATTGTGCTGTGAAACAATATCCTCACGCATTCCGCAAGCTACACTCACTTTCCACCGAAGATAATTGGGTGCCAATGTGACAGATGGTGAGTCCATTTGCGCTGTAAATAAAAGACAAAATCCTGCCAGGTTTGGCCCGGGTGCGCGGGCGCCGACTTGGTGTTTCGTCCGGATGGGTCGCTGAAGGGTGTGGCTACGGGCGACGTGGGGATCGCCAAAGATGGCAGCCCTAAAGATGTCTTCGAACGAGGCATGGAGTTCCACTCCAAGATCACCATATTTGCTGAAGGTTTGTGACTGTGATCCTAACTTTTCTCTTATACCGTCTCAATTTACAGATATTTGTTTTCAACTAGCGACCGTTTGTTTAGGCTACAACTTCGTGAGTGTGCAATTAAGAAATACGTTTCTCTTAAATCCCAAGAGAACGCGTTGTGTTGAGTGTTTAATAAAATAAATTTACACTAAAATTAATGTAAAATCTTTATAAGGAGCTATTTAGATCCATTATCGTCGCTGAGTTAGAATCTATAAAGCTTTAATTTATTTTAATATTCTAGGATGCCACGGGCACTTAACCAAAATGGTATCAAACAAGTACAATTTGAGGGAGAAGAGCGAGCCGCAGTCTTACGGCATTGGACTTAAAGAGCTTTGGGAAGTTAAGCCAGAGGTAAATCAATTATAGGAAAATAATTAAGTTTAGTAAAATAATTATTTCACACATGACATGTTTGTTATAGTACAAAGGTGACAATAAGCGTACTGGCCTTCTAAAAGTATGCCTTTATTCTGGAAAAACAGAAACGAAAATAAGAAAAAAAATACAGTAGTCGCATATGATGTGTAACGTCATATGCGACTACTGTATTACTGCTCTACGTCTTTTGTTTGGCGCTAAGACTTAAACAAAAGTCGTCACTTCTAGCGGCAAAGTCGATAAATTGGCTACACTGGTCCCCGGCTGTCTGTAATGTATTTCCGTCCCTTTTCACGAAATCCCTCGTGGGAAAGTGAGAAGAAAGATTTTATACATCAGAAACTCCCGTGGGTTTTCCCATTCTTGGATTATATAATATTGGAGCTGTCCCACTGGGGACTGTACCTGCACCTTATAGAAGACCACGGTCAATTTACACTACTTTGCTGTAGTTTTTTGTTTTTGCGGTAAGTAAGGTTGCCAGTCTTCCACGAGAATACGATGCGCTAGTAGTAATGGAAAAATAAACAACAAGGTTGGCAACTCGTTAGTGATACCCCTGGTATTGCTAGCGGCTATAGGCTACGGTGACTGCTTACCAACAGTTGGGCCGCATGTTTCTGTGCCACCTTAGTAGTTTAAAAAAACATATATAACCTAAAAATAACCAATTTCTCATATAAAATTATGTTTCAGAACCACAAACCAGGCTTGGTGGAACATACGATAGGCTGGCCTTTAGACAAAAACACGTACGGTGGTTCGTTTATTTACCACTTGAACATAGCCGAGGGCGAAGCCCCACTAGTGGCTGCGGGCTTCGTGGTAGGCCTGGACTATACCAACCCTTACCTAAGCCCCTTCAAGGAGTTCCAGAGGTTTAAACTGCACCCCTATGTCAGGCCTATGTTCGAGGGTAAGTAAGACTGATAAATTATCTTAATGGTGATGACATAATGGTGCCAATTCTCTTGTAATTTTTTAGCTTAAAATAATACAGTTTTAGCTCTTTGCTGTCAAATTATGTTTTAAGTGCTGTCAAATGAAATTTAGTAGGTACTGTCAAATCGATGAATATTTTAGTGTCAAGTATTAATGAACAACAGAATATGCTTTAGTTTAGTTTTGGTCAAATTTTAATGTAAAATTTAATTAATTTACAAAGCCTTAAATATTATGTTTAAATTCATGGAAACTCTTTAAGCTGTCACCGACATGCAACATGCGACAAGCCAATTAGACATGTTGTTTAAATTCATTTTTTCCTTTTTTTTACTGTAATTAATTTATTTGATATGTTTAGGTGGCAGTCGTATTGCATACGGTGCCCGAGCTTTGGTGGAGGGCGGGTGGCAAAGCCTCCCGGTGACCGCCTTCCCCGGCGGAGTGCTCGCTGGAGACACGGCCGGCTTCCTCAATGTACCGCGCATCAAGGGCACACACAATGCCATGAAGAGTGGTATGTCACTCAAAATATTCCATTGGGTCTAAATGATGAATGATAAGGTACATATGAAGGAGTCAAATCTGACACCGGCTTGGAAACACTTGTGAAGAACGGGAAGAAACTCAGATATGGTAATGCGTGAATGATACCCCTGGTGTGAAAGCCTCCACAGGTTACGGTAACCGCTTGCCATCTAGTGGTCTGTGTGGTTGTTGGTAAAACACAAGACGGCTTACATAATTTTATTTATGAAAGGATGCCTTCCAATGGAGATAACGGATTTTTGTGATAAATTAAAACCAATTCAGTTTAGGCTCTTATGAAGGTAATATCTTTACCACCAAAAAATAAAACAACATTATATAAAAACATACTAAATAGGTGGTAAGCAATCGTATGGCCAGACTGATAGAAAGTGGTCATCGATATTTGCAATAGCATCGAAATCACTTTCCGATAAAAATCTAACATATAAATAATTATCTTTTACCCGCGACTTCGCCCGCGTGGTTCTAAATACAGATAGCCTATGTCCTTCCTCAGGTTATAATCTATCTCATTGCCAAATTTCATTACGAACCGCTCAGCCGTTTAGTCGTGAAAAGATAGCAAACAAACAAACAGAGTTACTTTCGCATTTTTTATATAATTTTGGACTAGCCGCCCGCCCCGGCTTCGCACGGGTAGTAACATATCAAATATTTTGTCTACCCGTTTTTAGACTTTATCAGGCATTTTTTTTAAATTTTCTCTTCGCAAAAACCATCCTCGTACTTCAAGGAATATTTTGCTCAGATGCTATATAGCTAAAATGTTACTCAGGCATGCTGGCAGCAGAAGCGGCGGTGGAGCTGATAGTATCCGGTGAGGCGACCCATGACACAGGAGTGGTGCCCACTATATACGAAGACAAGTTGAAGGCGTCATACGTTTACAAGGAACTGAAGGTAATCATTAAGAGATTAGAGTGAATTGGGAGCTCCCGTGGGGCTTCCCATTTAAATTGGAGCCGCCCGACTGTACCTCCACCAGCCACCTTATAGAAGACCGCAGTCAAATAACATTACTTTGACGTAGTGTTGTTTTTCTGCGGTAAGTAAGGTTACCAGTGCTCCACGAGGATACGCTGGCTAGTAGTAATACTGCCGGGTCAGGTGCTAGTGCTAGCAGCATATACGGTCTAACTTGACGTTTATAATAATTGTATGAATGTAATTGTTGACAGCAAGTACGTAACTGCCGGCCGAGTTTCCACACAAAGCTGGGGTTGTACGGCGGCGTCGCGTACTCCGGTTTCAGTACTTTGGTCAGGGGCAAAGAACCTTGGACCTTCAGCCACGGAGGTAAAGCTCACATTTGAACAATAATATCTATGACTGAAATAAACACGCATTAGACTCGTACGCCTCTATCGGCCGAATACTGAAATGACAATCAAAGGTCACGTATCGGTTTGAATATGATTTTGTATGTAAAACCGAAGGCCACTCAATGTTGATGTGGCATCAGATTGACAGGCGATTCAGCATTCGGCCATAAGGGACTCTTTAGAAATCGTTAATTTATTGTTAATAAGTAACCACAAAATAATAATGTAATATGAAATGATAAGTCTTCAAAAAAGTTTTCTTCTTTTGCGACTTTTTCGACATTCATCAATCTCATACATGTATATATTTTCAAACCAATGCAATTTGGCATGCAATTTTTCATTTTTACACACTCTTTTTGGTTACCATGAAAGAATAAATTTTTTTTTTCTTTTTTGCGATTGCAAGATAAAGGAAATTAATTTATTTTCTTGTTGTGCGCAGGCGCAGACCACGCCAAGCTGAAGCCGGCTAAGGAGAGTACACCCATCGAGTATCCGAAACCTGATGGCGTGATCACATTCGATCTGTTATCCTCAGTAGCGTTGACTGGTATGTTCATATTTAAAGATACATTTATTTCCAAGAATATCTAATATATAAAATTCTCGTGTCACAGTTTTCGTTGCCATACTCCTCCGAAACGGCTTGACCGATTTTGATGAATTTTTTTGTGCTTATCCGGTATCTATGAGAATCGGCCAACATCTATTTTTCATCCCCCTAAATGTTAGGGGTAGACCACCGCTAAATTTTATTTTTTATTTTTTAGACCGATTTCAAAAATTCTTTCACCGTTAGAAAGCTACATCATCACTGAGTAACATAGGCCATATATTATACTAGCTTCCCGCCCCGGCTTCGCTCGGGTAGACAAAATATTTGAATGTCTATAGGCTCCGAAACTACTGAACCGATTTCAAAAATTCTTTCACCGTTAGAAAGCTAGCAAGCTCACTATTACTGATTAACATAGGCTACCTGCCCGCCCCGGCTTTGCACGGGTAGACAAAATATTTGATATAAAAGTCAACCCGTGCGAAGCCGGGGCGGGCCGCTAGTGTTACTATATAATTGTTTCCTTAGCGATTATTTTAGGTTACAAAAACAATATACAGCGCCTTCTATTGCCAAATTAGTTAGCTTAAGCTGAGCTCGAACTTGGTATCAGAAATATTTTGCTAATACATAATGTAAAAAGAATACACAAAACAATTAAAATCCATAAAAATACGGAACGTACGCGTGGAGTTAACTTTGTTCTCAATTTCACGTAGTTGTGGGCGCAGCTTGTTTTATTATATTATACTAGCTGTACCCGCGACTTGGTACGTGTGAAATTAATTTTTATTCAAATTTCATGGGTTTATATTTCTAAAATAAAAGTAACTTTTAGGGTCGGCAACGCGCGAGTGATACCTCTGATGTTGCAAGCGTCCATAGGCTACGGTGACCACTTACCATCAGGCGGACCGTATGCTTGTAAAAACAACCCTATATATTAATCCAGCTTATAAGCTAACTCCATTGCAAATTTCATAGAAATCCATCCAGCCGTTGCGGCGTGAAGAGTGTACAAACACACACACACAAACACATAAAAACATTGGCTTTTATAATATTAGTTAAATAGTAAGAAGGCATGTCTAGTGTTTTATTTATTTATTGTATGTATTGACTACGTTCAGGCACCAACCACGAGGCGGACCAGCCTGCACATTTGACCCTCAAAGATGACGCGGTACCTGTCGAGAGGAACTTGGCAGTCTTCGACGGACCAGAAGCGAGGTTTTGTCCTGCCGGTAAGTTGTTTGAATAAACCTTTCATTTAACCGTACAGACCTAATATCTATTAGTCAGTAGTAATAATAAATTAGCGTTCCCGACAGACGTTGTCCTGTCTTAGTTATGAATTTACTAGCGGCTCGCCCCGGCTTCGCACGGGTAGACATATCAAATATTATTAGCCTAAAGCCTTCCTCGATAAATGGACTATCCAACACAAAAATATTTTTTCAATTCTCACCAGTAGTTTTTGAGATTAGCGCGTTCAAACAAACAAACTCTTCAGCTTTATAATATTAGTATAGATATGTCAAATACACCATAGAAAAAAGAATTAGCGCAATTGGGTCAGCCGTTCACGCGTGATGCGAGATGCCGTGACCATGGGAAATAGGGATTTATCTGCACTTCTATTTCTATACGTCTATACTTAATATTATAAAGAGGTTTTTTTTTTTTTTTGTGAAACTACGGAACCGATTTCAAAAAATATTTCACCGTTAGAAAGCTACATTATCACTGAGTAACATAGGCTATCTATATATCAAATATTTTATATATACAGGTAGACGGACTTCGCACAAAAATACAAAATGCGTATACAAGACAATCGCGCGCCAGTCTTCGTTTTGTCGACTGTCTTTAGACGATGAATTGAATTGATCATTAATATAAGTGTGGTAGTTTATTCCAATGCAATGTAAGCAACTATTGTTTGATTTGAATGTTACAGGAGTATATGAATACGTACCAATGGAGACTGGTGACGGCCAGAGACTGCAAATCAACGCACAGAACTGCATACATTGTAAGAATTTGTTTTTTTTGTTATACCAGTAAGGTGGCAAACTAGCATACAGCCCGCCTTTTATTTCTAAAATTTAAATGAGTAATGCTCGGATATTACAGCGACATCTAGGCAACTAAGAAACCTTATTTTGGTGTCGATTCTGTTGTTCTAAATTACTAAACTGAAATAATTTGACAGTTCTAAATATATTGCCATGCTTATTTAACCCCGCACATGAGAAAGGGATAGCAAGACTTTAAGAACTGGCAAATTATTTTAGTTTAGTAATTTTGTATAACAGAATTGGCACTATTATGTCTACAGATATAAATATAGACATAAGAATGCCCTCTGGTCGTAGGTACTACAGTTTATTAACGTTATTTTTTGTAGAATTACCTACTTATAATACATTTGAAACAAACGGACTGACAGAAACAAATATAAAGTGTTCATCAAATAAATGTTAGCCCTGGCAGGAATCGAACCCGAAACCCCTAACGAAAATATTCTTGCTAATTACTAGACCAATGGTGCCGAGATATTACGAGTAAGGAGACTAGAATCCGATATGAAAAAAGGTATAAAAATGTCCAAATGTCTTAGTTCTTTGATGTTTAAATGTTAACAATTTCAAAATTAGGTAAGTAAGGTTACCAGTCCTCCACGAGGATACACAACTAGGTTTGTAACGCGTTAGTGGTACCCCTGGTATTGGTAGCAGCAACCGGTCACGATGACTGCTTATCAGATGGGCCGTACACTGGTGTGCCACCTTAGTCGTATAAAAATATAATTCATAGACATATAGACATTTTATAGTTTTTTTATTGTCTGTGATTTTTTGTTTAGGTAAAACATGCGACATCAAAGATCCATCGCAGAACATCAATTGGGTGGTACCTGAGGGTGGCGGCGGGCCGGCGTACAACGGAATGTAAACCAAATATAAACTACAAAGCGTTCAAAATCAAATGGCATGAGAACACCATGTACAAAATGTAACTTCGTAATGCAATATTCATTATTTAAAACGCACCTACATGGTTTAGCAGAATTATAGTTTACATAATGCAGCTAAATATATTGTATGTATAAATAAGGTTTTTAAACTCAAATGGCTTTAATATAATACCATAATGGTGTCAATTTTGTTGTACAAAATCACTTAACTAAACTTATTTGACAGGACTACAAGTCTTGCTATCCCTTTCTCATACGGGTTTAAATAAGGATGGCAATACTTTTAGTACTGTCAAATTAGTTTAGCTAAGTGATTTTATACAACAGTAACGACACCAATGTTACACTTAACTTATATTATACATATATCTCAATTTAAATTATGTTGATTTCCTTTTTTTTTCATAATGCATCTTATCAACCGTTGTTGATTTGATTGCTTTAGTATTTACTCGTTTTGATTTTGAACTCGAACGTATATTTAATTTAGATAGAATTGTGAGTATCTGTAATCCATTTTCATAGTGCTATTAGTACAATCGTTACAAAGAGTTTATATAAGTACCTTCTACGACGATGGCAAGCAAGCGTACGGTCCGCGCGATGGTAAGCGGTCACCGTGAACTATAGACGCTTGCAATACCAGGGGTATCAACATTGAGTTGATAATACATGATTATAGTGTATCTTGTTTAGATGCATATATTATTTCTAGTGTTGCAAGCTTAGGTGGCCACTTACCATCAGGCGCGACGCATGCTAGTAGATCACCTTTGACTGAAAAAAATACAAGTTAAGTGAAATTCGTTTAATTTTTGTACCCTTTTTGCAAACTTTTTGTTATATATTTTTTTTGACATATTGTATGAAAATATATGTAAATAATTAGCAAATCAAGATTGTATATCATAGTTTAGAAATAACATTCTCCCACTAAGGTGCTAATGTGTAAATGTGTGTAAAATATATTTATAGCGCATCTGTGTGAGTGAGTGAATCCAATTTAAGCGATAAGTGTATTTTTATATGAAAACTTGTTTCGGAAATATTTTATTTTGGTAAAATTACGTGTTTTATTTCCTTGGAATGAAGCGATGAAACGTAGAAGATAAGTGAAATTCCTTCGTTCTTTGAAAATAACTTGTTTTCAAAAATTCCGTGATTGTTTGATCTGTATGGGATTTAGAAGTAATTGCCTTAAATTTAAACTGGTAACCCGATAATTCCCGTGATATACATTTATATTTTTAAAACTATAATATTTTTCTGTCTTGGCGTGCTAGATTATAGCGAAGCGATTATATCCAAGCGATATAATAATCTTTTGTGTATTCATATCTACATGAAATTTGCTTTAGATTCACTTAAATTTTCGAAGTATGGGCCGAAGGCACTGACCAATAAAAATAATGATACATGTATTATGAGGTCAGTGCCCGATGGCTTTCGTCATCGAAGCGACACCAAAAGGTTTATAAATTAGGCTGACTGCTTAAAAGAATACAAACTTATAGATTTGACGCAGTACGTTAACTACTCTGAGCTAGTACGTAGTATATTATCTACTCTGAGACTAGACTGACTGGGTTAAAACGTAGTGGTGCCAATGCTGTTGTTCAAAATGACTAAACTTAACAAATTGACAGGTCTAAAAATATTGGCATCCTTACTTTACCCCGCACATGAGAAAGGGATAGCAAGAGTTTTAGACCTGGCAAATTAGTTAAGTTTAGTAATTTTGAACAACAGAATCGACCAGTAGCTCAGAGTACATAATATACTACGTACGTAGTGGTTATGTACTCTGTGGCTGCGACTGAGAAAAGCTACGGAGAAAAGTGAGAAATATTCACGTAAAATTTCCCCTATGATCTTTCAAAACCTCCTTTTTACGTGTTGACTCGTAGACTGAGTTTTTGACTCTATGTTTGACTAATGGGCCCGTGTGGGGCGTAGAGGGATGAAGTGTGGGGTTAGTTTATGATCCCAAAAGAATACAGCCGCTTGTTATGATCTATGGTGGAGTTTTTGGCGGGAATCAGGCGGAGCGGTTGAGATTTTTTTCCAGTGTGTCGTAAATTGTGTTATAGTGATCTTTAATGTGTATTTTTGGTGTCGATATGTGCATTAAAGTTTCATTTAGTGACTGATTTATAGGAGCATTGGAAATAATGCCATAATACGACTTTTGGGTTAAGTGATTTATCATTTTGGTCAATAGGTTACCTCTAATCTAAAGGCGTGTTACGATCTGCTACTGCCGTGGGTTGTCTCCAGAAACTCCATTGGGCGTTAGAATGCATGACACTAGGCATTTTAATGCGGCAAACACGAGAAATTTTGCAACATGGAAATTCTCTAACGCTCGATACTGGCAAAAATAGTCCCTGAAGGGATTGATTGCCATACTTAGGAAGAAGAAGAAGAAGATCTATGGTGTGGGGCTTGATGACGCAGATAATAATGACACGCCACCAAACATGCCAAGTTCCACGCAAGTATTTTTATATTTATCTATAGGAAATTACTGAGTAATGAATTTGAAATGCACTTTCTTCTAACATTACCGTTTTCTATTCTATGGGTAGCGGTGAGTATTTTAAGTCACTGTGAACTTTAATATAGCTTGGTGAATTGTCACGAGTCTCTTTTACATATAAGGCCTGCGCAGACGAGGGACTTTTGTACCCATTGGACAAAAATCTCTGAATCGTGTAAAAAATATCCACCGAGTACTTGACACGGACTCAACGCATACGGTGTGCGGTTATTTGTTGCTCGGAAATTGAGTGAAGCGTACAAAGTTTAGTGCAGACTAAAGTCCGTTGTGTGCGTTGTTGCACCTTTTTTTCGGGGACTCCCCCACACTTTTGTTCAGTCGAGTCTCTCGGTGTCCTCGGTAATTTGGGGGACTTTTTGTACGGCTACTTTTAGTCCTTTTTGTGCGTTATTGTTATTCGATACAAAAATTTTTTTACCAGATTTTTTTTTATGTAAAATTTCTAAGAGATCTGTATCGATGGCCCAAAAACGAACCCAGGTGACAGTACCTCGTCTGCGCTGGCCCTTAGGTGGTATTTTCGTTCTCTCGTATGGTTATTTATGAGAAATGTCGAGCCATGCAAAGCATCGATTGAACTGCGAAGGGATCCGGAATTAAGGTAAAATACTGGTGAGTGACCCAAGTGACCAATTCAGTGTTTCCATGAAACATCTAGACAATCGTTGCAGTTTGTCAGAATATTGTAAGTTTGGTCGAAGCTAAGTTGACCTTTTTCTTAGTGAAACGGGTTGCACTTGAATGAGTTACAAATCAATGTCGTTTCGGAAACATTGGTTGACCAATAACCATATATTTTCTCGTCTTCAATAATGTTAGGGAAAAGATTAAGGTAGTAATTTAACGTTCACCTTGATAGTCCATGATTCGCGTTTGAGTTCGTACGTAGTGCGTAGTGCGTTCACGTAACGATGTGTAACCCATGCCATCACCATAACGATGGATATTAAGCGAGGCAATTCAATTTTTCGCACCATAAAGTTCGTTCGTGACTTGGAAGTGGGGTTTTGGAAGACTATGCTATTAACATAAATCAAAAAATAAGTATAGCTTTCTCTGTTTGCTGGTTGCAGTGCAATCACTTCACGGAACTTTTTAAGCGCTTTTACTCCTGACCCACCCTCGAGATGACCATTCCGTCTTACAGAATACCTAATAGTATCGTATGTGTAAAGAATCTTTACACATAGGCGTTTGGCCCGTGCGGCATGTGGGTTCAAACTCCAGAGTAACGGCGATTTATTCTAAAATCGTCAGAGAAACAATTTAACGGCGAAGTCCGTAAATCCACATTGGGCTTGATTGTTGTTCATATGGCCCTCATAATGAGGGTAAGCCAGATTGAAGCGATTGAAAGACTACTGTACATTCGATAATATACTGCGTATAAATATCACCACCACACACGTGATAAATTACCACGGAAAATTTAGATCTCGATCGGTGTACCAATGTCCAATGTAGTTAAATCTTCATAATTCTTATATGTATATAGTCGGTTCCCTTTTATTCCACCCCTGCAATGTTTCAGCATTATTATACATAACACTGAATTTTCATAAACTCATTTATACAGTCATCCGACTTTAGGAAAGAAGAGCGAATTGAAAAAGTTTGCCCAAATTTAATTCGAGTTTTGAACATTCTCCGCGATTGGGTATTTATAATATGTATTTAACTTTACATAATGTTTTGGCAATATAGAGTAACGATACTTTATAAAAAAAATAATTAAGTATACTTATCGTCGATTTCGTATTTCCTTCGGTTTTTGCCCGACTGCCCGAGAAAGAGGGTGAAGATTTTCAAGTGTAGATATATCTACCTTATCTGTGTCTATTAACTTTGACATGAAGAATATAGCCTAAAGACCCCGATAGGTTCTACGTGGTAGGCTGTAGGTCATTATACTCGATGTGGCGTTAGATTCATATCAATTTGTGAGAGTGAAGTAGTGATCAAAATAAATATGGAGATTTTTTTTTATTATAAATATGTATAGTGAAGTAAACATTTCTTATTTTTCTTTACTTTTTTATTTAATTATATTTTTATAGCAGTGCACGGCCCAAGACAACATTTACTACTACCCATACAACGTGACAAGAACCACGATGTCAGCGTTGGCTGCGTATAGATCAGCTCTAACCTTGGACTGGCTGGCTGCCGAGGACATGCGCCAGAGGGAGCTGGCTGCGGCATTCGAAACTGAACCAGCACCTCCCGCGAGGGTCCTCACCACAGACTGCATCGCGTACTCCAGACCCGCTTCGGGGAAGGTCGCAAGACTGATGTTGGAGTTGCTCAAGTAAACATACAAACATACATATCGTCCGACCACGTCCCTCACGGGAAGACAACGCTCATGTAACAATTTATTTATGAACTCCTAGCTACCATCCACTTTTCTTGCGTTTGATTCGGATATATAGTATATATAATATTATAAATGCGAAAGTTTGTGAGTATGGATGGATAAGATGGATATATGTTACTCTTTCACGCAAAAACTACTCAACGGATTTGGATGAAATATGGAACACAGATAATTTATAAACTGGATTACACATAGGATACTTTTATCCCGGGACAATTTTAGGTTCCTCTGAGATTCTAAGCTCAACGCGGACGTAGTCGCGGGCAGAAGCTGGTAGTTCCTAAAATAATGTTCCTAAGATTATTGTGGTGTTTCATTATTTATATTATATTACTATTTTCGTACTGTAGGGTAGGTCGTGGTACGGAATGGAATATAGGTAGGTTGGAATAGAGTAAACGTGTTCAACTTTCTTGCTCTATGCTTTCTTCAAACTGTGAATTGAAGCAGACATATTGTTTAATGCTTCATTCAGGAATCTAGAAGGAGACGACGGTATATTAGTATCAGAACTGATCCAAGCGTTGATCCGCTCCAAGCTGCTGGTGGAGACGGCCATGCTGGAAGCAGAACCAGACCTGGACGCCTTGGTGAAGACCCCAGGGGTGATGATGGGGGAGCCGCACACCACTTTCCCCAGGATCTTGGCCATGATCTGGATGACTGTCACTGATCCTGTCACTACCAAGAAGTTTGGATGGTGCTCTATAGCCAGGGTACAATCTAACATGTTTAATCCCTTCTTGCGATGAAGTTTTAAAAATAATAAATTATTACCATATCCGGACGAAGCAAACGTGAATTATCTAAAATATATCTGCAAAATTTCAACTTAATCCCATCGGTAGTATTGGCACCAAATACAAATTGACCAGTAGCCTTAGCACAAAAAAAATCGGCTAAGTAATCGTATCGCTTTCGACTATTTTACCTATGTTACCAGAGCAGATAAGAAAACATTAGTTGAAAACAAGTAAATATGTATAAATATACAAGTACTATACAAATATAAATAAATGTTTGATATAAAACATTTATTTATTATCAGTACTTGTAGTTTATTACGTGTGTTTGTTTCTTAATTTTTTCTGGTTATAACGTATGAATGTACTCGTCAGGTTAACAAATACCTGACGATGACGAAGTCGATATCGATAGCGAAGCATATGCGGGCGCTAGAGCCCATAGTGGCTCGGGCGCGATTCATCATGGAGGAGTTCATACAACACGTCACGCCTCTAAACATGTATGAAAAGAGAGGACGCCCGCTGCCTCAGCAAGGCGTAGGAGTGAAGAGGGTGAAGAATTAATTCAAATGTCTATCTTTAAATTTATGTTTTCACGCCTTCCCACAAGGGTCTGTGGAGGGCCGAGGTGTTACGAAACCCACATTTCATCGAAGATAATTTGATGCCAGCGTGACAGATGGTGAATCCGTTACCGTCTCTGAGGCACTTCATACGTCCATGAATTTCATCTCAGACATATGCAGGTTTCCCCACGATTATTTCCTTCACCGTAAAGCTAATGGTATGATTCATAACTATCCTCAATTTAGTTAAATACTTGTTACTTCAAGTCTTCTGTGCATTCCAAGCGTACGTCACGCCCGCTGGTAAGCGGTCACCGTGGCCTTTGTCCGGTTGCAATACCTTGGATAACACTAACTAAGCTGTTATTTTTATAGTCAAGAGGACACGACAGGCCGTTGAAAGTGAAGCCGTCGAGAACTTCAACCACGGTCAGTTTTTTTTTTAATATTTATCCATTCAAACATGCGAACAAGCAATCAGCCTGATGGTCGGCAAGGGGTTACCGTAGCCCATTGAGTATATTGCAACTGTAGGCTGTAGCCTATGAATAATAACTTATCATGAGTGTGTGATATAGCCAATAAATAGAAATAAGTAAGTCTGACAAAGGACATCATCTCAGGACAAATCTGAAAGTGCCGGCCAACGCATTATTTTTGTACATTCTGTTGGAGTTTTCCGGTCTGAATTTTTGTTTACTATGGCACTAGACCTTGATTGAGAGATTGTAAGTGATTTTATTTGAGTTCGAAAATCTGAATTTTCATACATCTTGTTGAAAATAGGAATTCAAAATTACGAAAACGTATGAAATGCCCTGTAATGTCCATCTTTGGTGCCATAGTAATAAATGCTCAGATTGCAATCCGGAAAACCGGATCCAGTAATCCGGCGGATCTGGCATCATTATACGCTTACCGGATCCGGTAAGTTTGTTGATCAGTTTGTTTATCATGGCTCTCTTCTCCAACGAGGGCGGCAGCAGGAAGGAGATCATGAGGAGAATTCAAATGTCCAGAGCAGCTATGACTAAGCTCACTAGGGTATGGAAAGACGCCAAAATAAAATGAGGCGCGCTGGTCTTCTCAATCTTCTTCTATGGCGCCGAATCCTAAAAGATAAGGCAGAAAGAGAGGACAATAAACGTATTTTGCGAATACCATGGACCGCACGTGGAACCAATGCACCCATCCTTAAAGAGCTCGGAATAACCACAAGGCTGTCTAGTATCTACCATCTGTTCCCAATACATAAAGCTATAAGGACCACCGAGGACACGTGGAAGCGCATGGTGCATTCTGTGATCGTCATCCATTTTAAACTAAATAATAATTATATGAGATTTTATAAAGTTACGTATTACTAAAATCTATCTGGGAAAGTGAAATCTAGGAAGACTGAGCTACTCGTTACATCTTAAAAGTTTTACTAGTTACCTACACTACAAAAATTTAATTGTTTGCTCGTTGTCCAAACTTAACATTAGATTAGAAATAAAGTAGATTCTAGTTCCGAAGGGTAACCTACGGAACCCTATTACTAAGACTTCGCTGTCCGTCCGTCTGTCTATCAGGAGGCTGCATCTCATGATCCGAAATAGGTAGTTTGTTGAAATTTTCACAGAATGTGTATTTCTGATGCCGCTATAACAACCAATAATAAAATAGATAAAAAATAAAATAAAGGGGCCTCCCCTATTAAAAACTAGTCTTTTAAAAACTATCTTAATAATGGTAATTGTGTTGTAATTGCTGATTGTGTGAATTGCTATATTTTCTAAAAAAGGGCGATTTTTTACTATTACAAACAGAACGGAACTCTCGGTGTGTGAGTCCAACACGCACTTGGCCACTTTTTATGTTTCATAAACTTCTTATATTAAGTACAATGACACTTGATTAACTTACTAACAGTTAATTATGACCCGAAAGCAAAAATCGTCTTGATTTGATGATTCCGGCCGGATCCGGCCGGATTTGAAAATGACACCGGATTGCGATCCCTAGCTCAGACAGACAAGCTCTAACAGAATATATAAAAAATATGCGTTGGCCGGCACTTTCAGATTTGCACCAAATATCTATGAAACATGCATGATATCCTTTGTATAAAGCCGTTTTGTCTTAAAATGCAGCAGCTACTAGGACTGGAATAGAGAATAAGGTAAAACCGTCTCAATAGTATGTTACACTGGTGTTACGATTAGACCCTGGTCAATTACGTAAACTAACATTGTAAAGAGTCAATATTGTTTGTTTGTAGTGCATACAAATGGTAAACCGAAACTACTAAACCGATTGTAGAAATTATTTTACTATTGCCTATTGCAAAGCTAGACCTGATCAATATAGGCTAATAATAATGATGTCCTATTTGAAAAGCTGGTGTTATTTTGCGGGGTGGTGGAGGTCAATAGTATTTATTTCCTAACGACCGAAAGTTTTTGTCGTATGGATTAAGAGATAAAAATCTTGACCGTGAAATTGTATTTTTTATTAGCGGGTAAAGTAACAGGTAAAAGCTAAAAAATAAATTTTACAGGACCATGCGCTGCGCATAGCAAACTTTGGCAAATCAACGCTGGCTGAACTAGACCCTGATGCTTTGCCGAACCCCAACAATCCAAAATCATTTGAACAATCATATGAAAATTACAGAGATAATCCAAGTAATGTCCAAACGGTCGTGTTTTGTAAATTTTTATTGGTGATTATCTTGTTTGTTTTGTAAAATAAACTTTTTTATTGTAGATATTGTTGCTTTTATTTAAAATCTTCGCGATACAATTTAAGCAAATCTCTGTAGAAGACTGCAACCGCTTTCCATCGCATGAGCTGCTAGATGGCTGGTAAGATATGTGGTAAATGTCTACAAAATCTTTGCTTCCAGAAAACAGTGAACCCGTTTGTCTAGTTACGTACCTATATTTGAATTTGTGCTTTTGCGCCTATTAAAATCAGGATTGTTCGTAGCTTGCTAGCGGTTAAGTAACACGTTTAACTTAAATACGAATACCTACTTGTTACTCCACGAAGACCAATGTAAAACTTAGTTACTTTATCTGCGAATCTAATGCAATAATTCATAACACAATTTCTGATCAAAATATTCTGAGTAAAAGACGAAGTCAATATGTAAATTACCTATGAATATTTTGAATTACGTACATTTTTGTCGAGCTAACTTCTACTAAAAAACTAACGACCCTAGATCAAATCACCCAAGTATTCAGTGATGGACCAAGAGAATCCAACCGCTTCGCTCCAAGAAAATACAACCGCTACGCTTCGCTAGAGTGAACGAGACATTGTTATAAAGAGTACTCAAAATCGTAGAGGACATTGATAATTGTAGACCAAGAGAAAACAACCGCTACGCTAGAAATGTAGAAGAACTAGAATAAGCAAATGAGGTGTGCTAATGAGGAGTGAAATGGGGCTCTATAATCTCTGCCTATCCGCAAAATCATCGTCGTGATTATGGTAATGATAGTAAATATAAATATTTCCCCATTGATTTGTCCCATTGGGCCGCTTTGGACGCGTAGAGAAAGTATCTAGAACGTACGTAGTATATTATCTACTCTAAGCGAGGAGTAACTCTCTACGGTTGGATGATTTATCATAGATACTAAAATCAGAGTTGAGAACTATTTTAGACTGACATTTTTTTAAGATTCTTGACACATTAAAAAATATTTCCTTCAAGCAGAGCGTGAGCCTCCATCAACGTCAAAGTGATCGTCAATCTCCGAACCATCAAAATATTTGGCTTTAGTATCAGTTCTGTATTTCCGAATAATGTAAAAATCGTGTGATTAATATTCAGCTTTAGGAAGTGATTGTTCGATGCTGTCTGGTGACGACAAATTATGATGTATGAGCTAGGAGACCTGAGATGGGATCAGGGATATGTCTTGTGTTACTCTGGTTAGGTTTTGTGGTGAGTTGTGTGCTCTCAGTTTTGATTATGAAACTGGTGGGTGTGACGTCATCAGCATGTATGGTAACCGTTTCATCATCAGGAAGTGTATGAGATTTACACTAGAAGACCGCAGTCAAATAACACTAGCTTGATGTAGTGATGTATTTCTGCGGTAAGGTTGCCAGTGCTCCACGAGGATACGCTGCGCTTGTGGTAATACAGCTAGTACAGTGAGTCCTCATCAACAACAGGCTTGGCGGCTATAGGCTACGGTGACTGCTTACCATCAGGTGGGCCGTACGCTTGTGAGCCACCTTAGTGGTAAAAAAAGGTAGGGAGACATTCGTCATTTTGCCGCGTTACTGGTATCCAGATGCCGTCAGTAGGTGTGGATATGTTGATGGATCAAGACGCACCAGAGGACCGGTGGGTGTACCGGAACTCGCGGCGACAGGAGGACATAGACCTGCCATGCGCGAAGATACACCCACCTGTCAGGGACATTGTTCGGAGGTTTTACGCTATACTGCCCTAGTGAGTAAAAAAAACATTTATTCTATAAGTATATGCTGAGCGACACACCACTCACTCACTGACTGGCTGATAGACTGATCACGAGATTTCCAAAACTATACGTCCGATTTTTGGCCACGGGAAGTCACGGGTAAAAAGCGAATATATTTAGAAGCCAAATGTCACTCACTCACTCATCATGCTTACAAACCTGAAATTAGACGGACAGGTTCTTTATATCGTGTAGACATTCGCTGGGAAAGGGTTGTTGATATTCACAAATATTATATAAAGAATGCCTAAAATGGATGCAGGCACCATGATCAGTGCCATGTGGTGCCATGTCTTGCACATTTTACTTGTGGCCATTTTTATATCTTGCACACTTCACTTCTTCACTCTATATTAACTTTTGTTACTACAAAATATTTCAGTGCGCAATTTTTCATATGAAAATACCATGCACGCGGTAAGGGACAAAAAATAGTATAGCTGTGTTCTTGTTTTGTCCATGATGTCCTGGCAAATTCCTTACAGCTTTGACAAAGACCATTCGAATACGGCGTTTCTGCATAAATTCCGCGGTACTGTGTACGCGATGTCGGAAGGAGAAGATCTGCTCGACCGAGAGGCTGCTTACTACGCCACCACCCTGACGCCCATCGTGTTCCTGCACCAATACCGGGACACGTGGTGCCTTCTTGAGAGAGTAAGATTTACCATACAATTAGAGCCGCCCATCTGGGGACTCTACCTCCACCTTACTGAAGACCGCAGTCAAATAACACTACATTGATGTAGTGTTGTGTTTCTGCGGTGAGTAAGGTTGCCAGTGCTCCACGAGGATACGCTGAGCTAGTAGTAATGTTGCTAGCTCAGCGAGTCCTTATCAACAACATGGTTAGCAACTCGTTAGTGATATACCTGGTATTGCTAGCAGCTATAGGCTACGGTGACTGCTTACCATCAGGTGATCGGGTGGGCCGTCTGATTGTTGTGTTAGTGATATAAAAACAATATATATAAGGGCCATGACGATTTTATGTTTTGATCTTTTGTGTTGTGATCGTCCACCATGGCCTGCGATGGCGCGCAATAGCTGCGTTTTTCCTCGACGAGCAGTGACGTAATCTTTTGAGGATAGTCACTCGAGGATACAACAAATCACAAAATAATGAGCATTGTGTGGATGACAGCGCAAAATAGGTGGCAAATACGCGCTATCAAAGTCACCACCATATAAGACATGACGAATTCATGGGGATGACGAAACAATGATTCATATCAGCACCAGATGTACAAAATACATTAGTTAGCTAATTAATTTTTCTTAGTTTTATTCACACATACCTTGGAGCACAATTCAGATCATTTTTTTCATTTTATTTGTACTTTTTTTTTATAAATTTGTGTTCTGTTTTTGTGCTAAATAAATAAATAAATAATTTAAATTTTCTCCTAATATGTCAATGACAATTTTGTATGCAGTTCCACAGGGCAATACGTCTGTACCAGATCTCACATCCAACTGAAAAGCGGTCTGCGTTGAAGTTGCTCCAAAATCTTCGTTCTGTCACTCTCAAGGTAAACATACTTTTCTCTTAAACTGAGCGGAGAATGAAGAAAGAAATAATTTATTTGTTCAGTGTTCGTACGTAATGATATGAGATTGACGAGACCGCTTGTCTAATGGTTATTATACCTGACTTGGGGTTACAAAAAAAAAGTAATAACTGTTATATCAGGTGCTGGTTCCCATATTATTAGATTAGGGCTTAGTTTGGGGCCAGAAAGCGCTGTGTGATAATATCCAAGCCTTATTATTATTATATTCCAGATTCGTTCGTTTATTCTGGACCTGCCTGGACCCAACCCCGTAACCCGCACCACACCCCCTCAAGAGCCTGATGAAGAGGAACTGAGCGACAAGAAAGATATCAGATACCTCA
The DNA here is from genome assembly GCA_951449985.1 of Falcaria lacertinaria. Classification (NCBI taxonomy): domain Eukaryota; kingdom Metazoa; phylum Arthropoda; class Insecta; order Lepidoptera; family Drepanidae; genus Falcaria; species Falcaria lacertinaria. Next base: position 3,309,377 of record OX602129.1, read on the forward strand.
AGGAGCTCATTAAAAACCTTGGATAAATTCAACTGCTATTTAATTTTAAATTATCAATTAGACCGAATTGTATTAACTGCCATTTATCAGACGGTAGGTTTTTTGTTAGAAGAAGCTGGTTGTGTATTCGTATAAACACATTGTAGATATTCAGCCATCAAGCAGTAGGGTTAGTGCATATATGTTTCTGTTTGAGGGACACTATAGCTAGTGAAATCTGTTTTTCAAACATTCGCAATCTAAACATACTTATATTAAAGACATTAAAACGGGTCTTATATGCGATATTGATTCGCCGTGGTCACGAGCTGAGCCGAGACAGATTCATATTTTAAATAAACAATTTAAAATCGCAAAGTTACTTTTCCATATTCTGAATTGGCGTTAATTTTCTTGTCACACATTAGTCACAATTCGTAGAGTTATAACACTAAATTTAAATTTTTAAATTGTACGTCAATGTTTTGAATCGTCAAAATAAGTAGGTAGTATCAACATACTACCTACTTATTTTGACGATTGATGATTGATGATTTTGACAGTTCAAAACGATGAATATTTTATTTAGTTTCAAAGATTAACAAAATAGAGTAAATATTTTATTTAAGTTTTGACTCATAAACAAGATAATTGGCACCTTTGTCTGCATTAGTAGTTATTTTTGTAATCAACTTGATGTGGCAATTTATGCAGTGAAGTATTATTTGATAATATTTTCAGAAAAATGAATCTACGGTAATATAGCAAATAATAGCGAACGATGACATTGAAGTAAGTAGGTATAAGCGAATATATTTTTTCTAGAAAAAAAAATGCCGTTATGTGTTAAATTACACTACAACACTACGTAATTTTCGACCCTATTTAGTATATTATCTACTCTGAGCTATTACGTAGGGTACTTATCCTGGATTAGATTAGTATTCATATTAGAACACAAGAATGAATATACCTGTCATTATTTTGGATGATCTTTTTATAGTCATCCTCGTGTATTGAAGGGTTATTCGCCAATAAGTAAATTTCTTTTTTATATGAAATTATTGAAATAAAATTATTCACCTACATTCACCTAATTAATGATGCTTCTAGTACAGTAATAAAGGTGCTAGCTAGTAGACCCAGCACAGCAGTCACTTCGTCATACATAGGGCTTTGGAAATAGCTCTTTTTTTTAATTTATTTATTTGGATCACCCACAGATTAAAATATTATGAAGTTACAAAAATAAAACATTACAAAATAGTTCTTACATAAATGTCTACCCAATTACAGGTACCCACAGCTATTGCAGTAAGCTAAGTTTTTAAGCTTCACATTTAACTTATGATAACATAGTATGATAAATAAAGTTGGGAAATATATTATAAATATATAAAATATATAAATATATAAAACAAAATGTAAAGACAAAAAGAAATATAACAAAAATAACATAGCTAAATGCTTGGAGCATAAAATAAAAAAAAAATTGAATTTAAAATTATTAATATGTATTTTTTAAATACCCACTTCCACTGTATCGAAATAATCGTTTAGTTTGATTTTAAAATCGCGGATATTATCTCCGAAGATATCATTACTAGTGGATTTGGGCAAGCCATTAAAGAGTCTTAACATTCTGCTCGGGGAATTCAAGCCTAGGTTGGTCTTGTATGAACGGACTTGGAACAGTTTGTAGACACACGCGCGTGGTAATCTTGATGGGACAGATATATTTATGCATGCTAGTAACTCTGGGCAGTCAATGTGGAAGTTGCACAGCTTATGTAGGAATGTAAGGTCCGAGATTTTACGCCTGAAGGAAAGTGAGCAACTTTTATAGTGTTTAAGACGGACAGCATAGGAGTTAAGATGACGATTGTTTGTATTGTACGCAAGAATGCTTAAGAATATCTTTTGTACCCTTTCAACTCTTCATTGAAAGGCCTAAAAGATAAATAAAAGGCCTAAAAGATAAATAAGCTTAAGTTAACAATCCCTTGGATGCGACGTCATTGGCATACATATATACATTAAAAAGAGCACCGTTAAAATTTACGCATACAAATTGATATTCTTACATTAAAAGACAAACAATTATTTAAGTAAGCTTACAAATTCATGTAAGTATTAGACGATACATTGCTAAAGAAAACTGTGATTACTAATAGAGTGAGAGAGAACCCTATTAGGACAAGCATGAGATAGAGCAGGTCCGCGTTGCCACACGGTTCCAAGTAATTGTTCTTTTTGACGACACAGGCGGGTCGGTCTAACGGGATCCATTCGAATACGCCTGGCTTATCCATGACGGCGTTCACTTCTCCCTTCTCATCTTCAGTAATAAAGATTTTTATCTTCTCTTCCACAGAATCATGCGTGACTTTTGCGACGTAGGCCACACCATCACCGACATAACTTGCGAATGTCACGAGGTTACTAGAAAATTTATAATTTCAGTATCTACACTAATATTATAAAGAGGAAAGATATCTATGTAATGAATAAACTTAAAAACTACTCGACCGCTTTCAGAATTCTTGTCGTTAGAAAGCTACATTATCACTGTGCAACATAGGCTATGTATTATACTGCTATGAGGGCGAAGTCGCGGGGAAAAGCTAGTTTACTAATATATTGGCAACGAACTAAAACCATGTTGTTCCTTTCGAGAATTCTATAGATACAGTATTTACGAGAAACATATTTCTTTCGTCATAATCACACAAAACATGTTACTGACCGCTATGAAATAACATATAATACTATTGCATGCTCTACGCTACGCTGAGACGGACACCGTGTGAGATGTTAGATGTCATCTGAGCGAGAAAATCGTAGAGAAAATGTTTTTTTATGATCTGCTAGCGGCCCGCCCCGGCTTCGTACGGGTAGACATTTTTTAAATATTTTGTCTGCCGGTTTTTAGACTTTTTCAGGCATTTTTTTTTTAAAAATTCTCCGTAAGAACCATCCTCTTACTTCAAGGAATATTACAAAAAAAGAATTAGCGAAATCGGTTCAGCCGCTCTCGAGATTTCCGCTTAACAACACATTCAGCGATTCATTTTTATATTATAGAAAATTACAGATACCATTTTTTAAGTGCATTCTTGCAGTCTTCCCAGCGACCTCCCGAATTTAATGGGACATTCAGTAGATAAAAGTATATACAGTTACTTATTTGTAAAATGGAAGCAAATCAAATTATTATTTCTACCAATTATGGACGCAAGTCGCCGTATGAGTAACTTCGTATCGGGGTAAGCGTATGTTCACGTTGTGTGCTTATTAAGTACTTTGCAGCCTTCATTCCTTACCTGTATATTTCCTGATAATTCAACGTTAGTTCTTCGCCTTCATAGGTCCAGAGAAGATCATTTATAATCTTCATACTATCAATGACTCTTTTCTCTAGAACGTTGACGTCCATATCCAAATGTAACGGTTTTGAATTAAATTTTGAATAATAAATGTTGAACGAAATGGTAAATAAAAAAGGAAACTGAAACAAACAAAAACTATGCTATATTTGATTTATATCTACCTTCTCAACGGGATAGGGAAGGTCTGATAGAGATAGCGTGATCAGTCAACCAACACCTACTTCTCAATGGAGATACAGTACTGTATTAAGAACATAATATCAAATATGTATTACCTTTCGACTACGTATTCGCAAAAAGTACCTCTCAAAATGTAAAAAAATGGTTTATTCCCACTGGTTCAGTTGTCCAGTTCAGTTGATTGAACTAGTGGGATTTTTTCTCAGTGGTTCAGTTAACTGATTTCACCGGCCCCCATACGAAAGCGATATGGATACATATTCGAAAGTTGGTCATGATAACAATTATATTATAAGGAGCTTTTTGACACAAATAAAATCGTAGCTTGCTACAGGACATAACGTGAGGAAACTTATTAATGAAATGAAAATTATTTATTTAATTTAGGCGCTATTAGGTCTTGTGCATGTCTACTTTAACACCACAATGCACCAGTACAAAATGGAACTTATTTGAAACATAATGTGCTGAGTGTACACACTGCAATAGCTGTGGACTCGTATTATCTACAATACAGAGGAGTGCATGAAATATATTTCACTGTAGTTGTAGTCAGTATGATAAATGATAAAAAAATTAACGATTGTACATAACACTTAGTAGAAACAACACGAGGACTAACAAAAGCTACCTTATAGAAGACCGCAGTCAAATAACACTACTTTGATGTATAGTGTTGTGTTTCTGCGGTAACTAAGCTTGCCAGTGCTCTACGGGGCTACGCTGCGCTAGTAGTAATGGTGCTAGCACAGCAAGTCCTCATCAGAAACATGTTTGTCAACGCGCTAGTGATACCCCTGGAATTGTTAGCGGCTATAGGCTACGGTGACTGCCTACCATCAGGTGGGCCGTATGCTTGTGTGCCACCTTAGTGGTATAAAAAAAGCTCATAATAAAATTCCTCCCGCTTACAAAAGTGAAGTGTTGGTGTGAAATACTTACATACGAGTTTACCCCATATGTATGCAAATTATTGAATGGCCAATCGCGTACAAGCCACACGAAATGATTCCTCCCGGGCATTATTTTCTGCGCAGCGTCATAAAATGCTTGGGCATTCGCAGCGTCTATGTTTAGTATGACTATTCTTGCCTTTACGTGAATGAGGTGTTCTAATGACTGAAAGAGAAAGTCTATTAATTTCCATTTACCAGGCAGAGCCTCTCCATTGGTACGCTCTTGTCAGACCGGTCGTGGTCATCAAGTAGATTTGTCAGGGACGGATATAGCTTGCTTTACGATACTTCGCCATTTATACGCCTTATTACACATTTAATATCATTCGGCAGAGCAATCACGTTGAAGCGTAAAATAATTTTCATAGACCCCCACACTTTGGAATCGAAATGGTCTCGCACGGCGCGGTTTCAAAGGAGTTTTCTCCCGCGCACGATCAAATTGTGGAATGAACTCCCCGCCGAGGTTTTCCCAAAGGAGTACAGCATGGGTTCTTCAAGAAGGGTGTGAAGAGATTTTTGAAGGGTCGGCAACGCGCGAGTTATACCCTGGTGTTGCAAGCGTCCATAGGCTACGGTGACCGCTTACCATGAGGTGGGCCGTATGCTAGCTTGCCACCTTAGTGGTATAAAAAAAAATTACCTCTATAAAGTTGTTGACGTTTATACATTTCTCCGATATATATGCCACGTTTTCCTTCTCAAATAATTGTTTTAATTCAGTTTCAAATTGTTCACTGTAAGGCGAATCGTCGGAAAGTATTGCAACTCGACTCCAATTCATTCTTCTCATAAATTTTATCATTCCGTACGCTAACTGCTTTGAGCTTTTCATTACCGACAAAGAATTTCGAAAAGACACTTTGTTTTCTTGTGACAAATATGGATGATTGTAAAAAATGATTGGTATTTTTGACTCATAGTTAGTTACGAAGGGTTTGGAGGCCACTACAGCAAATAAATTTCCTCGAAGTTTTTCCATTTGTGTATTGCAATTATCCATCGTATCTTTTACCAAATCTAGTAATGAATGTTTAAAGATCTGTGTTATGCTTTCTGAAAATCTATTCGCATAATTATATAGAATATCGTCTTTGCAAAAAAGTATACTCTTCTTAGTTGTTGGGATGGAAAATAAATCGTATTCTTGTTCGGTTGCGTTTTTGATCTCAGCTTGTGTTATGTTTTCACTTAGCGCGAGAACCACTCTAAATAGTTTTTCATTAGCAGCAATTGACTGGCTGATTAGTTTAACATAGTGTTGATCTGCATGCTTCTTGCAAAGGCCTGGATTGGATTGTTTGCCAACACACACATTGTTAACATTCCGCTTGCCCATTGTGCCAGCGTAAAGGAGTTTATTGGCCTTAATGTTATTGTAATCTTTGTACTGATTAAAGTTGGAGACACGCAAATTTATAACATTTCTGGAAATAGAATTACTTATTATTTAGAGAATGAAATCAACAGATCTACTCTTAATTAAGAGGCTTAGATTATTAATAAACATGAGTCTTTACAAAAGTAATAGGGTGAGGAGTCGTGATTAGCTACTAGGACAACTGTCTCGACAACGCAGAGCCGAAACTATTGCAGATAGAAAGAATCACCACATTTTTAGATCGGAGTACAGGGTTTATTTTGTATTATAGGCCAGCGACATGGTTATAAGAACAGTGCCGGTAGCAAGAAAAATCGTAATTCTCAAATGTCAAAATGTTCATAAGAATTTTCAGTTTTACTTTTCGCCGGCGCAGCGCTGTTCATTTTCCGATACAAAGATAGTCGGAGGCGAATACGTAGCCGTATTCTTGCTCGACGTTCTGAAAGGACAATCGTTTAAGTTCTGGTTTTATATACTTACTTTACTTTTTTTGACAATTTAATCGTGCTGCCAACGTCATCAGAACAACGATTTTCTACTATTTTAATATTAATAGCTAGCTTATTTATATGATCAGCGTATTCCACCAGCGTATGTTTCATAATTTGCGTTAATTCAGAGTCATCATTAGCATCGGAGGATTTGATCAGATAGATGCTACCATCGTCATGCGCTGGAACTGGCAAAATAAAAGGCTTTGGAGGAGTAAGCAGGCAGAGGTGTGACATCACAGCAGTCAACATCAATCCTCCTTAGGATACTCCTTAAGATACTCCTAAAGATACTCGTTAAGATATTAATAACATAAGAAGGAGATACGCGATATTAATGTCTATGAACAAAACACATGGAGTAATTAAGACGAAGGGGTAAACACGCGCACAATCAGTCAGCTCGTGACCACGGCTAATGTAACTTGGCAATATGTTTTTGAAACCAGTTGTCCAGTTCAGTAGCATACGGCCCACTTATGGTTAGCAGTCACCGTAGCCTATAGCCGCTAGCAATACTAGGGGTATCACTATCGGGTTGCCAACCACGTTGTTGAAGAGGACTCACTGCGCTAGCAGCATTACTACTAGCCCAGCGTCTCCTCGTGGAGCACTGGCCACATTACTTACCGCAGAAACACAGGTGTAAGGTGGAGGCATGGAGGTACAGTCCCCAGTCGGGCGGCTCAAATTCAAATGGAAAACCCTCGAAGCTCCTCGAAGAGGCACACAGATAGGCTTCAAGTCAAACTTCACAAGGGTTTCCGAAGGGGTAGGCCGAGGTTACAACACCCACATTCCACCGAAGATAATTTCGTGCCAACATAACAGATGGTGAGTCCGTCGCAATCTCTTAGGCACTACATACTTGTACGTCAATGAATTTCTTCTCAGACGTATGCATGTTTCCTCACGATGTTTTCCTTCACCGTAAAGCTCGTAGTGTGACTAAACACTTTACTTAAATTAGAAAAACTCATACAAACAGACCAGTCAAACTTGCGTCTCTAGGAATGCAGACAACGCTTTATACCACAAAACTAGTTTAAAATAAAACTATTAAAAAATCTATTTATTTTAAAAAATATCACAATTTACCTTTTATGCAATCTCCATCACCTTTTTTTTTACCGTAGCTGTCACTAAAACATATGTTAAATATTATTAATTTTATTAAAATCAAGGGAAACAGTTCCATTTTGAACTAATTTAAAATGACTGTAATGCTACTATTAAATGAAGTACATTGAGACACGGAAAAAATAATATTATTGAGTCATGTTGCAGACATGTTAGCGCTATGGTATTTTGGTTAAAGTCTTGGTCTTTATTAATAATTATAATAACGAATACTTATTGATAATCTTAGTGAAGTTGTAGTCGATTTTCGGATTTAACTTATTTCTGGACTTGTTTAATTATAAGTTACACGTAGGTACTTGCCAAAAAAGCTGAATTTTGAAGTGATATCTTTGCCTCTCTTTCGCTTGTTTCTTTCAGAGCAAAGTATAATCTTTCTGAAGTTAAACTATATTACGAAATTCATCAAAGGTTAAAAAAAATCGAAATTATATTTTAAATCATTGACTTGTGATTAAGTGTGTCTGATTTGGAAATAGCCGGCCTTAATGCCATAACGGTTAACAAATAAGCGCTTTTAAGCTTCTCTTTCATTTGTCTGTCTGATTGTAAGTTGGTCTGTGCTAGTCTGGAATAGCTGAATGAATTTCTAAGAGACTCACTCATACAACTTTTATCCTGAAAAACCATTACAGGTTCTTTTTTCTCAATTTACGTGTATAAAACCTTGGACAAAATTTAGTATAGAATAAATATTGGCGTTATAATTCTTGATTATATTCGCGTAATGACTGTGACGTAGGGTAGCTGTATTCAGTTTTCCTCTATAGATTAATTAATAATTATTATACGTATAATGTGTACTGTTGGACTATACATATATACAAACATGTCATAATAGTAATTATGTTAGAATCATTCTATAATGTTAAAATAACTCTTTTCAGAGCTTACTGCCAATCATTTTATTCTTGTAGTCTGTGGATCGGTTATACGCAGAGGACATACAACGCCCTGCGTGTCCAGTACAATAATGCATTTAGGATGCTGTTGGGTCTACCTCGTTATTGTAGCGCTTCCGGGATGTTTACTGAAAACAGATTTGATGGTTTCCATGCCATCATGCGTAAACGGTGCGCTTCAATTCTTAATAGAACACGCTGTAGCTCCCACAGCATCTTAAGTGTATTTTGTGACAGGTGGGATTGTCCCATGCTGGCCTACTGGATACGACTGCATATGTAGTTCTGGCAGTCGTTCCATTTTTGTAAGAATCTTTCTTTTATTAATTATTACTAACAGTAGGTTAAGGATTGTCACTAACAACATATGGATCTTGTATTTCTTAAGTGTTTGATCTGAAATAAATGTTTATTATTATTATTATTATGTTTCTCTTAAATTCACGGACTTGTAAGGTCCGGTCCTTTATCTAGGCTTGCGTGGGGATATATATCCAACACGTAGAGGCCCGTTCGAGAATTTTAATATTAGGTAAGGGATACACGTGGCGAGTATCATCCCCGGAATGCATGGTGATGCACCCGGGGATGATCCTCGCCGAGTGCAGAGACTATTTCATGGGGATGGAAAACTAACATTGGGCTATTATGGTGAACTGTTAATGGTTTGGGATACTGGGATATGGGATGAGACTACGGACGTCTGTCATGCAATATGTCTCAATATTGGATAAAAATTGGCAGACGGTGACTCGCCACCTGCTAGATGGGCCCCCCTTACGTGCGGCGTATAAGATGCCGCTGAGGGGCAACATGGGCGCAGGCGGCTGAAGGGTGTCGAGAGGTGTGCACCGGTTTCACCATCGCGGGTACTGGCATACGGCAGTCCCCGGAGCGGGTTTCCCCGCTATTACGCATATTGAGCACTTCCACCCTTTCGAGCATATAGCTCTCGCGCTCCACTCTGGCCGGCCAGTGAAGGCAAGCCAGAGGCGGGGGCCTAGGCGCCGCCCCCTGGAGGCCTCGGGTCCGTGGTGTCGCTACTCACCAACAGCTCGCCACAAGCTGCCCGGCGGCCCTTATTATTATTATTATTATAATCGGTTTAACGTTATCATGTGTCGGACTGTCAATATGCACCAGCGAAATCATTAGCGGCTCTCGAAGGGTCGAATATTCAAATATATTTAAATAATAAAAAGACATACAATGCGACTGAGTGCCTAACATTCTAGATCAAATTACCCAAGTACACAGCGATGAAAAGCAGAGTTCTCGGAATTGGAGGGCGTTTATGAAAAGATTGAGGAATGTACAAGAAGCAGAAGAGGTGTGTAGGTCAAGCGAGAAATGGCGCTCTATACTCTCTGCCTACCCCGTGAGGGCCTTGGATTGATGATAATATTATGATGGTAATAAAATAATAATAATAACAATCGTATTTTTGAATGAATACATAGTTTTGTCCCAAACAAAGCATCCTACTGAATTTATTACTCACTGAATAATATACTTACAGAGGCCTATAGGTAATTATGTAGATAATCATTGTGTTTTTTTTTTAATATCTTAATTTTTTTGGTTACAAATGCTTTAAGTTTCTATGACATTGATGAACTCACAACTAGAAAGATTTTTTAAGCTGCGTTGCAGTACAGGTAACTGTGTAAAACTCTTATAACAAATTACTGGCACCTCACAGATCTGTAGTCACAGTTTAAAATTATAACTCGTGAGATAGTACCCAGGTTATCTATATAATGTTGTAAAATAATATATACTCCAAGTAATTTTTCACTCCACTTGCTCAAAAATTCCGTCTTTGTAGCGTACCAGAGCGGGGAAAAAATTTATTATCATGCTCTAGGGGAAAACGTATACTTTTTTTAATTTATGTCGGTTACCTAGATCTACATGTATCTTATTATAGTTTATTTGTTCATGACATGGATACAACTTCTTCAGTCGCACACTTACTCGACATTTGTCTTCCTTCATAGCAGACTGAAATGAAGTTGCCAGTAGGGATGGTCATATAAAAAATATATAAATATTTTTCGTATCGATAATTTATTTCGATATTTATCGGATCTACATTTTTATATCGATATTATCGTATTTTTTTATAATTTATTAAATTTCCCCACAAATCACAAGGTCGGCAACGCAAAAGTGAAATGGCGTTCTAATACTCTTTGCCTACCCTGTGAGGGACATGTTGTGGCGTGATGCTGTAATTTATCATACTTTTTTGGCACGCAACGGCCGCCTGAGGGTAAGCAGTCACCCTAGCTTAGGCGCAAGCAATACCAAGGATATAACTAACGCGTTGCCAACCCTTATGTGGTTGAGAAGTCACTGTTTCTGTAAGCATAGCGTATTCTCGTGGAGCTTTGGCAACTTTACTCTACCGCAGAAACGCTGGGCTAGTAGTAGTAATGCTGCTAGCACAGTGAGACCTCATCAACAACATGGTTGGCAACCCGTTAGTGATACCCCTGGTATTGCTAGCGGCTGTAGGCTACGGTGACTGCTTACCATCAGGGGGCCATGTGCTTGCGTGCCACCACAGTGGAATAAAAAAAAACATCTGGTATGGGATTAGATGAGAAAAGAGGGAAGTAAGGTTTTTATAAATTTAATAAAAATAAAACTAACATTTAAAATATGAAATTGCGGATACATCTTTATTAGAAAAAAAATCGTCAACCGAAATAAAAAGCCATGTCGTATAGGTTTCCAATATTAACGTATATTTACATATCATTACATTAAAACGCATACTATTTCAGCAGTTTTGAACAAAATACGCGTAGAAATCGTATTTCCAGTTTATAATCAATATGATACATAGATAATGTTATTTCCAGTTACGTTTATTTAGTTTTGTTTGGTGTTGTTATATGATTAGATACATACGATGCTATATTATATTACATTTGTTGTGATGGTCAAATTAGAGTCTGTTGATAGCACGTTGAATGCCTGCGAGGAGTTTATTGAGTGCTGCAGTTGGGTTTGAGTTGGTTGCAAATGCTGTCGCAAGCTAAAAATAAAACATAAAATACTTGACATACGTATGTATTTTGCGCAAAGGATCAGCATTGCCATACAGCGGGGCAATGCTGCCAGCCTTCTTGGCACCCTCCCGCGTGACAGCGATTTGGGACAAGTGTTTTATTTATTTTAATTATTTTAATGTTTATATTAGGTTAGTTTATTTTTCTTTTTAAGAAGTTAATGCACATAGAAATGTATATAGTAACTTTAATATTGAAATAAACCAATTCCACTAATAATGACAAGAGAACAAAAACTTTTGGATGGGATCGCATTATTACTGAACCGTATATACATTTATAATCACTATAAAATTAAACTTAATCGAAGTTTAGTAGTGTTAAGCGTGACGTGTTAAGTATACACGAATAAACCGTATTAAGGCAATTTCCTTGGTTATAAATGTACAAGTTTGTGTGGCCAGGAGCACTGTGATTTCATTGAACTCAATCGAAGTGTCTCTAGGTTGTGAACCTGTGATTGTAAGATGCCGCGGTTTGGTATAGATATACTTTGCCTTTTATCAAAATATGAACACTTAAACTTTGTACGCCGTTTTAGCGCCGGCCTTAGAGTAGGATGAAAGGAGCGGTCGCCCAAGGCCTAGATGACAAGGGGCACCAAAAAATAAGCGTTTAATTGTAATTCGAGCACCGACTAAAGGGCGCCGAATGACAATCTCGCTCTACCCTCGTGGATTAGGGCCGGCGCTGGACACAAGTCTTACTGAATGTCATGTCAACGATTCTGTTTTCGAATTTTGACTGAGGCGATCGGTATTTATAAATAGAGATGATATTTCATGAAGGGTATCGGCATTTTAATTAAGGACATCGTCCCACAATAACCTAAATTTAAGCTACGGCCCTGTCCCAACCCCCAAAGCGGGGGCCTCCTCTACTGCCCCTCCTAGCCCTACGTCGCTGGGCCTAATATTATTATATAGAATTTTCTTACCTCGACTGCAGGTTCATAGTTCTCGAAGATAATTTCCCGGACAACGGGAACGGCGGCGGCGGTCAACTCGGTTCCAATGCTGTTGGTGCGTGCGTCCGGAACGTTGTAAAGGCGCTTAGCTGTGCAGTATTGTTCGTTGAGGGCACTGCAATATATGATTTTATTTTTAACTAGCTTTGTACTGCGATCTCGTAACCCCAGTGACCTGTAGCGCAAGCATGAATAATTTGCGTCAACGTATTCGTATCGCCTTCGACTATTTTTGTATTGAAAAATGAACAGCGCTGCGGCGGTGAAAAGTGGAACTAAAATTAGTATGACAATTATGACATTTCGCCAGTCTTGCGCGAGCATTCGCAAGGTGCGCACGCGGAATACGCAAGCCCGTTATCATTTTATTGCGATTTTTTCAAGTTCTACCGTCCTTGGTTTTTTTTTTATAATTCAAAGTTTTTGATTATAAATCAAAGTTTCTATCCTTCGTGTAGAAATGGAATCAGCTGTTACTGATGAAGATAAATCATTGGATGGAAGTGAGGGGAGTGACTCGGAAATAATACGTAACTGCGAAAATCAGTTAAATAAAATTTTTGAGCAGCGGATTGAACAAATCTCAGCGGTGGAAAACATGGAGTCGGAGGATTTTTCAGGCTCAGGGAGCAGATTAGAAAAGAGGAAGGAGCGTGAGGAAGATGAAAAAAGTGACGATGGATTTGTGACAGTTAATCGAAGAAAACCAAAACGATATTTGAGAAGTGACTCTGCGGAACAGCTCCTAGGGGTACAAAATGCGGCGTTGGAAGAAAGTAAAGCCATTTATGAGGTTTGCATAACATCTACGAAAGAATTACCTAAACAAATGGCTATGGCCAAGTTACTTCGAAGTGAAAATATTCAAAATATAATAAGAATTAAATATAAGTACGTTCTTACTTCGTACAAAGTCTTAATTCGTTTTGAAAGTGATAATGATGCAAATAAATTGCTAAATAACCAGAAATTTCAAGAAATGGAATACAAATGCCAAAAAACTTTCGAAACTATAAGTTCATATGGACTGATTAGAGGTGTAGATTTGGAGTTTGAAGAACAAGACATACACGAAATTCTCAATAGTGATGTTAAAATTTTGGCAGTAAGAAGACTCAAACGAATTGACTATGACGGGAAATGGGTTGCGAGCGAATCCGTAAGAATATGCTTTCAAGGTACCACTTTACCTACTTATGTGTCTGCTTATGGCTGTAAATTTAAGGTGGAAACTTACACCTTTCCGGTATCGCAATGCTCGGGATGTTGGAAATTTGGACATTAAATATTTCCCGACCAAGAAAATATTGTGTCCTAAGTGTGGTAGCACAGAACACATCAACTGCGAAAGTAAAGTATATAAATGCCTTAATTGTACAGGGCCACACTTTGTCTTAGATAAAACATGTCCAAACTACCAAAAAGAAAAAAAGATACGTGATATTATGAGCAAGAATAGCATTTCGTATGGACAAGCTTTAAAAATTATATTAAAAACAAACTGTAAAGTAGTCAATGATAGCATGCATGTTAGAGATTGTGAAGATAAGAATGAAGTAAGTGACACACCGAAAACAATAATATGTCATGACACTAGACGTAGAACTTATAGCGAAGTTGCTTCACACGTTGAAGTGAATGGAGAAACGTTTGCCCAGCCAAATATTGAAAGAAGAAAAGCACAGTTAGAAATAAAAGAGAGAAAGAAAAAACTGGATAAAGAGGAAAACATTAAAAATAAAGCAAAACATGATATAATGGAGTGCGAGGAATCTGAAAAAGAAGATCTAAGAAGTACAAATGATGAAGGCAAGAGACAGAGAAGATTTGATTTGATGAATTTACTCTTGAAGATACATTCCGTGGTAGTATCCAAAGAAACTGTTAATGATAAAATAAGCGCAGTTTTTGGGGTTATTTTCGAGGAACTTAAATATTTTGTAATGAATATGCTGTCTGGAAGGAAAATATTAGAAACCTTTATAGACTGTATAAATTATGGATAATACTCCTACTAAGAATATTACCATTAATATTGTACAATGGAACGCACAAAGCCTAAAGCCTAAATTGATAAGTTTTGGAGAACTATTGACAAAAGAAAATATCCATATAGCATTATTAAGTGAGACATGGTTAAATATGGAAGATAATATTAAGATAAATAACTATAATGTCTACAGAAAAGATCGGTTTGACTCTTACGGTGGAGTAGCAGTAGTAGTACACAAGTCTCTTAGAAGTGAGGTAGGTACAATTGATTTAAAAAATCAAGGAATTGAAGCTTTATGTGTTAAGGTACATAACTGTAATAAGTTGCAAAATATTGTGTCCATTTATTGTCCTTCTTCCGTTCGGACACAATTATCCGATTGGGAGGAACTATTTACCTCCTTTTCGAGCAATACTTTAATTGGGGGTGATTTTAATGGCCACCATAGTAATTGGTCCTACAGGTCAGAAACAAGAGGGATACAACTCGCTGGTTCGGCTTTAGAGAATGGATTTATATCTCTTAATAAGGGAACAGCTACTAGAATTAAACTAGTCGATGGAGTTTTACAACAAACGTCTCCGGATATTACTTTTGCCTCCAATGACATCTCAATTGATTTTGATTGGGATATATTAAATGAGAACTTGGGAAGTGATCACCTTTTAATTAAATCAAGTTTAAACACTATAAAGTCACATAATATTTTACGTAAGCGTAATTTTAAGAAAATTGATTGGCATATATACAGGGATAGTCTTAAAGAATCATTCAAAAATCTCAACAGTGTAATATATGATGAACCATGTATTCAGAGAATGTACGATTTTCTTTTGGAACAGCTTCATAAGGCTGCCGATCTTAGCATACCCATTATTAAAATTAGTACTGATCCTGAAACGAAGTTTAAGCCTCGTAGTTATTGGAATCCGTCCTTATCGCAGGCAGTTGCGCAAAGAAGATTGGCTCTTGGAACATTCCGACGTAATCCCACACCTGAAAATCTAACTAAATTAGAAATTAAAACCGAAGAGACTTCTAAGCTTATATCTAAGGCAAAATA
Organism: Falcaria lacertinaria; assembly: GCA_951449985.1. Taxonomy (NCBI): domain Eukaryota; kingdom Metazoa; phylum Arthropoda; class Insecta; order Lepidoptera; family Drepanidae; genus Falcaria; species Falcaria lacertinaria. Next base: position 3,324,901 of record OX602129.1, read on the forward strand.
TTCTCACTGGCATAGCTTTTGCGATTCTTTGAGTAATGAGGTATCGGCATCAGAAATGTGGCAGCGGATGCGATGGGTGAAGGGCAATCGCACACGTAAACCATTTATTTCATTGGATAAACAGGAACAGCTATTGATCTCTCTTACACCAGATTCAGTATCGAATAAGTGTCCAAATTTTACATCAAGGAATGATTTATTGGAATTAGATTTTACGATTGAAGAACTAGAAAACTGTCTAAAGAAGAAGGATACTTCACCTAGTGAAGACGGCATTACATATAGCATGATTAATAACCTTCCTAGTAATGGTAAGAAGTTCTTATTACATATATACAATCTTGTCTTTCATACTGGCAAAACAAAAACAAACAATCAAAACGCCTAGAATGGTTCACTGAAAGGAAGAATACATTCTCACCTTTTTCTGTAGGCTTTAGGAAATCTCAATCTTGTATGGATTGTTTGGTTAGGTTGGTAACACTTATTCAAATAGGATTCACTCAAAACAAACCGACGTTAGCTTGTTTTTTAGATATTGAAAATGCTTACAACAATATATCAATCGAAAGTGTGTTGAAAATTTTGGACGACCTACAGGTTGGTAGTCGGTTTTGTAATTATTTGTGGTAATTTCTTATGGAGAGACATTTACATATAAAATCGGAGACGGAAGCTATCTTCCGTCTCCGATTTTATATGTAAATGTAAATATCTTAAAATAGTTCTATAACTATTTTAAGATACACCAACAGAGGGCTAGCACAAGGCGACCCCATTTCGCCGTTTCTATTTAATATTGCAACTCACAAAATATGCCACCTATTAGCTGATAAAGTACATATTTCCCAATATGCAGACGATTTTGTTATATATACGAGCAATAAAGATCTCAATACATGTGAGTCACGCATTCAAACAGCGCTAAATTGTTTAATATGTACACTAGGTGAGCTAGGTTTGCAATTGTCAAGTAGCAAGGCAAAGGTCTGTGTTTTTAGTCGAGGCCGCAAAAGGATCCCTCCTAGTTTAACCATTTATGGATGTTCATTGACTCCATCAGATTCGGTAAAATATTTGGGAGTATGGCTGGACAGGAGCCTACTTTGGCGGAAACAGATTAATGAAACTGGGGAAAAATGTACTAAGTTTCTAAATTTACTTAAGGTTTTATCCGGGTCATCTTGGGGTGTACACCCTAAACATATTCGTCGCCTATATATTTCATTGATACGTAGTAGAATGGATTATGGCTGTTTTCTTTTTGGTAATTGCGCTAAAACACATTTGTCAAAGTTAGATAAAATTCAAAACCAGTCATTGAGAATCATAGGCGGATTTATCAAAAGTTCTCCAATTCACGTAATGGAAAGTGAGCTGTCAATACCCCCAATGCACATAAGAAGATTATATTTAGCACAAAAATATGTTTTAAAAGCCTCTTCAATATCAAATAATGTTACGATAATTTTATTACAGCAACTAAGTTTTTTATGTGAGACAAGATATTGGCTTAATAAGACAATACCACTATTAGTACAGTCCTTTAATAAATACAAGGATATTGAGATACACTCGTCACCCCTTCTTGACATGTTTAGTTTAGACATTTGGCTTTCACGGATTAGTAAAAATAATATAGCTGTAAGTAATTTGGATTCTGTTAAACACTGCAAACAATCATATGAAAATAACAGTCTTAAATTTAATATAAGTGAAGAACTCCATAGTAAATACCAAGGTTGGCATATAATATTTACAGATGCATTAAAAAATGCGGATGCACAGGGCGCGGCTTTTTTTGATCCTGCTCGAGCATTTTCGGAAGGTTATAAAATTATAAATACAGTCTGCATTATGACACTTGAGCTTGTTGCGATCTCTGAGGCTCTGGCATATGCTGAGTACAACAATTTAAATAAAATAGTTATATGTTCAGACAGCAAGAGTGCAATCCAACACCTGGCTCGTTGCGCCTCTGGAAACAGAGGTGTTCCGATAGCCTTTACTGTAATCGCTCAGATACATACATTTTATACACGTAATGTACCCTTGAGGTTGCAGTGGGTTCCGGGTCATATTGGCATACTGGGCAACGAAGAGGCTGACAGACTGGCAAAAGCTGCCAGTTTAAATGGTAAAGACTTCACTATTAGCCCAAGTCATACAGAAGTACTACCATTAGCGAATAAATTTTGTCAAAATCAATGGAAAGAGTATTTCGATGAACGTTCCTTAACAAAAGGTATTTGGTATAAAACCATTCAATGTGAGCCACTATGAACCAGGGCACTGAATGCCCTGGTTCATAAACACAAAAAGGTATCGATCTGATATTAAGTTATTAATGAGAATTAGGTCTGGTCACTTTCCATCGAGGAAGTTTGCATATCTTATGAAAAAGGAGAACTCACCTAACTGTGAGACTTGCGGGCAGATTGAAGATGTGCAACATCTATTGATGGAATGTGACCGGAACCGAGTAGAGAGGGAGACGTTCTTAAAGATTCATAATATCAATCGGTACGATGTGGGTATCATACAGAGTATACTGCATACCCCGACTTCCGAAGTTGCCTTAAACTTATGCAAGCTGGTAAATTTGTGCTTAGCTTAATTACTATAAATGTTAGATGTATATGTTAATTAGTGTGTTTAGTTTAAGTTACGATGGGATTGTCATATTGTAAAATAAAAATCCCTAAATTGAAAGAATAAAAAAAAAAAAAAAAAAATGACATTTCGCGAGTTACGTTTTCGAATACGTTGTCGCAAAATGTTCCTGCTACTGGCACTGAATCCGCCCTTGCAGTCAGTGAGAGCAAGAAGATTAACCGGCCAAAATATAAACAGCTGTTAGGTAAGCAGGTAACAGATTCATACCCGTAGAGTGATGGAGGTGAGTTTTCGAGAATTCTCTCCCAAACCGCTTCAAGTTGGTACGTTCTGCCACCTCCAGCACAGCTGCCGGTATAGCCGACCTATGGAAAAGAAAGTTAATATATATTGAATACAATTGTTGATACTATATTATCTGTGCCGGTACCATGAACTTTTTCGACAACGTTTTCGTATCGCCTTCGACTATTTTTGTATTGGAAAATGAACGCTAGGGCGGTGAAAATTGGAACTAAAAATTAGTATGACAATTATGACATTTCGCGAGTTACGTTTTCGAATACGTTGTTGAAAAAGTTCATGCTAGCAGCACTGAAATATATTTATAAATCAATTCTATTATATTTGTTCAATTTATGCTCATTTTAATGTTCGTAAAGTTGTTAGTTAAGTAAATTATAAATATGTACAGATTGTCTACCTTCTGAATCATTCATAAAAAAGGTTTTCATTCTTATGGAACTGGACAGTTTTGTTCAGAAGTAAAAGATATATGTTGTAATCGCAGCGAGTTACTTACGGCATTGCGGAGGGATTCGGGGTTCTGGGCCAATCTAGCGATGATTTTAAGGCCCTGGCTGTATGCTTGCAAGTGATTCTTGAGGGCTGGCTTGTACGCATTAGGATTACCGGTGCTGTAGGCGTCTACAAACTATAGAAAACATTAAACTTCATCCATTTCCCCACGACTTCGCCCGCGTATTAATATAATATATTAGTCTATGCCTATGTTACTCAGTGATATGTAGCTATCGAACGGCGAAATATTTATTGAAATCGTTCCAGTAGTTTCGGAGCGTATTCAATACAAACATACACATCAAAAAATACAAGACACACCAAAATACAAATCTTTCCTCTTTATAATATTTTATAAAGAGGAAAGATTTGTATTTTTGTGTGTATTAGTATAGATAGATATAATTAATGACAAACTGACACCCCGTTTAACCATGTCAAAAGTATCATCGCTCTGGTCACATCTTAAAATTTTCCGGGTCGACACTATCTAAACCCATGTGGTTATTTCACTCTGATGCTTCCACAAAGCGACTGCCATCTAACCTTCGTGAGTCAGTGTTGTGTTTCTGCGGCGAGTAACGTTTCCAGAGCTCTACGAGGATATGTTATTCTGGCAGTAATAAAAGTTAGAGAGGTAAGGCGATTTGGGATTTCCCATTTAAATTGGAACCGCCCGACTGGGGACTGTAGTCCCCGGGACCGCAGTGAAATAACACTACCTGATGTAGTGTTGTGTTTCTGCGGTAAGTAAGGTTGCCAGTGCTCCACGAGGATACGCTGGGCTAGTAGTAATGCTGCTAGCCCAGCGAGTCCTCATCAAAAACATGGTTGGCCGTTAGTGATACCCCTGGTATTGCTAGCGGCTATAGGCTACGGTGACTGTGACATCAGGTGGGCCGTAAGCTTGTGTGCCACCTTAGTCGTATAAAAAAAAATTAACTGCGGCTAGCTAGCATAATTTGAGACCTATCAAAATAAGATTAGCATCGTGCTAGTGGTGCCCATGATGTTGCAAGTGGCTATAAGCTACGATGGTCAATTATCATCAGACAGGCCATAGGATTCCTTGCAGCCGTTGTAGTATAAAAAGGTATCGCCTTTTATAGTAATTTTAGGAATTATATTTTTATTGGGTAGTTCCCTAAGTGAATAATTATAAGTATATACGTACAAGTTTAGCGGTACAAGCGTTTCCTGGGGTTGGAGTAGCTAATGCCATAAGGAATGTTCCAAGCGCGGCAATACCAATAGCTTCTGCGTCTCGGTTACCGCTCGCAGCTAGGTTGAGGATAGCTTCTTTAGCGAGGATTTCATAGGTGTTCACGATTCCACCGTCGATTAAATTATCTATAGCATTTTCGAAAAGGCCCCTGTAACAAAAGCCATTATTACTCCTCCTCTTCACTTGTTTAATATATAAACTGTGTGTAGTTAAACAACTAGTAGCTGATGTACGGCTCTCCACTGGTCCCTGTCCTGAGCTTGATTGATGTCCATTAATTGGTTGATAATGGTGCCAATTCTGTTGTATAAAATCACTAAACATAATTAATTTGACAGTTGTAAAGGTATTGCTATCCTTATTTAACCCCGCAATGAGAAAGGGATAGCAAGACTTTAAGAACTGTCAAATTCGTTTAGTTTAGTAATTTTATACAACAGAATTGGCACCTTTGAATGAATGAATGAATTAATGAAATACGTTTATTTCTAACACACATATCTCATGTGCGGGGTTAAATAAGGATAGCAATACCTTTAGAACTGTCAAATTAGTTTTGTGATTTTGTGCAACAGAATTGACACGATTATATAAATATAATTAAGTAGGTAGTAAACAACACACAATAACATTTGCGACATACAACCGATCAACAGTCTCGGCTACAGTTGGAACCCACTTTGGACATCACAGAGACGCCATGTACATATATTGTACGTACCCATACCATATGAGATTAAGAATAATTAAGGGTCGGCAACGGGCGAGTGATACCCCTGGTGTTGCAAGCGTTCATAGGCTACGGTGACCGCTTACCCTTAGGCGGGCAGTATGCTTGTTTTTAAGGGGGGGGGGGGTGATGCGTCTTTGTATTATACAAATAAATATGGTTTCAAACCTGGAGACGCGACCGACTTGGAAGGAAGCTGGTGCCACGTTATTGGCATTGACGACTGAAATATCGATGGAGGGAGCAGCCAAGGCGCTCTGCGGACAAATTAATAAGCAATCTTACATAACCTATATTAGTATAGCCGTGGTGACTGTCACCTGATGTCCAGGTTCAAACCCAGAGGTACTAATGAGTTCTTGTAAGTTTAAGTACACTGATTTTCGCATAAATATTGGAGCCGCCCGAATGGGGACTGTATGTTTGCCTTACAGAAGACCGCAGTGAAATAACACTACTTTAATGGAGTGTTTTGTTTCTGCGGTAAGTTGTAGTAGTAACGCTGCTAGCACAGTGACACCTCATCAACAACAGGATTGACAACTCGTTAGTGATATCCCTGGTATTGCTAGTGGCTATAGGCTACGGTGACTGATTACTATCAGGTGGGCCGTATGCTTGTGTGCCACCTTAGTGGTATAAAAAATCGACGGATAATTCCGAAACATCAAATAGATGAAGGGGAAGCAGCATGTGTTTGCATTAACCCCTAGGCGTCTGTCACACAGCCGGCCGATTTCATCGCTCATCCGGGTTTGTTATCGCCGCGTTTGACATTATTTGCTTCCATAATTCACGTCATTTCTAGGACAGATTTTACGGAAATTGACATTTGATTAGTACATCCAGTGTTTTTTTTAAATATTAGTATAATTTTAGGTAATTTAGAAAAAATATACGCGTCTGAATTATTAAGGACTTATTAGCCAGTATTGTGTGCAGGCGATTAATAATTGTAAGATATCTCGAATTTATTTATTCCCACCATAAAAACGTCTATTATAAAACGAAAAAAGAAATCTTATTACCATTATTATGTTTCTCTTAAATTCACGGCGCCTGATAAGCAATACTCATAAGGTCCGGTCCTTTATCTAGGCTTGCGTGGTTGCTTGCTTGGTCCTATTTATTATTCCGGTCCTAATTATTATTATTATTATTAAAGATATACTTGAAAATCTCGAGTGAAGGTTTTCGGAACACTAATCTCGTATTTTGTATATATTTGTTATACTATATCTATCTCCAAGCTTAGCATTATATTTATAAGGTTTTCAAAGGCAGCTTGTTCTTTCAAAGTCGAGTCGCGAACACACATGACAGCAGATTAGCACCAAGTAAGCCTCGTATAAATATTGTATTTTCTTTTATATATAAGTACTAGCTGCCCGCCCCGGCTTCGCTCGTGTGGACAATTTTTTTTGCATTTATGGGGATGAAAAATAGATGTTGGCCGATTCTCATAGATACCGGATAAGCACAAAAAATTTCATCAAAATCGGTCAAGCCGTTTCGGAGGAGTATGGCAACGAAAACTGTGACACGAGAATTTTATATATTAGACTAGCGGCCCGCCCCGGCTTCGCACAGGTAGACTTTTATATCAAATATTTTGTCTACCCGAGCGAAGCCGGGGCGGGAAGCTAGTATAATATATAGCCTATGTTACTCAGTGATGATGTAGCTTTCTAACGGTGAAAGAATTTTTGAAATCGGTCTAAAAAATTAAAAAAAAATTTAGGGGTGGACTACCCCTAGCATTTAGGGGGATGAAAAATAGATGTTGGCCGATTCTCATAGATACCGGATAAGCACAAAAAAATCATCAAAATCGGTCAAGCCGTTTCGGAGGAGTATGGCAACGAAAACTGTGACACGAGAATTTTATATATTAGATTAGTATTAATCATATGGTAATTTCAAATTGTAACACATACTGTTTAGTAAATATTTTAAAAACTTCCGTAGATTGAATATGAATTGTAAAACAGTATCTATAGAATAGACGCGGTCCTTTGGATTGTTCGTTAGCTTTAGAAAAGAGACATATTTTTAAGCCATATAATTTTTTAATTACTTTCATTTAGGTTAAAGTGAATGCGAGAATTTTCCGTATTTTTTTCCCTGTGGGTAATTATCAATATAGCGAAGAGTCAGTTGTAACACAAAAATATGATAGGACTTACCGTCGCGACGAGAAGAACCAATACGATAGGCTGCATTTTGCTGGTCTTTATTTTGACCAAACGGTATATTATACTATACACGCAATCTCCTGATCAGAACCACTATTTATACATAACCCATGACAATACAAAAACCAATACACACCTGGTTAAACAACATTATGTGTACTTGAGTGACAAACAAACTTACCATTACGCACGAATCATTTAACTATAGCTTTTATCACTACAAAATAGAGTACATTTCATCTGGTAAGTCGTTTTAGGAACTGCAGGTTAGATCGAACAAAGAATTTAATTGAATCGTTTGTCTGTATATTTGTATAACCAGGAGCATTAACGTAAATTGTCTTTATTTTATAAGTACAATGCGAAATTAAGATATTATTTCAGTTCTTAACGTCATTTGTTAAGCAAACTGCACTGAAGGTGAGGATAAAGCTGTCTGGAGACTGGGTTGGCATTCTTTAGCTGACAGTTACAATTATTGTACTCGCCTTGTTCTGAATTACGATCTATCATTTCAGATATTAAAGACATATCAATGTGTAAAAAGAACTGTTTTATTTGATGTTTTGTTAAACTAAGGAACTTTGTTTGCGGTAGTAGTTGCCTGGTAGAAGTCGTCACGTAACGTAAAAGCGTTAAGCCTTCTTCATGCGACTCTGTCGTGTGTGCGTGAAAGATTCCAGCAGACGTGCATTGCGCGCGGTCTTCTGTATCTCTAAAGCTAAGTTACAGTCCAAACGGACAACGCCTATTCTATCTTTCCTGTTTCTCAATAGATAACCATTATTATTTTTTCTAATTTTGACTATAATATATTTGTACACTTTCGCACAGCCTTAATTCATCGCTTCTGGAAATTACGATCAATTCTTGGATTGCTGTGTTAATAGTATTGTTTGGCATGGGGAATATGGCGATTGTTTCTACGTCGCTGGATAGGAAAGATTAACAAACATGTTTTTTAGATTATTTTGAATAAAATTTGATTCATTGACGAAGAAACAAGAAACTGTATCATTTATTGTAATTGGAATATCTATAATAGCGTATTTATGTGTTTCTCTTTCACACAGCGAATGGACTATCTGAGAAGAAGGGGAGGGATATATATTGCGAAATGTGTATAAAATTGATAGGTAAACAATAAGCAGGTACCGTCACGTATATAAAAGGCTCTGGCCGTCTTGTCGTAAAACGGGGTAACGCGAGTCATAAACATAAAATGAAACACATGGTACCCTATCAAATATATATCACTATAGGCCATATCTTTTTATCTTTATTACATCAAAACGTCTATACTTTTAGGTAATAATAAGCTTTTTAAGACTATAAAGATGCCCGCTGAGGTAAGCGGTTTCTCTGGCCCAGCTGTTCTCAAAGTGGTTGCTATTGACACCTTGGTCGACTCCGATTAGGGGTCTATAAATGAGGCGAAAACAAATAAAGTGTACCGGGACGACAGAATAAGTTTAGCAATTTATAATAACCGTTTAATTTTGACTCCATGAATGCGTAATTTTTAAATTAATGAATAAACATATATTATTAAGTTACGCGTATATATCATAACTTCACGAACACCGTTAGAGAAATTGCTCATTGATTGAGATCGAAGGTAACCGTTCCGAAACATAAATAAATCTTCAGCTTTATTTTAGCGAAGTTATAATAAAAATAACGGCCATTCAATCAACAGCGTAAATTAAAAAAAAAAGGTGTAAGAAAACTGAAGGTGTGTAGGCAAATCTGACAACTGTGCAGTTGAACTGACAATCTTAGATATAACTGTACAGTTAAAACCGAACGTGTGTAGCGTGCTTAGGCAAAACTGTGCAGTTATCAGTTCTGTTTGACACTAGGGCCGTCAGTTATTACTGCACAGTTAAAACTGTGCAGTTAAAACTGAACGTGTGTAGCCCGCTTTAAACTTCGCCTGTGTTGATTTGCTATATCTACATCTACACTTCTACACTAATATTATAAAGAGGCAAGATTTGTACTTTTGATTTTTTGTGCGTTTGTATTGAATAGGCTCCGAAACTACTGGACCGATTTCAAAAATTCTTTCACTGTTAGAAAGCTAAATTATCACTGAGTAACATAGGCTATATATTTTACTAGCTGCCTGCCCCGGCTTCGCACGGGTAGACAAAATATTAGATAAATGTCTATGCTCCGAAACTAATGAATGTGAAATATGAATAACATAAATGATCTCCCACTTGTAGTGGATAATATCTGTGACATAGTCTTATTCGCGGATGACACGTCTCTGGTATTTAGAGTGAGCAGAAAAGACAAAGAAATGATAAGTCTAAATGAAACGCTAGCATCCGTTTCTAAATGGTTTGACGCCAATAACCTAGTTTTAAATTCAAAAAAGACAAAATGTATACGGTTTTCTCCTCCAAACTCATCGCAGGTAGACACGAATGTACAATTAGATGGCAGAAAACTTGATTTAGTTGATAACACGATTTTTCTAGGTCTAACACTAGATGCAAAATTGCAGTGGGGCTCTCACATTGAGACTTTGTCAAAGAAACTTAGTTCAGCTGCGTTTGCCATTAGGAAAGTCAGACAAATGACAGATATTGATACTGCAAAATTAGTTTACTACGGATATTTCCACAGCCTCATGTCTTATGGCGTGTTATTATGGGGATCTGCGGCGGATCTGGATACGATATTCATTCTACAGAAAAGGGCAATCAGGGCAATTTTTGCAATGGGTCCCCAAGAATCGTTAAGAGAATTGTTTAAGAAAATTAATATTCTCACGTTACCGGCTCTTTACATCTTTGAGAACTTGTTGTTTATAAAAAAGAACATTAGAAGTTTTCAGTTAAATTCAGACAACCATAATATTTATACAAGAAACAGAAACAAAATTGTGGCTCCTAGGTTTAGACTTACAAAAGTAAACAAATCATTTATGGGAAACTGCGTCCGCTTTTACAATAAAATCCCACAATCTATTACCGAATTGAATTACGATAAGTTTAAGACTCATGTCAAAAGAGTTTTGATAAATAAAGCCTATTATAAAATTAATGATTATGTAAATGATAAAAATGCTTGGAATATATAGACTCACTCTGCACAAGTGGCTCCCCGCTCCTGGTAATTGTAATAGTTGGAATATGTATTTCATGAAAGCAGTGACAAAACCAACTTGGTAGCTTTCATTTTGATATTTGTAATTTCATACCAATGTCTAGAAGAATTTTGTTACAAATTGTTATATAATGATTGTTAATTGCAAAAAAAGACAGAGCACTGAGTTTCTTGCCGGTTCTTCTCAGGTGGCTTTTTTTCCGAACCGGTGGTAATTTAGACCTTCATAAGAGCCTTATTAGGGCCTAAACTGAATAAATGATTTTTGAATTTGAATTTGAAAAAAATGTCTACCCGTGCGAAGCCGGGGCGGGCCGCTAGTCGTGAATAATATAACAGTATATATCGCTTTCATTCCTGGCAGGTAATGATGATGGCAGCCGGAGACAGTTACAGGTCGTAACTCTAAAGTGAACTCAATTTTATGACTCCACTACTTTGTTGCGCTTTGTTATTCCGTTTAGGAAAAGCGAGAAAACAATTTCCAGTCGAGAGAGCTTGTCATATTTACGACAAAATAACTAATAGGTCCACTAAAGCTTGTTTCAAATAGACTTCACAACTATACCAACTTTATCTACGGTCCAAAACAATGTTGTCCATAGATTACGGAGTTTAAGGTACAACGGATTTTCTATACTTAACGAATGATTGTTTATTTGTTTGTTGTATGGGGTTTTCTCTGGAACTACTTCACCGTAAAAAACAGGCTTTTGCGAAAATGTACAAAATTTGAAAAAAAATGCCAAAAGTATGATGGCGTACTAATCTCTACATAGGTATGATGCCATATTTAAATATGGCATGGTGCATCACTAGCAGCGTTATGTACAAGGACTTAGAGTTGCTAACTCAGGGCTTCCCTAAAGAACTTCAACTGGTCATAACTTGGACTATTCCAAGTTATATTATATTCCAGAGGGCTGCGACCAACACAGGTAGGACCTCTGATATGTATATTCAACATGACGTATATTATCTACAGCTTTCGGCTTAAGTGGAACCAACCGGGGCAACTTGTATATAAACAAACACATACATCTTTACAATATTAAGTATAGATTATACCTCCGTTGTTTGTTCTCGACTACCCCTTAAATATTGCACTAAAACATTCTTGTTGACATAATCCGTTCTTATACCAATCTGTATACTATACTCGTAGTAAGTACACAATAAAAGCTTTCAAAGGGAACAAAGTCAGTATATTTTCACATAAAAGAGATACTGGATCGTTGGAAGGTGAAAAATCGAATACAATGCCGCCTTAGTTTGTTTTGTTACAAAACAGTTTTAGACAATTTCAGATTTGTCCGGGATTTATGGAACAGGTAGGTATATACTTACACAGCGAAGTAGGCGTTATTGAAGTCTACAAAGTCAAATTCTGCTGATAAGGGTGGGGTTCCAACATTGTAATACAAAGAGTAATATTTCACAAGACGTTACACTGTATCTGAAACCAAACTCACTTTATGTGGAAAATTAGGCGTAGGTACCGTCTTCTGTATAAATAATATGAATCGATAAGTTTATTTATACTAGTATTAGTGGCAGCTGTAATAGCCATCACTTTAGAGCCTCCCCTTACGAGTTCATGAACTTCACATATACGTCTTGATTTGCTTCTCCGACGTATTATAGCTTACTTATGATTGTCTTTATATGAAATCTGGTCATTCTTAGGGTTCCATACCCGAAGAGTTACCAACGCAAACTTCGCTTCCCGTCCGTCCGTTTTTCTGTCAGCGGGCTGTATCCTATGATCCGTAATCTAATAGGTGGACAGTTAAAATTTTCACAGAATGTCGTATTTCTGTTGCTACTATAACAAAAACTAAAATAGAAAAAGAAATAGATAAAGAGGCCTTTCATTAGAAATGTGTTTTTCTGGGTGTTTTTGCTCTATCTTAATAATTGTAATAGATAGACAGTTGATCACACAATGTGTATTTCTGATGCTATAACAACCAAACAAATCATAAAATAAGGGGCTCCTCTTCTAGAAACGTGTATCTTATTAATGGTAATACGTAGATAGTGGAAATTTCACGAGAATTTTTATTACTATATATTAAAAAAAAGAGCGATTTTCTATTACAAACACACTGGGTGTGTGAGTCCAACTGGCACTTGGCCATTTTTTTTCACTATTTGTACATTTATGTGTCCTTAACCAAATTTCCATTGTCTCACATGCCGCTCTAACTGCCGCCATACCATCCTCAGCTCGTAGTCCCCGGATAAGGTAGGAGATAATCCCATCTCCCCAGTGGGATCTTCTTTGTGATTGCAAACGGGGACTTGACAAACAAAGAAACTAAAACAGTTGGTGAATTTGTTACTTTGATGAGCCAACTTTGGGAATATTACTTAAATTTTACCTTGGTTAAGTTAAGCTATGTATTTATACTATCGTAGGGATCGACCGCTACTTCGTTTAGACGCTTTGTTCTCGACGCGTTGGGATACACTGTAGAGGGAGTGGATACTCCTTTATGTTTGACGTTTATGACAACAACGATTTGTAGGTCTCTTCTACCTCTTGGTACTAGGGTTTGATAGTCTTTCTCACTCACATGGAATGTGAATTTCAGAATAATAAAAAACTAACTACAAATCCAGCGTGCAGTAACGGAAAAATATTTTTTACTCTCAACGAATAAGGCATAGGCGATACCTATGAGCAAAATTTAATCTCTTGGTAAGTGCCTAAATTAACTCATTGTTTTCTGCCGTAATATTATTCTATTATACACATTACTTTATTTCATTCTTGTTAAATACTATATATATAGAAGATAGAAGCGTAGTTGTTTAGTTGTAGTCATGCGGATCGCTCAGTAATGAACTTCTGCATCGCTTATAATGTTTTGGGATTCAGAAATATGTTCATCCAAAGTAAAAAATAGCAAGACGATTTGAATAAAACTCAATAATGCAAAACATTTTCAGTCAAATGTAATATAGACACTACTGTTTACTCAGCCAGTGAGTTGATTTAACAATGGCGTAAATGAACCGAGAGTTCCAACTACAGACAACAATTTCGTCTTACATTAAGTAAACACCAATTTAAACTGAATTGTATTTACCTTTTGTTTTTTTTATCTTCGCCAATGTAACTACTTACAACATGAAAGGCGATAAAATTTAAGTGCAGTGATTACGCACATCGCGAACTTTATAAAGAAGTGAAGAAAAACATCGTGGCCAAACATGCATACGTCAAGTAGCATACAGCGGAAAAGATCTCTCTATCACGTTGACACCAAATTATCTGTAAGTAGGTGTTGTAACACCTCTGCCTATCTCTTCGAGGTTCTTGTGACACGAAGAATACCATAAGATATATTTTTAGTTAATTTATGATACAGATTACGAACCATGTAGATCAATTTATTACAGTGCTTTGTGACGTAAAGCTGAAGAGGACTTGGTACCAGGAGGAATGTATGAAGAGATTGAAAAATACGGAAAAGCGAAAGAGGAGTACAAGTCAATAGTGAAACGGCACTCTTTTCTTCTCAGCCTACCCTGGATAAGACTCGGCGTGGTGATATTTTTGCAATATAGTGAAAATACCTAAAGATTTGGCAACATGTTATATAAATCCAAGACACCTAAGTTGCATAATTTTAATAATTACAGATAGGTATCCTAGGTATTCAAAAAACAAAAAAACTTAAATCATTACTAACAGAAATGTAAAGTAGATATTTAAAAAACAAAATTTGGTCTTGTTGGTCAGCTGTGCCTTTTCAGGTAATAAAAAATTAAGAAATATGATTGATTAAGAAATCACAAAGATCTTGAAATTACTGAACAAGGCATTACCCACTCCTGTGCTGGATGTAAATTTGTCCCCAATTAGGTACTTCTAAGCCGGAAGGAGTTTCCCTAGAGGGCGAGGGCGAGGCAGCTAACTAAGTTGACAGTCGTACTAACTAGACATCATTTGGATTAGCTATTCGAAACTGCGAGCAAATTGCCTTGCAAAAGACAGAGCCACTCAAACTTTCGTGTCGTCCGACTTGGGTCAAATTGATTATATATTGGGGTCATAAGTTAGGTAGGCCTCAGTGAATGAAGTTTTTTTTTATACCACTAAGGTGGCACACAAGCATACGGCCCACCTGATGGTAAGCAGTCACCGTAGCCTATAGCCGCTAGCAATACCAGGGGTATCACTACGGGGTGCCAACCATGTTGCTGATGAGGACTCACTGTGCTAGCAGCAATACTAGCCCAGATACGCTATCCTCGTGGAGCACTGGCAACCTTACTTACCGCAGAAACACCACACTACATCAAGTAGTGTTATTTCACTGCGGTCTTCTGTAAGGCGGAGGTACAGTCCCCAGTCGGGTGGCTCCAATTTAAATGGGATAACCCACGGGAAATCCCAAATCGCCCTACCTCTCTTTTTAAAAGCTCATGGTGTGATTAATCAGCATGATTAATCAGTACTTAAGCGTAGAAAATGTCATTGGTACAGGCCGGGACTCGAACCTGGGCCCATCAGATGACAGGCCTGTTGCTTCAACCACAAGGCCACCACGGCTTTTTAATAAGTTGAATGAAAAAAAAGAAGATGATTTTGAATTCAAAAACTACTAGGAATTAAAACTATTATTTTACCAGAAGGCTAGGCCTTATACTAACCTAACTCCACCAAGGATAATAGTATCATCTCTTAAAAAATAATATGTGTGTTATATTTTGCAGATGCAATCTCAAATAGGAAGAACAATTCCCGTGTTGTAGACAATGGTGCCAATTCTGTTGTTCAAAAGTACCAAACTTAACTATTTTGACAGGTCTAAAAGTCTTGCTATCTCTTCCTCATGTGCGGGGTTAAATAAGGATGGTAATATTTTTAGACCTGTCAAAATAGTTAAGTTTGGTAATTTTGAACAACAGACTTGGCACCAATATACGTTTAGGAGATTTTTTTTATATTGATAGGGATGATAAGACATTGGTAGACACTTGCGTAGTGCGCGTGACTTACAGAAGCTAACAAAAAATTCAACTACATAAAAAAATACGTTTATCAAAAAGCTGCTTTAAATAATTACAATAGGAAAAATAATTCGGGTGGTTGTGATGCATGGAAAGCGCGGTTTTGTTTGGGCTTTTTCGGTTTTAATGTGTGATTGACAGACCTTGTGATGGTCAGACATATAAATAGTTGATCCTACAAAATTCACGTTCCTACCTTACTACTGGGAGCCGTAAATGACATAGCGGTTTGCAATTCAATTTTGTGTTCGATTAACTGAAATTTTCCATTTTTGTTGAAAATTTTGCATTGTGTTTCTCATTTCTATAACCACAAATGTTATTTACAACTCAAACTAGTTTATAAAATTTCAATTACACAGGTGTATTTTCTACCATTTACGTAACATTACCACAGAATAATAATAGACGTACGTATTCAGCAGAAATGTTTAAGACAATCTGATTTTTCTTTTCCTTAAAAAAAATACATAATTTTAGCGCGCCCTGTCTATATTTTAGTGGCTAAAATTAGTTTTTATATTGTTTATTTAGATTTATGTTCAGGAAAATACTGAATAAAAATGATATTAGTCCCTCACCTCTGCACCCCTGACACGAATCCCTAGGCCATAGCCTAGGGGTACTATTTGAGATTTTCTGCACACTTTCCAAATAACACCCCTGATTAATTGCTGGTTTTTATATTTCCATAAGTTGGACACATTGCATAGTAAACATAGTGGTTTTTTTTTTCAAGTCACCACTAGCATTACGTGATGATAAACCCTTCTTTTACCTGCTTCTAGAGGCCGATCTTGTAAGCTGTATACGTTACGACGTTTCTTCACCAGATTGCTTATTATCTGATTAATCTCTTATTATGCTACAAGCAACAATGGCGTCTGCCAAAGGAGCCAAGTTCATACAAACATACGATGTGTCTATAATTCATCATGAAAGAAGGATCTCACAAATGACCCCACTAAAGGTCTATAGGTCAAGCTGGCACGTAATAAAATACGTAAGGCTTGTAGTGGACGTAATGTATGGCACGAAGTCATTGTACCGACAGCAACACAATCTTTCACCAGCCGTGATAAATCAACCCCGGATGCGAGTACTATTACGGAGTTTTCTTCGAAACAGTTACTTTATATTTATTAAAGAAACAAAGCATATAATTCTTAGTGTGCTAAAGATCCTTCATGCGAGCCACAGGTCATACAAATAGCTGCCTTACTAGGAATTTAATTTATAGAGTGTTACCACATGTCTTCTTTATCTAAAGTGTAACTAGATATAACATGTAATTTTCTTTCTTTCTTTCTTTCTTTCATATTTAATTTACTTACTTCTGAAAAGATTCTTGAGGCTGAAATCCAAAAATGCTCTACATTTAGTTGTGATTTGAAAGTCATCATTTAGTGTGCATCTTCGTAAATTTTGGAAATATTCCAAAATCAAGGCAATAATACGTGTGAGATAACTAAACAGTAAAATTAGAGACAAAACCGTTTAAATGAGTAGTGTTAGCATGCCCATAGCATAAATAACATATAACTGCAGTGCAATACGTATGGGTCGCCGTGAGAGCCGCAATGCGTTTTGCAGTGCTGTCGTGAGCAAAAATGTATATTTATTTGTTATATCTGGTGCCAGCTTATTGCTAGCGGCTGCACTCGGAATTGCCTGCCATTACCTGATTGCACTTTTATTATACATATATATATATACTCTTGTTCCTTGTAGTAGCATATTATGTTATCATATTATACAGGACTGGTTATCTTGTACAACTACTTATCGAGGTATAAGAATTATTAAGAAATTCAGCTTCAGTTTGCTTGTGTTCGCAAAACTCGAAAAGTAGTCAATGGATTGTCTTGTAATTTGCACTCAGCGTTGCATTTTAACCGTTTTCACACTTTATTATGGAATGTTATTGTCTTTCGTATAAAAATGTATCTATACGAAAAACAAGAGAAGTGCAGATATTCCGACGTTCCCCACGTATTCTGGGTATTCCTAGCGTTTTGTCATAAAATAAATTTATGTCTTTGGATGAATCTTAGCGAATCACTACATACATGCATTTCAGTTAACTAAGTATTATGAAGTTGACAGAAAGAAATCACCAAAATCTATAATATAAAAATGAATCACTGAATGTGTTGCTAAGAGCAAATCTCGAGAGAGGCTGAACCGATTTCGCTAATTCTTAATTTTGAATATTCCTTGAAGTACGAGGATTGTTCTTACGCAGACAAAAAATTGCTTGTAATAGTCTAAAAACGGGTAGACAAAATATTTGATAAATGTCTACTCTATGGGCGTAGTATATTATCTACTCTGAGCTATGGAGCTGGCCGCTAGTACATTTATAAATTTAAAGTCAAACATACATATATCATCACGCCGCCCCGCCTATTCCCTTTGGAGATAGGAAGGGAGTATAGAGCGCCATTTCACTCTTGACTTTCACATCTCTAATTTGCTTCTTTTACATTCATCAATCTTTTCCTACATGCACACCGGTTCCGAGTACCTCTCCACATTGTTAATAAGTGTGATACGGGATATATTATTAGTCACTAAACATCGATAGTATTACCAAATTAGGTGTTTTAGTGAGTCATGTAGACGGGTGTAAACTGTAAAGCTCTATGCATGTTCGCTGCACCGCTGCTTCGCCCACTGGATCACGAATTAAACATTCATTTTTATTGCGTTCCTAGGGAACACGGCCGACGTGCATCTTTTATTTTACTTCCGATTTTTTATTTATCTAACGCCGAAACGTGCGCCCCATTGGACTATCGCTCGCTGGTTTAATAATTTTGTATGTGGGACCAGGAGCCTCTGAAACAAGAAAAATTCTCTACGTTTTAGTGTATTTTAGACTAGACATGACATTATCTTGCAGTGAAATATAGATACAATATTGCCTTGATAAGCACATGTTTTGTGAAAAAGAAGAAGCTATTTAAAAATGCTGTTTGGTTTTCAGACCTCCTTGATACACCTTTTCCGGGGTTTAATTATAATAATAACAATTGCGCCTCGTTAGCGGTGGCTCACTAAGTTGGGTGTCTTTTTAAAATATTTTTAAATAGCTTCTGCCCGCGTTGGACTTAGAATCTCAGAGGAACCTAAAATTTTCCCGGGATAAAAAGTATCCTATGTGGTAATCCAGGTTATAAATTATCTGTGTTCCAAATTTCATCCAAATCCGTTGAGTACTTTTTGCGTGAAAGAGAGATACATACATCTATCCATACTCGTAACTTTCGCATTTATAATATTAATAAGTGTGTTTATAAATAATGTAAGAAATAATAAAGCAATGATAAAATAAATGGGAATAGTAATAATATGGTTGGGTCAAGGGGTGGGTACAAAGGGCAGTCCTTCTTGACAAGGCATTGTCAGAAGTTCCTCACTCAGTAACCGTAACCACCGGTAGCTTGGGCTTGCCTCGTTACCGGTGGCTCTCGGTTATGTGTATGTTTTTTATAATTTGTTTCTTTTAGAAATATCGTAATAAAAAAAATAAAAAATGATAATAATAATTATGTTCGTACATTATAATCACAAAGCGCCATCTCATCTCAAACAACTGATAGAATACTAGATACTTACCATCAGTTACTTAGAGATACAAATATCTACAAATAAATACAATTTAAACCCACAATTGCAAACACGAACGCTTGTCACGTAAATGTTTGCCCGGCAGAAATCCAACCCGTCACACCTGGAGTAGCAATCGGATTTACTAACTAAACCAACGGTGTCGTCAATTAATTAGCAATTTCTAATTATTGTATTTTGAGTAAAAGTACATTATGAAAACTTGTGTTCGATATCCATGGGATATTCAATTTATATTAAAACCAAAAATGATTAAAAAATTAAACATGAAATAATTCTGAGAAACCACTATTGGTGAAAACCGCAACAAATACGTTGCGTTGCTTAAAAGATCTAAGCGTACAAACGGCGGGAAGCGACTTTGTTAAGATATTAAATTGCTTAATGCACCTTACAACTATAATAAGTACATATCTTATATATAACATTCTCGTGTCGCGGTATTTGTAGTTAAACTCCTCCTAAACAGCTTGACCGATTCTCATGAAATTTTGTGTGCATATTGGGTAGGTCTGAGAATCGGACATCTATTTTTCTTGCCCTAAATTAAAAATATTCAATTTTTGAAATGGTCTAGTAGTATCGGAGCATATAGACATTTATCAAATATTTTGCCCACTCGTGCGAAGCCGGGGCGGGCAGCTAATTGTAATATATAATCATGGGCCATGGGCGCTTTATTCGAAGCTGAAAAATATATATTTTATTTCAGGTAAAATCCGTTTCATAAGTTTCTCTTCAATTAAAACGGCGTTGGTTTCAGAAACAACATCTACATTTTCCCCCAAAGGTATCAATTACGAAATAGTTGCAAAGTTTCAAGTAAAACGTCATTCTCAATTCAGGATCGTTCTAAAGACGGACGGACTGTAATGCTAACTATTAATAATTCAGTACAAACTATAGCTAACGACACAGTGGGTAAACAGCGCGCGGTGTCTAGCAAACGATATGCAAACGGAGCGGTGAAGGAATTGCGGTGCCGTACATAAAACGTAGTTATCTATTGTTGGATTGCCTATACTAACTGTATTTAAACTACTCTATAGGCATTATTTTAATTCTTTTGCTCAACTGCTACTTTGGAAATAAAAAAAAAAAATACGTCTTCTTTTGTCCTTCGAGCACCACTAATGAGTTCGCTCGTGAATAACACTAGTCTTGGACACGATAAGGCCATAGCCGTGGGGCTAGACTGAATAAAGAGAGGTAGGGCGATTTGGGATTTCACGTGGGTTTTCCCTTTAAATTGGAGCTGCCGACTGGGGACTGTATCTCCAACTTACAGACGGCAGTGAAATAACGCTACTTGATGTAGTGTTGTGTATCTGCGGTAAGTAAGGTTGCCAGTGCTCCACGAGGCTAGTAGTAATGCAGCTAGCACAGAGAGTCCTCATCAACAATATAGTTGGCAACCCGTTAGTGATACCCCTAGTATTGCTAGCGGCTATAGGCTACGGTGCCTGCTAACCATCAGGTGGGCCGTATGCTTGTGTGCCACCTTAGTGGTATAAAAAAAAAGTTTCCCCCTAAAATTGCATTGTCTTATTTCCAAAACACAGCGGATCTCCAAAAAATAAACGTCCACCGCACTTACTTTGGAGCCGGCACTTCTCCGGTTGTTTGAGTAGTCAATGAAAAATGCTCTCTTTGTGCAGAGGGAATTTTAAAAACACCTGGTGGAATTTAAAAAATGTTAAAGCATTCGCTAGCTCAGTTCAAAACTAGCACTAGTATTTTGAGGAAGTAAAAATTTTTCAGTATAAGCATGTGACTTATATTGTAAATATAAAAACAATATTTTCCATGTAATTAAGTACGTTGAGGTCCGTGAAATATGTAACATCAAAATTAATTCAAATTTAACCTATCACTTTTCACACCAGAAAAAGTATGACGTAATGAATATTACATTTGAACAAACGGAAAAGAAAAACAAATAGACCAATACATAATTCATGAAATCCCCATACAACATTTTATTATGCAAATACAACAAAGGTCGTCATTGGGTAACAAGATCAAATATGGCGCGGGAGTACATTTGAAGCGTATTGAATGTAGCGACAGAATAAAAAATACATTTCTGTGATGCCTCATTAGAGGGAGACTAAGGGGCAAGTGACGGTGCTACTTTTGGATACGTGGGGTGATTTTCAAGGACCCAGCGAGCTACTGACGGTAAAAATACGACAGAATTTTTGCAGAAGTTCATAGTAAGAAAAAGAAAATGATTCTGAATAATTATCGCTGAAAAGGATGGAAATTGTAATGAGTAACGAGGACTACGGGGTATGATGTTGAAGGAAAGAGGATATTTCACAGCGCACAATTTATTACGCACACTTAAGCAACTAGTTTTCGAAGACAGGAAAAATAATATAAAAAAACAAAAAGTATGTAAAAAATTAAATATAAAATTATCACGAATAATTTTGAATTTGAAAATAAACTAATGAATTCCAAAACGTGTTTGCTGTCGCCAACAATCGCAAAATTATAAAAGGTAGGTTTACGTGATATTGGTATTTTTTAAACGCATATCGTACTAATTTCGTTAATTTATACCAAAATAAACTGGGAACATTTAAAACGACTACCAAAATAATTTATGGACACTAAAAATATTTCATATTGCACGCTAACTTTATTTGCTGACCTTGTTTAATTGTGTTAAATTTAATCATGAGTCGGTGTGTTTGTTTTTTCTTCATAATTGTTTGGTCATACATGAACCCGGGAGGATTCTTAAAAGGCTTACAATATAAAAGAAAAGTTGCCCAAATTCGTGTAAAACATATCGGTAGCATAAGGCACATTATTATTTCACCGCCAGCATTCTCTCCACATACAGGAGCCACGTCGCCTTGTGAAAAGAGTAGTAAATAACTGAAATTCACCAGTGCACTCTAATATTTAAGGCAGGTGGTTACTTTACATTCTGCAATGCAGTGTGCGTAGACATTTCGATGGGTATTCTCTTCCTTTTATCTATACAAATAAATAAACTTGGCTTGTCTTTTGTAATGTCAAAAAAAATCTTATTTCTAAATGCATATAAAACATACAACACTTATAACAGTTTTTTTTCTTTGTGTCTGTCTGTCTTCCTGTCTGACTGTTTGGAAAATTCATTAAAATTTCTTAAAATAAAAGTTTAATGAAAGCTTTTAAAAATGAAATTTTAATTTACGCCTTATCCTATAAGGCATAAATTAAGCTTAATTAGGGTTCTACAGAAACAGATAAGAAAAAACATGAAATTCTGAAACTAAATAGAATCCACGCGCACAAAGTCGAGTGCACAGCTAGTTCATACAAATAAAACTTGTCTCTTGGGAATAACTCTTCAAGTATATCAGCTAGAAGACTTACCTACCAACAATTCACTTAAAGGTAAGGAAACTTTTGATTACTGAGCTCCGCTATCTACCCACTTGTCTTATTGAGATTGCCTTGCAGCCTTCAAGGGAAAATATTTATGGCTTCAGTTGCAGAAACAAAGAAAAGAAATAGTGCCTCGGTGCTTTAATTTATTGCGATTTTCCTCAAGTTCTCTTGAATAATGCAACTACGTACTGTATGTTTTTATATCTTTTTTTTATTAAGTACGGGATAGCGATTGAACGCGATCTCACTTGATGGTAAGTGATGATGTGGTCGTAGGTGGAGCATACTTGACCGTTAGTAGCCTATTCACACTAGTCTTAAAGTGTCCCAGGTTGTAGAATTCTTTGAGTGGGTGTATTGAGTGGGCCGTATGATTGTGTACCGTAGTGGTACAAAAGTAAAAAAATCCTACGTAGAATAGCCACGTTTGATCGCCATGACTTGTATGCGATAAAAGCAGGTTACATAAACCCAGGCCATTTTATTTTCAAACTTGTTTCAGGAAATTCTCATGCATATTTTATGTAGAGGCTGCGTGATTCCTGAAAATCTTAAGTGTTACTGAAAAATCTCCTTAAGTGAATATGCAACAAAGAAATACATTATTCACCTTACAGGGTGAGAGTATGGTAATAAAATAACTATACAATCCGACAATCCAGGACAGGAAGCACAGATCATTTGCGTAATACGGTCCTGAAGATTATACTTACTTACCGAGCCGTCTTTGCACTTTGACGGTCGCAATGTTACCTTCGAGTTATGAGGCTACTAGGGTATTAGGAGAATAAGGAATGAGATTATTGCGAACTTACATTCTATGCGAATGACATTACAATCACCTTGCATTAATAATTTAATAAAATTTATATTAAAAAGTATAATTAAAGTTACAGTAAATCATTATCATTGGAAGTAAAAACATAATCAAAGGTAACAACAATGATGGACATAACCCTTGGGGTTTGGTTGGCTGTGAGGTTTGACTGTAACATATCTGCAAACGTTAAACTATATGCGTTAGCGAGCTTTAGTTACTATTCTGAGTACAATATTCATAAAACAATATGCTAAGAAACAACATTTATAAAATTAGAATGCACCTCATCTTCGTAGTGTCTGGTCGTTCAAAATTTAAAATAATTTCTTCTCATCGTACACCGACTAAAGTTTTTTTTTAATACGTACACCTTTTTTAAGTTGCACTGACATCTGTCAATTTCATAATATCTAATCTGTCAACTCATCAATTCCGTTACTACATGGCATAAAAAAAACATTCACTATACTTAAGGATTTCATAAACCCAAAAGAAATATATAAAAACACAAATGTATTAAAAGATTTGATTAAAAAAAATAGTGAACATACCTCTGAAAATCTGGAATCTTCAAAACGTCAAAGATTTTCGATACGATATTTCACGTATGTTTTAGTTTTACCTATTTTAAACAAAGCGTCTACCATTTGACCTGCGCAACCCATTTTAAAGGGAAATTCGGTCTTTTGCTTTAAACCAGTTGTCAAACATTATTATTTTCGTTGTAGATGTGTGAGTTGTGTATATGTATACTGCGAGTAGTAGTTTAAACCAGTGGCGTCACTTCGTTGTTTGTAAAGATCCATGTACCTTTTTAATTTGATTTGAAGTTATAGGTAAGGTAAAAAGTTATATGTATACCAAGTTAAGTAGGTACAAAATAATTGATGTTCTTCCATCCGTGTAATGCATAAATGCACAAAGACCCCGAGCCCAGCTTCAAAGAGCTTAGATCCGTCTCGTAGATGCACTTGTGCATGAATAAGGATTAAATTATTAATTCTCCTTTCTGGACCTCGCCGTTGAACGAGGGGATTACGTAATAGGAGTCTTGAGGGAGAAAGCGTCCTTCCAGGTAAAAGGAGCGGCAGGAAATTCGTATTTTTATCCTATTCTGAGATACTTATGGAATGATTATTAAATACATATGAATTTTCATATTACATTGGTTCATACCAATGGGGAAACTTATATCATTTCAAAAATAGAATTTATTATCTCCAATGAGCATTTTTATCATGTTAGGCAAGTGTATCTCAATCAAACTTAATGTTAATGGAAAGTTAATTAAATTATTTAATCGACTAGGTGTACTTAGTCCTGCGCTTTATTATACCACTAAGATGGCAAACAAGCATACGGCGCGCCTGATGGTAAGCGGTTACCGCAGCCTAATAATAACTTGATATACTTATCTACGAATAAAAACCTAAGTGTGAGTGTGTGGATGCAACCGATTTGAACCGGTTGGCTCTAGTATAAAATGATCTGGCCCGGGTGAGAGATACCCAGGTCCTGATCTGTGCCAAATCCACTTAAAGTAAGAGCACTTTGCAAGTTTTTTCGGAACGCTGCGGTGAAAAGACTAATCGTACGGCTTAACAGCGAATACAGATTAATGTTACTTGCTAAATGCTTATTTTGTATAAATCGTGAGTTCTTTTAGCTGTCCGTTTAATTAGAGGGGGATTAGAGTTGCAGTTTCATTCTAGTTTGTTCGTTTTAAACGCGATTTTAATGAAACTTTGTACAATAAATGTTATTATTTAATTATGAAGAAGTACGCTAATAGGATCGGCGTTCTTTGGCGACACTGTCCCTAAATATAATAAAAGAAGTGTATTAGAAAATTCTTGGGGTTCAGCTGATGCTAAATAAATATACGTTTCTTTGATTCAACTATATTGTCCGACTGCTGTGCCGGTAGCAGGAACATTGTCGACAACGTATTCGAAAACGTAACTCGCGAAATGTCAAAATTGTCATACTAATTTTTAGTTCCACTTTTCGCCGCCGCAGCGCTGTTCGTTTTCCAATACAAAAATAGTCGAAGGCGGTACGAAAACGTTGTCGACAATGTTCCTGCTACCGGCACTGAGCCCCGACATTTTTTCTACTTAAATAAATACTTTTTATAGCTTGGGTGGTGTCCATTAATACGTGTGGGTTGTGGGACGAACCGAATCTTACTCAATCTCACGTGGGGAAAGGGGAGGACTTGGCAAATATCATATAATATTTTTCCATAATATATTGGCGTAAAACTAGTTATAGCAAATTATATGTTCTCAATAAATACAAGCATAGGTTAACGATATTTACACAAAACTACGCATTCGCCAAAATCCCCTCACGTAATTAATGGACGCCCCCTTACGTCATGCTAGTGTTAGATACATACGCAATCTGTCCACATCTCAAACTCAAACTCAAAATCATCTTTGTTTGACTAGACTTAACAAGTACTTTCAAATAGTCAGGATCTACCACCGGTTTCGGAAAGTCGTTTTTGCTGAGAAGAATCCGGTAAGAAACTCAGCAATTACTCTTTTCAAATAAAATACAAAATTTACATTTAAATTAATTTCTTACATGATAAGAATAAATCACAACAAGTTATCACATAAAGAAGGATATTATGAAAGCCTGAAAGCAGAAGGTAACAGCTATTTCTACGCTTTACTCAAAGGTTTGAACCGAGTGAGTAACTTTACAAAATATTCTAAGTTGTTTGCAATAGAAGTTCGTGCTAAACGGGCTATGCGCCAGTTGGACGGAATGGAAGCGCCTGTCACACCGCTATTGTTTTGGAATACGAGTAATGTCCACAGCAACAAAATTAATATAGAATTAATGTGCAAAAGAGTAACAAAGAACGTGGCAAATAAATTAATGTCATTAGTCACAAAAAAGATAAAGCTTTCTTAATTCTTTTTTATGGTGGTTTAGTTCGCAAACATGCGGAATGATGTAAACAAAAATATTTGTATGAATTGTGCAATTTCTTGACAATTTGTAGGACTATCCATTTTGATGAATTATTTTTGGACGGAATGGAAGCGCCTGTCTCACCGCTATTGTATTGGAATACGATTAAAGTCCATACTCCATAGCATCGAAATCAATCTAGAGTTAATGAGTAAGAAATTAACAGAGGACATGGCAAATAAAATCATGTCCATAAGTGACAAAAATATTAAGTAAGCTTATTTAGTTTTTATGGTGGTTTAGTTCTCAAACTATCGATTTTGATGAATTATTTTTGTACAAACCATCTACAAAGCGAAAAGATGTTTTTAAGATATATGTATATTATGTTGTAGGATCTGGTAGATGTCACTGTCAAGACCCAGAAAATATATCCTGCACTTATATGTATATGGTGTTTTTTTCTACAATCTACCTGCATATTTGTATTCGTAACGGTGTGATACGCAGCCGCGCTAATTGTTGGAATTAATAGCAATCGATTTGCAATAGCAATCAATTTGCGGCTCGCAGACGACAAAGCGAGCGCTTTCGGCGTTCTGTAGCGATTAAGCACTTCGCTTAATAACGTGCCGATAACTCCTGCCTTCTATTGCTTTTGCCGAATGTTGAGGTTTCGGGGACCGAACAGTTAAAGGCTCGTTATAAATTGATTAAGCAGGCAAGCAAAATCGAAGCTACAGCCGTATTTGGACTGGAGAACTGCAGTTAATTTAGAAAAACTTATTGGTACAGACCGGTGGGATTCGAACGTGCGTCGCTAGAATAGCAGACAACGCTTCATACGACAAGGCCACCAGGACTCTTGAAAAAACGAAGCCATGAGATAATTATGCTCGATTATAAGCCAATTGAACAATTAATGACTCCCTTTGGGTAAAAGACTCCTTCATTGCACGGTCTTTTCGGTCAGTCTTTTGCTACTGAGCCATTTTTGGCCGGCTACTTGAGATTTTTTTTCAATATATTCTATAAGAATATTGAACCCAAGTCAGTTAGACCTTGAGCTATAGCAATATGAATATTATCTATATTTATGGGTTCTTTCTAAATTTGAATTATTTTTCTATACAAGGTGTTCCGTGTTACGTGTTCTTTATGACCTAATAAAATTATATGAATGGTGTAGTATATTGTCTACTCTGAGGTATTGGGAAACTCCAACCGTAGCAGTAATCAACCAGCCACAGTATAATTTAATATCGTGTGTGCTTGCTCAGAGTAGACATAATAGTTCTAGTGATAAGATTAGTTAGAAGACGTTAAGTTCTTACATCGCACGAAACGGTGCATTATCTCGCCCCGTGACTAATCGATTTTGCTTCACATATCTCCACATATCCCGGTTTTCGTTACGTTAGTTAGAAACAGTACGAAATAAAATACACGACTTTTATCGCATTAGAATTAAGTGGATTAATTTACGTGAAGGTTTGGATTATGTATTACCTATAGAAACATATAAATTCAAGAGAAAAAAGTTTCTGTGAATACGTAATACTTTTGATATTTTTGACAGAACTAGCGTCGGTCCCATGGTGTAACGGTTAGCACTTTGGACTCTGAATCCAGCGATCCGAGTTCAAATCTCGGTGGGACCTGATTTTTGTATAAGTTAATTAGTAGGTATATATGAAGTGTGTTGTTATTTTACTACTGATAGTGCACCTTAACGAAAGATTACGTAAGTCGTTTTTTTTTTAGTTTTTACACACGTTTACAGCGCCTAGACAAAATGTCATAGCAACGTTGCGTTTGATGTTGAACAATAAACACGAATAATGGAAGCTGAACGTCCAATCATGATTACGCGTGACTATGATTGATTTGGTAAAGAAAGGAGAGGTAAAGAGTATGGCGAGTTGGCGGGCATGTATGAAGAGATTGATGAATATAAGAAAAAGAAGCAAATGAGTATCGCGTGAGGTACTTTACGTTATGGTTATGAATGAAATGTATGTTAGCTTAATATTTCCACAAAATTACGCACTCTGCATGATACTTTTTAATCATAACACTATTGCTAGAACCTAAAAACCGGGATAAAAGCATTTTCCCGGGATAAAAAGTAGATAATTAGTATATGTATAGTTTCGTTAAAGTGAGTAAGGTTTCGTATTATGATGAGGTGTGCCAATTATGCAAGTATTCGAAATCACCAATCGAATTGTAAAACACAGCGAGGTAAAAATAGACGACGGTTGCCGCCGCGTGCTTGTCTGGTTCCAATATCGGCGAATTTTTAACCTTCGTTAAAATTAATTAAAGTTAAACTATTTATCCCAGGTGCAACCACAATAACTGTTAGCTCTTCCGAAATAAGCATATTTGTTTTTTTTATAAGACCTTGTAATCAGAGTGATAATGTTTAAACGACGACGGTCAAAAACTATTTCTGACCGTCGTCGTCAGATTTCACCCGAAATGTTTTAATAGGTCATTTTGAATTGATGATTGGGTTTATTTAACTCTCTGTCACTTGCACCACAGCCTTAACACAGCTATTTATTTAGCGTCGAAGAAAGAATAAGGGTGATATTCTTTGCATTTTTATTGGACATTTTCCCCGGTTCGGATTTGAATAATACTTCGTCTTAGCGACAAGAAGTTACTTTGCCGCCATGCATAATGATTTTTAATCCCTGCATTTATTTGTATTTTACATAAAACTTTTCTCAGTCTCTTTTGTTCTTATTGGTCAATGATTAAGAATTATTTTTATTTAATGATCCGGTTGGTCTGATGGACGAATGGTTGGCCCAACGCGTCTACACTCCCATATACTGTTTGGCTGTATGCTCATGGTATTGCAAGCGTTCATAAACTACGGTAACCGCTTACCATCAGGGGGCCGTATGCTTGTTTCTCACCTAAGTGGTATAAAACCCACAACCATCAGTCAGCATATTATATCTGACTACGAGTTAAGTAGATAATCCATAAATTCAACAATTTCAAAAGTATAATTTATCAAAAAATACCGAGGTAGCAGCATCGAAGTTTTTTATACAGTTTAATCATTGTGACTGAGAGCCGGCGAAATTGAGTTTTTTGAGGGCCTCCTAAGATACGTTAATTTATGGACCCTTAGACCTTTATTGAAAAAGCCCTCGGCTTCTGAAGGGCCCACGTTGAAGTTAGAATTAACAAGGCAATCAGCACTGATTGGAATCGTGAAGCATCATCGTTTGTATTTAAGAGTTACACAGGATTTTAGTATTAGGTGCTAAGTGCCAATCAGGTGAAGGGTCTGTGCCATTTATAGTCATTTAAGCATTATACAGAAGATCGTACTTTTCGTTGACCTAGCAACATGAAATTTGGCAAGAAGCAGTGTCTTACAGCACAAGTAAAGAAGAAAAAATCGGAAAACCGCAAATATGTAGTTTAATTTTTTTTTATGCAAATTTACTATAAAAAACTATTCCTGGCTCACACTGTTGAGAGTCACCAACGAATAATGACCTCATTTGAAGTTCGCCTATTTTTACCTTACCTACAAGTGTGTACGGAACCCTCAGTGCGCGATTCCGACTCGAACTTGGCTGGTTATTCGTTTTTACCATTTACAAAGACCAAATTTTATTTACAAAGGCGAAAGTGTTTTATTAAAAAAACGAGGTAGGGCGAATTGGGTTCGCTCGTGAGTTAACCCATTAAAATTGGAGCCGCCTAACTGGGGATTGTACCTCCACCTTACAGAAGGCCTCAGTCAATACTACTATGATGTGGTTTTGTATTTCTGCGATAAGTAAGGTTGACAGTGCTCCACGAGGATAAGCTGCGCTAGTAGTAATGCTGCTAGCACAGTGAGTTCTCATCAGCAACAGTGTTGGCAACTCGTCAGTGATACCCCTGGTATTGCTAGCGGCTATAGGCTACGGTGACTGCTTAACATCAGATGGGCCGTATGCTTGTGCCACGTTAGTGGTATAACTAAAAAAAAAACAAAATTTAAATAGGTACGCCCTGAGAGGAAACTGCGAATCGATGACCTGTATTTAATCACGAAATATGAATCGTGGGCAATAATGGTTAGTATTTCCATAGCGTTGATTTATTAAAAGCTAGGCTTCCTTTCAATTATACATTTGTAAAGGTTTTGCACAAGTGCACCGGTTGCAAAGTTCACTGCAAACAAACTTTCCCGTTGTGATTTCATTTAGTTTTTATAACTGTTGTGGTCTTCACTTTAAGCAGTAGAAGTGCAGTGGCACTGCAAATTTAATAATGAGTCCCCCAAAAACTTTAAATAAATATCCGTAAAAAAATAGCTCACTAAGTCACCTCAATTCAACAGAATGGGAATAAATATAAATGAAATGTATTAAGAAAATAGTATTATTTAATCAATAAATATATGGGATCCGAATGTGTTAGACCTAAGGTACTTACTACATGTTTAGACACTACGAAACATAATAATGGGAATATAAATTTGAATAGATGTATACACATAACATGTAAAATAATTAATTAAAAATACAAGTTCAGAGGACTGACTTGTTTAAGGTCTCAGCACCAAATGAGAGGCAGTACCGCCCAACGCTCAATATATAAGATATACGGTGAGTGATCCTATTGTTGGCTTACCTAGTCCCACCGAAAATGCCGTAGGAATTTCTGTTAAAATTCCACAAAGTTATTATATGCTTACAGAATAGTACTTCGTACTCCTATGCTCAGGGGCTAAGGTCCTGAATTGAGTGTGTTATTTTTTTGCAGTGGTTGTGGCACTTGTGGTAAAGGGCATCACTTTCACACTCTGTGACCGTGGGACTTTAAATGCGTGAGAATTGTACAGGTCGTTTTTTTTGTTATGTCTTAAATATTCTAGGTAGGCTTCCGAATTGGTAGTTGTATCCTTGCAGCTTTACACACGGTCTAGAATAAATTGGTGTGTAAAAGTTTTTTAGGTTATACTTTTTGCATTAGGTGCGTTTAATTATTGTGTGTGGACGTTAACGGTATTAAATTATGTACCTTATGGTAGAATTAGGTACCTTATGGTAGAATTAGGTACCTTATGGTAGATATTTCCTTTTATGTTCTTATTTTGATACATACAGTTCTTAACACACAAATTGAGTCATACGAATATTTAGATTTATGATCATAATTAATTAAAACCTACTAATATACAATTTATACCGTAAGTCTCTCATCTAGGCATAAATTATGTATGACAATGATTAAAAAATAAATTTCTCAACACAATTTTGATTATATCACTACAAATTGTGTGGTAGTCTTGAAAACAACGACTTATTTTTGTCCAATGTTAAAAACTCGGTGGTTATGGATCGAATGCTGGGTTCAGGTCGAAGAAGTCTGCAACTATCCAGTCAAGCATGAATATAATAGGTATATAATAATATAATATTTAATCTCTCTAAACTAATTTAATCTAATATTAACTAATCTAATATTTCTTCCTACTGCTATATTGTATCTTTTTATTTATTATTATATCTCTCTGTTGTGACAATTACCTGTGACACTAGTGACGTCACGGACCGGTCCCAACGGAAGATCAGCGCTTGTCCTTCACAAGACATCCAGCACATGCTGAGTTGGGACCGTTTCATAATGACACGATGTTCTTCTACACTTGTATTCCTTTCTTATATGTTTGTGTTGTTATGAATAAATGTTTTTCTTTCTTTCTTTCTTTCATGAGAACAGACTGGGGCGACCCAGGAATTTTCCATTAAGGTTTCTTTCGGTTGGTATTTACGTGTATTTCCCGTATTATATTTAATATGAAATTATTATATGGCTATCCTAAAAGAGTTCTTGGAGATACCACGTATGAAGACATTGTTAAATGTAGAGAAAGAAAAAGAGATATGCATTTAAGAGAAAAGGCGGTCTATGCTTTCTTCGGCGTGGTTGTATGTTATGAATGTATGAATATTCATTATATCATACATACGTACCTCGTCGATGTTGATTAGAGATAATATCTACCCTAAAATATGATGAGTAATGACCATAACGTAAATGAGAATTACAAAAAAAAAATTAACAAGTCATATATTCTACATTCATTGTGATTTTTCATTATAAGTGTAAGTACGCAATAGAGTATGTAATATATAGAATATATATATAATATATGTAATATATATAATATATATAGAATGTAATATATATAGAATATGTATAAATATATATAGTATATAATTTTATAACGGAAATATTGTAACGAAGCATGAAAAAATCTTAGACTAAAAATATTTTACCTTACTAAAGCCAAGCCGTCATAGCAGATAAAGCCAGTAATATTTTAGAATGTTTGAAGATCATATAATATTAGGTCGTAAACTTGGAAGGTCGAGGTCGATCACGAGCCGTGGGAACAGCCCATCGGGTCGTGAGAACGCTCTCTTATTTAACTCCAAGATAGTTCGGGATGACAGGCCATTTGGGAATTTTAGAGTACCGTTGGAATGTTATAAAACGTGTTTATTCATTTACGCGCTTTCACTCCTTCATCTTGTAGCATTGATTTCGAAATCTGCTCTATTTATTATTGTAAGTTAGGGCTAAAAATGATTAGATTATGGTTCAACATAATAAAATTTTAATATATTATTTCATTCACTATATCAACAGATATTTTTTATACTGCTAAGGTTGCCGGCTAGTAATAATGGTAAGCGGATATCGTATTCTATCATATTCTCAGAATTGCTGTAAGTATCCAAATTGAACTTATGTTGACAACAATGGCGTAATAACGCGATTATTACCCTACAGGTTGAAAAAAAAATCAATTGAGATCATCGTATTTGATTTGTTCAGAAGTATATTCTCTTCAAAATTGGTAACTTTTGTTCGACACACGGAACCCGATAGACTAACCCTGACTTTCCAAATCCATTGACGACGGATACAGAATAGTAATCCTATTACTGCGGTCCTACATACATACTATTATAGGACAGTCCTTTTTTCACACGACCCAAGTTGTTACACGTTTTATTTTTTACAATCTAAAAAAAGTGAGCAAAAATACTAACAAACGATAAAGTGACACAGTGTCAACTGTAATGTCAACAGACAATCAGTCAATGTGACCTTGCATTGGACATGCAAAAATCAACAAACAAACCTCAACTTGGTCTTAAAAGGAACTTTAGGTGGTAACATTTAAAGTTTAGTTTCGAATGGAAAATCTGTATTGATAATTTTGTTTTAGTTCGCCTCCGATTCCCACAAAGAATCTTTCACATGGGAATGAAATTTTGTGGGAACTAAGTATTCGCATATTTTGAGGGGTACCGACACGTGCCTACGGTTTTACGGTTTAATAGGCGGGTGGGTGGGTTACTTACTTAGTACGGATTACGTATTCATTAGTTAAATGGAAGGTATAAGAGGATTTAAATTTCAAAAGGAGATAAATTTATCTAATATTGCTTATAATTAGGAAGAGCGGAATCTCCTATTACAAGCACACTCTTGCTTAAATTCTTCTTCAGACGCTTCCAACACTAAAATGTGAACTTGTTATGTTACTGAATAAACAATTTATTATTATTATTTATTATTATCATTTATTATTATTATTAATGCTAATCGTGATAGCGTAATCTGGTTCCAAGCTAAGGAAAGTTTGTATTATAGTTACCCAGTTACTGATAAAATACTTGAATACTTTTTACAATAATTATAATATATAAAGTAAGCCCAGCAGAAGGCAAACACACATATTTATCACACATATTTATATGTCACAACATTGTAACCGTATTTGCTAATCGTTGACTGGTCTCCTGCGATACAAGCTGCGCTTAGTGCAGGGACCATCGGAACATGTATACACTGCAATCTTTATCACTCAATAAACTATTATTATTATTATTATATTATTCATATTTGTCTTGACGGGAATCAAACCCGCTACACCTAGTGTAGAGATCATTTTTATCAACCACTGGACCAACGATGTTGTTAAAAATGTATATAAATGAAATATATATTCATTTGACGCCGTATCCCGTCTTAATTTTTTTCAAGGCTCAGATCCGTGTGAAACTCCGGCAGGTAACATGGGAACGAAAATTTTTTTGCTCTGTCTCATCAAGTGAGGTCAACCGACAAGGACGAACGCTTTCCCATAGGAATACAAGGTTTCCTATGTGAACCAGTCCAAATGTGGGAATTTTATCATTCGTGGGAATTAAAATAGTGTGTCGGTGGTGACTTGTAATTGGAACTCTTACCCTAGTTTATATACGACGTTAGAATACGAGGTTTAGTATCCGATGTTGATAAATTTAATTATTTATTGCGGTTAGTTTTTGTAAGGTTATAGATGTGAAGATTACATGAATTAATTCCACATTTAATGGTTTACCTTTTGTATGTTGCAGTAAAAATCTACGATATTACCATTTTATGCGGTAATTAAGGTTTCCAGAACTTCAGGCAGTACCTGAGCAATATTGCCGAGTCGATGGCAACACATTCGCCATACTCCTGGTATTGCAATGCAAGCGTCTAGCTTGAGTGACCGCTTTATAAAGCCCCTTAAATTTCTCATACTAAATGCTTCCCATGTGAAATATATGTTCTCATGGTAGCTAATCTGTGAACCCTGTGAGCTGTCATCGTTTTTGGGGCGATAGGAATACGCACGTGCCTCCTGTGGCCTTGTTATTGTAATACTAGCGCACTTAGAAGTATTGTTTATTTTTAAAGAACGAAATAGCACTTGTAATCGTATAATATTTGTTTTTTTTTAAAGCATGTATAGCATATATAGTATTAGCGGCACGCCCCGGCTTCGCACGGGCGGACATCAAATATTTTGTCCACCTGTGCGAAGCCGGGGCGGGCAGCTAGTATAATATATAGCCTATGATACTTAGTGATAATGGTGGTAGGGTAGGGAAAAATATAATCCTAAAATTGTGGACAAAATCCGATTCCACGCGTACGAAGTCGCCGGCACATCTAGTTTTCAATAAAGACATGTACCTACAACAAAATTATACGTGTAAATCCTCCAATGGCTGTTGTCATTACAATTTTATAATATAAAAGAAAGAAAAATGCCATATTACATTTATTATTATAAGATATTATTATTGACCTTATAAAACGAATTACCTAGTCATGTAGTCATATTATCACATTTTGTAAAAATAATCTTAATTATTACCGCGATAATGTGTCAATTACTCATCCTGATTCATACCCATATCTAAGTAGATCTAAATATGATTTGCTAAGTCGTCATATTCACTGAGTAGTATAGTAACTAGTAAGTATAATTATCTACTCTGAGTCACT
The DNA here is from genome assembly GCA_951449985.1 of Falcaria lacertinaria. NCBI lineage: Eukaryota > Metazoa > Arthropoda > Insecta > Lepidoptera > Drepanidae > Falcaria > Falcaria lacertinaria. The sequence continues at coordinate 3,360,747 of OX602129.1, forward strand.
GATAAAAAACGACTCATTTGTTTCTCAAAAAAATAATTAAACTTTTTTGGCGCTAATTATCTTGTTTAAAAATTTTACTAAAATATTTACCTCATTGTGTTGTGAATTGAAGTTTCAATGAATATATTTAGTTAAATAAATACATCGTTTGACAGGATTTCGACAGCACTCGCAAAAATGTTGTGCACTACACGATAATTTTGTGTATTTGCTAGCGTGTGGATAACAGAATTGGCACCATAACCTTAACAACTATTTAGCTGCCCTCTTTACGCGTTTTGACGCGTATAGTTAAATTTGTTTGCTAATAACCCTATCAACGTTCCGGTGTTGGCACGAGTCGCCCCAATTCCCGGTTTACCTGGGCCCCGCTCCGTGGGAATGAACTTCGCCTCATGTGAATATTCGAACTAAAAAATGTTCCCACCATTTTCGGTTAAAAATTCATCGTGTGAATGTGAAACGGGATCAACGGACGATCTTTTCCTATTATTTTATGCTCCTGTTTTTTGCAACTTCAAATGGATTTTTTTATTTACTGTTATTTGCATATGTTTTGTTACATAAGCTTCAATGCGTTTTTTTCTGGGATCTATTTAAAGTAACTAAGAAACTTGAATAAATAAAAAAATAAATTCATTAAAACTAATTCGTTTTGTATGTATTCAAGACATTCATGATTCTTAAAAATGGACCTACATTATAAGGTAATTTACTCACAAACAATATTAAAATTCACGAGTTACCTAACCAAATTAAACCTAGGTAGATAACAGTAATAAATAATTAATTTAAAAACACTTAAAAATACAAGAACAAAATTCAAACGATTCAATTCAACCATTCTCACGGTCAAAATTATCGAGTATTTTTTCAAAATCCGTTGGAAATTCTCACGAGAGGCGCCCGGTTCCCACAACGCGGTGGGAATCGAGGGGCGCGCGTGCCGACATCCCGCACTCGGCCATTGGAAGGGTTGACGTGTCACGTGGAATGTTGTGTAAACATGCGTGGTAATTAGGTTACTATTCTGTATTAATTGGTATGACTGTACGTAGTATATGAGCTACTCTAAACTCATGATGTTATTATTTAGAATAATTGCCCACTGTCCACGACGTAGGCTGCGTGTGGTAAATAATGTTTTTTCGGTATTTTTTCATGTCTACCCACCCAGACGTTTAAAAATGCTGTTTAACTTTTGATAGCTTGAAGTTAATGAATCAGAAAATTAATAATTTTGAATGTACAAAGTTACTTCAATTTTATTTATTTGTAGTACGTTTCTTTACGCAATGCAGTGTATGTATACGTTACGTGTAGGCTGGACGGTCTAGCGCACTGCGTTTGCCGCATTTGTGTCGTTAGCAGACTGTATTTTTTGAGAGTCCAACGCATTGCTTTTTGCGTACAGATTTAGTAAGGGAGCGAAGTGATTAATTCGCGATAATTTTTAATTTAAATAACAATAATGCTTGGACATTATTTTATTTACTTAATATTATTTAAATAGTGCCACTACAGAAAATATAATATATATTCTGATAACTGACTTCTTGCCAGCTCTTGTTACTTAGGTGGCTCTCTTTCGAACAAAAGTGCCGTCCGTACTTTTGGGCCATTTTAATTTTTAATTAATCTATGGTCTCTTTCAGCTGTGAAAATATAAACCTGTAACTCGACGTCGCGAAAAGATATGACCGTTTATGTCGCTAATTTTCATGATTTCACAAAGGAATCAAAGCCTATAGGGTACCTCCCGTTGACCAACAATCATGAAATCACAAGTGTTGAGAGTCACCGACGAAACACCTCATTTGAATTTCTTCTTTTACCTTACCTATGAGTTTGTACGGAACCCTCGGTGCGCGTGTCCGACTCGCACTTGGCCGGATTCATATTGCTAAAAATGTCTATTAATATTCCCAAGAGGAAATTTAGTGTTCACTAACCTCAATATAAAGATCACAGAAGGGGTGGAATGTAAAGCGTCATTTAGCTAGTGAAATTTGTACGTTTTGCAGTTCCCGTGGGTTCGGCGGTAGAGAACGTGCCCGTGAGAGCTTGTAAGAGAAATGCGATGTGTGTGGGGTCACTAAAGGAGCGTTTCTGAAAAACATGTATGCATTTCCAACTTACACGTTACAGTCATATTTTTTGGGGTGACTTTTTCGCTTAACAATGAATATACAAAGTTGATATTTTGTGGGCTTTATTTTAAAACATGATCTAAGTGTATTTTTCAGACGACCTTCTTTAGTATTCTTTTGAGAATCACATGTTATTTTTAAGGAAATAAATGTTTAATAAACAGCCTAGGTACTCAAAAACAAAAAATAATACTCTTCCAGTTTTTATATTTTGCACTAACTGTACCCGCGACTTCGTAAGCGTGGAATTAATTTTAATTCCAATTACATGTACTTTTTTCCAAAATAAAAGTGCCTGGAAAAAAGTATCCTATCTGTTAATCCAGCTTAGAAGCTACTTCCATTGCAAATGTCATGTAAAGCCGTTCAGCCGTTGTGGCGTGAAGAGAGTACAAACACACTCAAATTTTCGCATTTATAATTATTAATATTTTAATTGATTTGAAAATGATTCATAACGTTTTTTCTGAGTTGGCTTTTCGATGTTCAGTATTTATCAATTTCTATTGATTTTACTAGGCAATACATTTATAAATGGTCTTTTATTAATTTAAACTGTGAACATACTTTTATTAGGAAATTAATATCTTAAAAAATATATTTGGACAATGAAATAGCTGACTTTCCATCTCCCTCTTATGGCCCGACATGTAAGTGCATGCAACATTAGGGTGGTAAGTGGAGTCGCGTGGCGTTAAGCTGCTTGTATTGTTGACATTGTTAATTTAATCAAATTGTTCATACATATAATTAATTATTATCCCTTACAGAATATTCTTGTCATGGTTGAGTCCTCTTAACAATAAGGCTGGCAAACCTCTAGGGATAGCTATAGGCTACAGGGACTTTTTACCATCAGATGGGCTCGTACGTATGCACCTTTTTTTTAATTCTAGCTTATACTGTCCCTCTACTGGGCAAAAACCTCCGCCAATTTCCTTCATATTCACCTATCCATAGCAATATGGACACAGTCCCTCCGAAAGGCATCCAGGTCGTCTTTTTTATAAAAATGTAACTACTCATATCATAATTATATATAATTAAAATGTGGTCTGTCATACCAAAATAACTTCTTCAAAAGAAATTATATGTAACCGAATTTTCGTGTAAAATGTCATAAACTATAAAAGCAAAAGACCGTTGTTATCTTACGAAGTAATTTAAAAAATTGTTATGAATACCAATGATGCGCATTGAAATTCTAACTCATGATTTTAGGAATAGAAAAGACAATCAAGTTCTATTCATTGTTTTTTTAACGATTTCCAACGACGTAAGTTTGGCCTTGAATTAATCCCCTCGTGTTGTGTTGCCTTAAGCTGTTGACTCATACAGGACCCTGTGAGCCTTTACACATGCCTACTCAATTATTCAACCGTTCATGGTTAACTTTTTGCCTTGAGTTTAAGGAATGTACTATATTAAATGTTAATGGGTAGTGAATTCTGTTTTACCCTTATCCTTAGTATTATTTTCTTTTTATACCACTTAGGTGGCAAGCAAGCATGCACCCCGCCTGATGGTATGCGGTTACCGTAGGCTTTACGGATGCTTGTACTACCACAGGTATCTATCACTCGCTTACTATTATGTACGTAGTATATTATCTACTCTGAGCTATTATATTATCTACACTAATATTATAAAGAGGAAAGATTTGTATTTTTGTATGTAACGAATAAACTCAAAAAGTACGGGACCGATTTCAAAAATTCTTTCACCGTTAGAAAGCTAAATTATCACTGAGTAACATAGGCTATATATTATACTAGCTGCCCGCCCCGGCTTCGCTCGGGTTGACAAAATATTTGGTAAATGTCTATAGGCTCCGAAACTACTGGACCGATTTCAAAAAATCTTTCACCCTTAGAAAGCTACATTATCTCTGAGTAACATAGGCTATATATTATACTAGCTGCCCACCCCGGCTCCGCACGGGTGGACACAATATTTGATAAATGACTATAGGCTCCGAAACTACTGGACCGATTTCGAAAATTCTTTCTCCGTTAGAAAGCTACATTATCACTGAGTAACATAGGCTATATATTATATCAGCTGCCGACCCCGGCTCCACACGGGTGGACACAATATTTGATAAATGTCTATGCTCCGAAACTAATGTCTACCCGTGCGAAGCCGGGGCGGGCCGCTAGTACTTATTAAATTGCTCTGTCTCGCTGATTATAATCTAGACAGTCTTGGAACCATTAGGCAGAAAGGTAGCGTGCATCCTTAGTCATATTTTATCTCTATATACTTCTTCCATATACTTTAGGGATATGATTTTGATATTTCAATATGACCTTCAATCAGTCATCTTAAGCCTAAGTAACAGGTACCAACCCGCAGAAATATTCGGTGCCACAAATTTAAATGAAACGTAAGCCACTGAGTCACGATTAGAACCATTACCTGCCTGGAATCTCCAGTATTGTGTGAGTAGGTATGCAGAGATTTGCAGAAGCTAAGTAGGCTTCGTTCCTTCACTATATATGGTACAATTTGCCCTCGAATACATTTCACGGGTGAAAGTTACTTGCGAAAGCCCAGCCTTGTTATCACTTGATTCTTTACCCAAAGAGGTTGGTGTTAAGGTAGTGTTTTCTGTGAGCATTGTACTGAAATTTTCAAGTATGTTATATTCCTTGGAGTGAGAAATTTCATTTGAGACGATTTTGCGAATTCGTCTACTCGTTCCCTCTGGGACGTGTCGCTGATTTATCAGCCGGAGCATTTTTTTTTCTTTCGTCAATACGGCTGAACGGATTTTAATTTAACTTCGTAAAATATACAGTAAGAATTTTCAGGACAACTGCATTTTTACCAAAGAGAAAAAAATGTGCGGTTAATAAATATGATTAAATTTACATTCTTAAATATAGGGAACATAAATTCTCAACCATTTAGTTACCCAAAAACTATTAAAACGCAACATAAGTGTTATTATGTGCACCATAATTTTACCGAACACCCCCTTAACAACAAGGCAAGCTATAAACCAATAACTCAGGACGGTCTTACAGAGCCTTTGTTGCAACTTCATTACACTTAAAACTAACTTAACTTTGCCATCACTTCAACTCTTGAGACACCTTATTACAAAACGATAACGTTCAATTTTACTAGAGGGTGAGATTGTAAGCATAACCAGTTACATTTATCGAACGGACAACGCATCGGCCTCCGAGGTGCTTTAAACTAACAGACTAGTTCATAGGATTTCTCTATGTACTGAAAATCTTGTCATAAATATTAAGTGCTATTGTTATCGGCTGTGCTTGTTATAGTTAAATTATTGGATACTCCCATATTGTGTTTGTATCGTTGATTTTGACATAATGTTTTTTTATGATATTCGTTGTATTTTGTGTTAGCTATGTTGCCAGCGTTCTTGGTATACTTTCTCTTGTGATTTAGGGCCAAGTTTTTAATTATCAATATGTTTTTATTTCATATTTAATTTTATAGCTCTCTGCCATGATATTAAAAAAATAGAATCGCTTCAAAAAGGTAATCTCGTAAGTCAACGAGCAAACCACATGACTAGTGCTGACTGTGATTAGTCAGCACTAGTCATGTGGTTTGAGATGGTTTTGTGAGATGGTGACTAACATTAGAGAGTATGGACTATAATTTCACAAAAGATTCAGTAGTGAGTGAGCTTTACTCTTACTGAATCTTTTTTTTTATACCAGTAAGGTGGTAAACAAGCATAGGGCCCGCCTGATGGTAAGCGGTTACCGCAGCTTAAGGAGGCTTGCAACACCAGGGGTATGACTCGCGTGTTGCCAACCCTATAAAACTAACTGACTAAAACATATTTAGTCTCAAAGAACATAAGCATTACTTAAATATTTTCTTTCCCTTTAATTTGTCTCCTTGTAGTGACGTCCTGTGGTCGGGCTAATTCATGTATATTGATGTACGATTTGCCCCTGCCGTATAATTTCTTTTAAGTATTCAATTAGTGCATGTTGAAGCTTAACATACCGGGGAGTTGGGAGCGGGTAACGCCGTGCACCTCCGGGGCATCCGATCACCGAAGTTATATAAGAGCGTGCATCGCTCATTACCACCACTCCAGGAAGCCTCTAAACGCGCACAACCCACAAATCAACCCATATACTGCCCTCAACGACGAGGATCGTCGCACTCATCCCGTCTACTTCGTCCCCAAAATCAGTCGCGGCTCCATAGCCCATCTCCCAGCAACGCCCCTAGCTCTGTTGCTTAGATTAAGTCCCCTTTCTGACTGGAGGCCTTTAGTCCGGTTAAGCAGTAAAAGTTCCCTCCAACGAACTGCGAGAGAAAATATACCTAAAAAAATACATTACCACCGGGTCCTTACCAAAAGTTCTCGGAACTCACGCTACGAGAGCCAACAAAAAAAAACGGGTTCGGGCTCCTAGCATTATATTCTAATCGTTCTTTGGCAGTTATACTGATTGATTTGGTAAAAAAACTATAAAACAAGAAATTAAAGTGAAGAAGTTGGTATTTTCGAGTCCTTGTTTCAGCTCCGCAAACATAGAAACCTAACACACCAAGACTATACCTAGGAAATTAGGATGCCTTTTTATTTTGCAGGTAAAACATTCAAAAGTGGACCCTTTCTATTTAAATATACATATTTAAATACTTTCATAAATTTAATCACATAAATAATTATTTATTGACTATCTTACAGCAAACCGAAGTCATAATAACTATCAACTAGACTCTCAACTCTTTCTTTGAACATATCAATTGACTGTTTATCTAGGCCAGACACTTTGGATGCTTTCATAATTTGCTCTGCATCCATTTCATTTTCCCAAGCTTCTTTCATTTTGGTGGCATCTACAGCCTTTCTGTCCAGTACTTTGCTCATAATGATCGCATTTGCAAACATGACTTTACCGTATCTCTTCAAGTCTACATCGAGTTGGTCTCTAGGGTAAACATAGTTGGCCTTAAGGCCGTAATTGTGAAGTGATTTGTCCAACTCTGAGTGGTAGTAGTCAATCCAATCGTAGAAGTTTTTGCGTCTGGTTTCATAGTCTGTGCAGTTGAAGATCATGTAGTGTAAGTCACATACTGGGCTTGAATCCTTTGATATTTGATAGTCTATCATCATAGCATCGGTTACTTGATCACCCTGCAATATCATAAGGAATATAGGTTAAGTTTACTCAACTTGTGACCGTTATCAGATTTATGCACTAAGCGACGGCCATCTGGATCTTTGAAACCCATAAGATGTAAAAATTAAAAGTAAAAACGTGTAAAAATTGTGTAAGTACAAGTTCATCGTCTTTTTATTAAAGTTGACATTTTAACAAAAACGAATAATGTAATTAAAATATTTTCAGGTAGGCTTAATAAAAAAAATATAATAACGTCAAAAGCAATTTAAATATTTTCCAAAATAAAAATTGCAGCTATTTTGGAATAATTCAAAAACCTTTAGAATCATTGTTGTTTAAAAGAAGTGACATGAAAATATACACAGTCCATACAATATAACCGTATCTGCATTCGTCGATAATAATTATTATGTTGATAACGGGACCTACAGTGCGATAATTACACCACTATAACGCAATTCATTATACTTTGTCGGTCACCTTCGTGATACTTCATATTCTAGGGAGTTGACCTTGGCGTCTGAAAAACTGTACAAAGCTATTTGATCATAATTATATTAATGTAAACACCAATAACATCAATATTTTATCAAACCGGTGCGATAAGTAACGCACGTAATTAGATCGATTATTCAATGCTGAATATTGTACGAATTAACCAGAATCATCAATTACTCATCAAACTCTAAATTCAGTTCAATAAATAAATAATGCTTGGACATTATCACACAGCGCCATCTGGCCCCAAACTGAGCAAAGCTTGTACTATGTGAACCAGTAGCCGATATAATACTTATATACTTTTTTTTCGTAAATACATACTTATAATACATACCAAACGGCCAGACGCAAGACAAACATATTTGTCACATAAATGTTTGCCACGGCGGAAATCGAACCCGCGACCTCTAGCTTAGCAGTCAGGTGTACTAACCACTAGACCTGCGGTCTCGTCATCGTCAGTTCAGGCCCTAATAAGGCTCGTATGAAGGCCTAATTTACCACCGGTTCGGAAAAATAGCCACCTGAGAAAAACTCAGTGCTTTGTTTTTTTTTTCATGTAACATTAGTGATATAAAAATGTTTAAAAACATCTTCTAGACATAAGTAGGTATTTACAAATTTCAGAATGAAAGCTGCCAAGTTGGTTTTGTCACTGCTTTCATGAAATGAATATAATTACCAGGACCGGGGAGCTACTTGTGCAAAGTGAATCTATATATTCCTCATCATTTCCATAATCATTAATTTAATAATACCCTTTATTTATCAAAACTCTGTTGTCATCGTAAATATCGTAGTGTAATATTTGTTACAACAATTAATAATTTTGAAATAAGGATTTTTTTTTTTCGTGTACTACAGTAGTTGTGGTTATCTATAAAGATAATTAAAACATGAGTTTACTATGCATTCAATGACCTTAAACAAACATATCATGATGATAATTCATATTGAAATTTGTAACCACCTGCATATAGTACTACGTATTATTGTTAAAAAGGATACTTACATTTAGTTTGAACATAATATTATTAGTCCAGGCATCGCCGTGTTGAATAATTGAATGTTTACTTCCTTCAGTACCCTTCGCCAGCTTGGCAAAGCTCATAACCACATTTTTGACAGTATCCTTCAAAGCATTCTTATATTTATCACCTTCTAACATTGATATAGCATCTTGCTCCATTCGTACAAAATTCTGTATCAAATCGGGCGCTTGGCTCATCATGGACCATATGTCTATCAAACCGCTTTTCATTTCAGAGTATGTAAGAGGTTCCTGGTTTCTTAAAGCGTAGGAAAGGGCATGCAACCTGGCAAAGTTTCTCAAAACAATCCTAACACATGGATCTGTTAACGACGTCAATCTATCCAGCATTATGTATTCCGAAAGCTGCAGGTCTTCTAGCAGAATCACTTCATTCATGTGTTCATAGCAGGAGCCATAGCAAGTTGGAAATTTAAACCTTTCATTCTCGGGAACATCAGCTCTATTTTGAAGTTCGTTGAATTTTGGTAAGATTTGAGTATACATGACATGTTCGTTCTTAAACATTATCATAGTGTTTGCAAGATTCCGCAGTATTTCACTCTGGGGTGCAATCTTTGCTACCATTTTGAAAGTTTCACCGTCTTTAGTGATTGTGATTCTCTTCACTTGTGCCATGTAATTGTCTCCATCTTTGCCGACCACGGTTATTTCTGCCTCTCCATCCTAAAAGCCACGATCTTGTAGAACACATTTAATATATTCTAGTTGACGTGCAGCGATGCCTTTTACGTCGCCTTTGAATTCAATCGACATTATTAAGCTCAGGAGTGTTAGCAAATTTAGTGTTTTTTTTCGGCCGGATGATTCATTTTATATTCAATGCTTTAACATTTTGATAAATAGATCTACTTTTAATTAAAGATTAAGATCCTCTTTTTTTGTTGATAAGATAGTTTTTACTCAAAAAAAGTCATAATGTAACATAATAATATGTTTGATTTCGCATGGGTCCAAAAAAAATATTTCTCGCGTATGCTTTCCATTGACGACGCCCATCTCAAAATATATTCGCTGGTTGTCGACTTCATTTGCATAGAAATATGTAGAGATATTTTTGCAGGGTCAGCAACACGCAATTGATATTTCTCGTTTTTTCCGAGATTTTTGATAATTTTTATCCCAGTATTTCCAAAACATAAATTATGATTACATATTTCTTGAATTTGTTTTGTGTGTGTTGTTTATTTAGGTTTCAAGACGTTTTTTAGCACAATGTTTAAATTTTTTCTCTCCGTAAGAACCATTCTCGTACTTCAAGAAATATTAAGAAAGAAATTGCGAAATCGGTTCAGCTGCTTTCGAGATTTGCGCTTAGCAACACATTCAGCGATTCATTTTGATTTAATAGAAGAAGATAACCAAATGTTCTAGTCCTCACAATTTCAAATAACGAACTGTACATTCCTATGAGGCCGTGTCCTAAAAGTGCATAACCGCTTTAAGCTTTCAAACCTTCAAATCAGGTACGTAGCGGTTGTATTCTCTTGGGTACTAATAAAGTAGGTACGTTGAATTTCGAGACATTCCAATTATTTCGGAAAATCCTGTTTTATCGGATGCCTACGTCTTACAAAGAACACACCCTCAAAATTTCAGGTCTCTAGGATTAGCGGTTTAAGCTGTGCGTTAATCCGTGTTGTTGTAGTGTTGTGTTTCTGCGATGAGTAAGGTTTCCAGTGATCCACGAGGATATGCTACGCTAGTAGTAATGCTGCTAGCACAGTGAGTTCTCATCAACAACAGGGCTAGCAACTCATTAGTGATACCTCTGGTATTGCTAGCGACTATAGGCTACGGTGACTGCTTACCATCAGGGGAAACAAACATACTATTTATGTTAAACCACATTTGCATTGTTTATCTATTTTATCTTTCCCTTTATTTTGCCTCCTTGCAGTGACGTCCCGCGGCCGGCAAATTTATGTAGATCGCCGTACGGTTTCCCGCTCCGTATAATTTCTTTTGGGTATTCTATTAGGATGCCTTTCTATTTAACAGGCAATTACATCCTTAAATGGACCCTTTATATAAATTAAAACACTGCGTATTTAAATACTTAATTAATTTAATCACATGAACAATCTTAAAAAAAACCGAAGTCTAAGTAACTATCAACTAAGCCCTCAACTCTTTTCTTATATGTATGAATTGTCTCTTGATCTAAGGCAGACACTTTATATGCTTCCATCATTTGTCCGTCATCCGCTTCCCAAGATTCTTTCATTTTGGTTGCATCTTCAGGTTTTCTGATCAGTACACCGCTCAAAATGATCGCGGTTCCAAACATGACTTTACCGTATCTCTTTAAGTCTACATCGAGTTGGTCTTTAGGGTAAACATAGTTGGCCTTAAGGCCGTAATTGCTAAGTGATTTGTCCAACTCTGAGTGGTAGTAGTCAATCCAATCGTAGAAGCTTTTGCTTCTGGTTTCATAGTCTGTGCAGTTGAAGATCATGTAGTGTAGGTCAAATACTGGGCTTGACTCCTTTGATATTTGATAGTCTATCATCATAACATCGGTTACTTGATCACCCTGCAATATGATAATATATATATTAGCTTTAATCATCCTTGCGGCTCCGAGCCTTATCACTAACATTGTTGGTATCGGCACTATATCTAACTCGATGTGAATTATTACCAAATTCTTACACAAATCGACTGCCATCTAGCCTACGCAATCCATATAATAGAGTTAATATAGATTATGTACAAAGTAAGTGTAAGAATATAAAATCTAAATCAAGAATGCTGTAATTTGTTAAACGTTATAACATGAAATAGCTACTGATTCACATTCCATACAATAAATAGCTAGAGTAAATACATAATCTAAATGCTTAATCTCTTGACATCTTTTTATGATTCAAAGTAAATTGTTTAGGTATTGTAAATTTTACCCGTGGCTTACTGCATACGGGGCGCTTTATTCTCTTGTCAACATTGAGAGTCAGGATGCAATCCTATTAAAATGTAACTGCCCAACTACGACATTACAAATATTGCAGCCAGAAATCTTTGCAGTGTCATGTACCTGCAGTATATGTTGTGTGATGTAAAGTATGGAGATTCTTAACATAACTCATATGTAACTCATATGATAAAAGGCCCCTGGTATTACAGGAATCCATACAAACCGATAGTTTTGGCTTAACGTTTGAAATTTTGTAGTATAGTAAAAAAATATTTCAGTGAATACAACATTTTGAGTGAATCTGACGTTTTGTATTCCAAGTACAACTTACAAGATTAAAATTTAAATAAAATTGAAAGGAGATATACTTACATTGAGTTTGAACATAATATTATTAGTCCAGGCATCGCCGTGTTGAATAATTGAATGTTTACCTCCTTCATCAGCCTTCGCCAGCTTGGCAAAGCCCATAGGCATATTTCTGACAGTACCTTTCAAAGCATTCTTATATTTATCACCTTCTAACATTGATATAGCGTCTTGCTCCATTAATTCAAAATTCTGTACTAATTCGGGAGCTTGGCCCATTGTGGACCACATATCTTTCAAACCGCTTTTCATTTCAGTGTATGTAAGAGGTTCCTGGTTTTTTAAAGCGTAGGAAAGGGCATGAAACCTGGCGAAGTTTCTCAAAACCATTCTAACACATTGGTCCGTTAACGACGTAAATCTGTCCAGCATTGTGTATTCTGAGAGCTGCAGGTCTTCTAGCAGAATCACTTCATTCATGTCTTCATTGCAGGAGCCATAGCAAGTTGGAAATTTAAACCTTTCATTCTCAGGAATATCAGCTTGTTTTTGAAGTTCGTTGAACTTTGGTAAGATTTGGTTATACATGACGTGTTCGTTCTTAAACATCATTATTGTATTTCCAACAGTCCGCAGCATTTCATTCTGGGGTGCAAGTTTGGCTACCATTTTGAAAGTTTCACCGTCTTTAGTGATTGTGATTCTCTTCACTTGTGCCATGTAATTGTCTCCAGCTTTGCCGACCACGGTAATTTCTGCCTCTCCATCCTTAAAGCCACGATCTTGTAGAACACCTTTAATGTATTCTAGCCGACGAATACCGATATCTTCTACGTCACCCTTGAATTCAATCGACATTATGAGGCTCGATAGTGGTATCAAAATTTGTGAAAATTGTTTCACCGGTTGATTTATTTTATATTAAACGCTTTATCTTGTTTGATAAATAGTTCTACTTTCGATGAAAGATAAATGTATATTATAATTATTATATAAAGATATTTGGCTGATTAGATTAATATAGTATTTAGGCAAATCATTGTTACCCTTCGGTAGGTAGGTACTGTATTACTTGTACGTAATATATTATCTACTTTAACATCTTTAGTTATAATAAAACTGTAACAGAAACTAATGAACGAATTTAAACGAAACTTGGCACGATATTAGTTGAGGTACTATGAGGTAAAACATAGGATACTTTTTATACCGAGGTTCAGCAATTTTCCTCTGGGATAAAAGTCAAAATGTGTACTTGGCTGTAACTCCGAAACAGCTGGAATGATTTGAAAAGGACTTCTACTGGCAGGTAGCCGATGTTTTAAGACGATACTTAGGCTTTTTTTTTATACCACTAAGGTGGCACACAAGCATACGGCTCACCTGATGTGATGGTAAGCAGTCACCGTAGCCTATAGCTGCTAGCAATACCAGGGGTATTAATAACGGGGTGCCAACCATGTTGTTGACGAGGACTCACTGTGCTAGCAATACTACTAGCCCAGCGTATCCTCGTGGAGCACAGGCAACCTTACTTACCCCAGAAACTCAACACTACATCAAGTAGTGTTATTTCACTGCGGTCTTGTGTAAGGCGGCGGTACAGTCCCCAGTCGGGCGGCTCCAATTTAAATGGGATAACCCACGGGAAATCCCAAATCTCCCTACCTCTCTTACTGTGGACTATATTTGTTTTGGAAAAGTAATTAGGTTTCCGCGCAACAAATAAATAAACCCATGAAATTGTGAACAATAACCGAACGGCGGGACCGAGTTGTTCACTGGCAGGTAGCTGATGCTATAAGGCGGTAACGTAGGCATCATTTATTTTGGGAAGTGATTAGGTTCCGCGCGACTAATAAAAAAAACCAATTAAATTGTGAACAAAATCCAAAAGGTTGGACCAATTTCAACAGAACTTATACTGGCCGGTAGCTGATGCTTATAATTCGTAACAAGCTTAATTTAATTAAGAAAATAATTAAGGTCCGCGCAACAAAACCCATGAAATTGAGAACAAAATCTGAATGGTTGATGAACTTTCACTGGTAGATAGCTGATGTGAACAGGCGTGTACAGGCTACTATTATTTAGGAACAAATATATGGGTTTCGCGCAACAAAAAAGTAATTAAATTGTGAACCAAAACCGAACGGTTGGACCGATTTGTACGAAACTTTCACTAGCAGATAAGTGTACACAGCTCAACAAATTATAGATTCCTCGGGATTTAAGATGTCCATTGACGAAAACCGTCACAAAATATATTCGTTGGTTGATAAGGGCATTTGTATAGAAATATTTGTGTTGAAATAATTTAACCTACTATAAGAATATATTTGCGAAATATTTTATGACCCAATTTCTAAAGCTACCAATTTGCCAAGATTCTTCTAAATCCGGCCATTTATTCAAATACAGGGACAGACAAACAAAAGATCAAACCACGATCTGTTTATAAATCTCTATAATTTGATATCTCGTATTAATCATTCAGTAACGGAATCATAAGCATAGGTATGTTAGAGCATGACTTGCAGGATTGCGATGCGAGCGGATAATTGGGAAAAATAAATTAAAACATAATCATGACAAGGCAATAATAAACATCGATCACTTGTAACTGATGAGAAGGATTTTTATTTGCAATATCATTTAAATAGATAAGACCGTATAGCTATTCCTTCGTATGAGTTGGTGATGGGATGTCTCTCAATAAAATATAATACACTCAAAGTTATAAAACTGGGATACCGATATCTCGGAAACTAGGAATACATACACACATATCCGCACGCTGAGTCCCTTTCGGTGTAGGCAGAGCGTCATCTAAGAGAATACAACCGCTACAGCGTCATTTACATTCATCAACATCTTCAAATGCTCTCCGGATCCAAATAGTCATTTTCCTTCTTTCTTAAAATAAAAAATAGGAAAAAAATAACAGAAAATTATTTGTAACATTTTTTTTTTGTTTGCATAAATGGAATCTCTGGAACTAATAAATCGATTTAAAAATAATCGTTAATGTTTTGGCGCTTAGTCTAATATACCTAATGGAGTTTTTGGCGGGAATCAGGCGGAGCGGTTGAGATTTTTTCCAGTGTGTCGTAAATTGTGATATAGTGATCTTTAATGTGGATTTTTGGTGTCGATATGTGCAGTAAAGTTTCATTTAGTGACTGATTTATAGGAACATTGGAAATAATGCCATAATACGACTTTTGGGTTAAGTGATTTATCATTTTGGTCAATAGGTTACCTCTAATCTAAAGGCGTGTTACGATCTGCTACTGCCGTGGGTTGTCTCCAGAAACTCCATTGGGCGTTAGAATGCATGACACTAGGCATTTTAATGCGGCAAACACGAGAAATTTTGCAACATGAAAATTCTCTAACACTCGACACTGGCAAAAATAGTCCCTGAAGGGATTGATTGCCATACTTAGGAAGAAGAAGAAGAAGAATATACCTAATCATATAAACATTGTACACATTAACTGATATTATTTTTTAAGTCAATTACCTGAATTATTTGCTCCCGAGTATTATAATAGTGCATTGTGATTTCCCAATATTTTTTTACCGGCTGTAATAGTTTTGAAGAGTTAATTCACATAGTATGTAATCAATGTAATGGATACTTTCAATATAATTTACACCAACTTCTAGACATCGTTTTTATGAACCGATGGAAATACAATATTTTTTTAACATTGTGCTTGTCTCCTGACCAGGATCATGATGATAAATACGCTTTAGTCATTTAAACAGTAATTCATCTAGTGACTCCTGAGACTGTTTCTGATTGGTCTACGGTGGTGGAGGGCGGAACACCCCTACTTTATCATCACTGATTACTCTGTAGGAAGATATGAAACAATTTGTCTGTCCTTAATTATATTTTTCACTAGGGATTTAAACTTGATTTTATGACGACTCTACGATAATATCTTGGCTCTGAGTGCTCTCACAGTTCTTGTTTTTATTCCGTTGTAAATATATATGTACGTATATAAATTGGAGAGATAAAAATAGCGCGGCTTATTATAATAATTCTAAAAATCATTTTAATTGCCTAAGAAAATAGCTAGCATCGCAAATAGGTCGATAAAAAGGAATACGTTTCAATAAATTAACTCTATAGTGAATAATTAGAAATGTTTATTTTCATCCGAATACTTAACATTTTCAGATCTATTCATATCCTTTGTCACCAGATACTTCTGAATTTGTTTCATTTTATTCAATAAGTCTGAAAAAAATAAGTATTATAAAAACACTATTTCTATTTCAGTTTACCATCTGATCTATTTTACTTCAAAGTTGGGACGAGACTATTAGGTTCAGTCTTTTTTATACCACGTAGTTGCAAGCGTATGGCCCACTTGATGTTAAACAGTCACCGTAGATGCTTGCAATACCATTCATTACAAGATGCAAGGTCAATATGTTAAACTATGCGGATCCTATCGCACTTGAAGGACGTAGTTCGATCCAGGATCTTTAATCGTGAAGCCTCGCGAATACGATGCACTGCACTGAGTTCGTCACTTCGAAATCTTAGTTCATATTGTCATCTTTGGTCAGAAGTCTACAGCCAACAGCTTTCAAATCGGAACACAATAATCGATGCGCACTGCTTAACGGCAGAATATTTGACACCAAAGCAGTGTTAAATATTCAAATACCTAACCAACCGGCCTCCTGCAGTATTGGGCCTACATATTTAATTCAATTCCGCTACGTTTTCCATAAAACTTACCACGTTTAAAACAAGCCATTTTTGTGCAGTACGAAATCCCTTCAGCACTGCAAACGCATTTGTTGCAATCTTTGTAGAATGTGGTGAAAGGCTTGCATAAGTCTTCTTTCGCTGTTGATATAAATATTACATTAGATTTTATTATTTTTGGAGCAATTTACATGCTGAATTTATGCAGCGAGAACGTTTATGCACTTCATATTTTAAAACACTTGTTTATACCATGTTTTTATGCAAATAAAGATATTTTTATTAGCTTGCGGGATGCGTGAGCTGTTTTACTTTTAGCGTATGCGTGACGACTGTCTGAGACGGACCACTCTAGCGTAGCGGTTGTATTCTCTTGGCAAGAGAATACAACCGCTTGTTCTCTTGGACGGACTACCACGTGTAGCGGTTGTATTCTCTTGGTACCACGGAGAGAAGACGCACCAGAGGCGAGAAGAGCGAATGAATGAGTGATTTGACTTTTGAGTGACTACGAGTGATGAATATATTTAATATTACAGAGAAATGAGGTTTTAATGCTTATAAGCGCGTCCTATACATTGGCTTTGACATATTTTTAGCGTATTTTTTTTTGCTTATAGTTGTACGTAGTATATTATCTACTCTGAGCGAATACCTACCAAAAAATATGGTGATTCTGCAATTATTATATAAAATTATTCAAATGCATTTATTAATCTTAATATATATAAATCTCGTGTCACAATGTTTGTCCTCAATGGACTCCTAAACCACTTAACCGATTATAATAAAATTCGCACACCATGTGCAGTTCGATCCAACTTGAGAGATAGGATAGTTTAAATAGACAAAATATTTGATATAAAAGTCTACCCGTGCGAAGCCGGGGCGGGCAGCTAGTAAGTATTATATAAACTTAAAACTCAAATTCAAACTTAAAGTCAGCTTTATAAGACTAGACTTCACATATTAAATTTATCTACCATATTAAATTTATTAAATAGATAGAGAAGTATGGAAGAGAAATACATATTGCGCCGACCCCAAATAATATGGGATAAGGGCAGGAGAATGAGAATGATGATTAAATTTATTAAATATACCTATTTACTTCTACTATATCTTGTAACAGTAGTAGTCTATTATATATTATATATATAAAAGACTACTACTGTTACAAGATAACTTTGTTTTTTTATATAATTATAATGTTTGAGTACCTATATAAATTCTAAATTCACGTCGAGTCCTCAACAATAAGATTGGCAACAAATTATGGTATTGCAAGCATCTATAGGCTACGGTGATAGCTTACTATCAGGAGAGCCGTTCATAAATAAATTTACGAGAATATATACTTACTTCCCTTCCAATATAACAGCATATCCTCATTATCCTCTGTGGTCGGTGCCAAATGGACGGCAGTGATTAGCTGAAAATAATAATTTACAATTATCTACCTATCACCTTCGTGGCCAAATGGATTAAGACGCTAGGCCGTAGTTGGATGGTGCTGTGCCCGAAGCCCAAGTACCTAATAAATATACATTGTGAAAACACAATTTTGTATATTACTTTGCCATGCTTAGTTCGCGTTTTTATATTTTTAGAGCTTCGATTAAAATGTGTTCAATCTACGGTTCCAAGAATGGTGTTGTGTCTGTCACCAGTCACATTGAGCCCTGTGCCGGTAGCGGGAACATCGTCGACAACGTTTTCGTATCGTCTTCGATTATTTTTGTAAAATGTATTATTGGAAAAATGAAAAGCGCTGCGGCGGTGAAAAGTGGAACTAAAAATTAGAATGACAATTTTGACATTTCGCGAGTTACGTTTTCGAATATGTTGTCGACAATGTTCCTGCTACAGGCACTGAAATATCTTTATTGGAGATTTGTCATAGTTACAAGGCATTTATAACTTAGATGGGAAATGAAAGGGTGTTTACTGAATAATGTCACACCTCTGCCTGTCCCTTTAGGAAAGGCGTGGCGATATGTTATCATCATCATCATCACTATCCTACCTTAATATCAAGCTATATCTTCTATTCCTCTCTATCAGCCCTCTTATTGTTGCAACATGCTTCTGATCACTACAACAACTGATATAATATTTGGTGCCTCATTATTTAATTAAAATATTTTTATATTCTTTTGAACCGTAAGGCCGTGTTGTCAGAAGTTTCCTGCTATTCTAGCAACGCAAGTTCGAATCCCACCGGTCTGTAACAATGAGTTCTTCTGCTTCGCGGTTACAGAAAACCTCGTCGGGAAACCTGCCTTCGGTAAACATTTGAAAACATAGAAATGAAAAAATACTAACTTACTCCACACAATATGAGTAGTACTTTACACATCTCGATGCACAGTAAGTAGAAATAATTATGCAACGTTACTCAGTCGGAAAATTAATTTTACCGTTGCAACCTTATCCGCAGCCCAGATAATCGATCCAACACGTGGACTGCACTAACCGTAGCGTATAAATATTATGTACTTATTGTAGAAAAAACAATATAAAAGTGTAAAATTAACGATATATTTATGAAGCAAACAGTAATTGAGTTGTCACGATCGCCACCTGTTTAACTAATGGTTATTTATATAGCGACATAATCGGCAAATATTACAACCGACACATTTTTTTTTCAGTTACCAACGAGGCGAGGACTAACTTTCTAGATTAATTTACCAAAGTTCTCGATGATGGAAGCGGTAGGATCATGAACGTAAAAGAAACAAAAGATGTATGGCGCTCTATAGTCTCTGCCTACCCCGTTAGGGACTTGGCTCGATGATAAATATGTGTATCCTTGTTTGCAACACTAGAGGACGATAGCACACGCGCGCGTTTCGACACAGCAGACTGCAGAATAAATTTCATCTCTCTTTCTTGAAAAAGTCCATGCTGTATGTTTTTCGTAAAACGTTACAGTGCATCACAGTGCAAGACCATATTGTTGAACTCCTGAATCTTCATCGATCATCATGTCTTGTCATATTCATCATGCGAAAAAGAAACTGTCGTGTAAGAGAAAACATACAGTGAGAAATTATCTGTCCTCGACATCACATATCAAACTCGAACAATCTCTATTGTTATATTTGTGATTGGGTAGTTTATATAATTGCCGATTTAACATTATAAAAATAATGTAACTTAGTTTATCTCTTTACAATAACATTAGCTTGATTAAGAAAAATCTTCTTACTCGACTACTATGAGAACAAAAATCTTTATTTATTTATTTAATAACTGCACGTGTATCTCAATAAAGTACAAAATATGCTTATATTAGACTGTAATTATAACTAAAATACAGACCCTGTAGGGCACAGCAATTGAGAGCGAGATTCTTAGAGTATTCGTAATATTCTTACTGTAGCACTTTAATATTTTACTTAACACTTATTAAGTTTAATTACTTTATATGATGTACCTATTTTTTAATCATACAAATTAATAGATTATAACAGTACTTCCGACAAACTGCAATAGATGGCGCTGTACCTATTGAAGGCCTTCCTAGATCGCGCGGTAGAGAGTCTCCGCCGATTAATGACGTTACCTGGTCTTGTTTGATATATGTAGGTAGATTTGACATGATTGCTATTCGCTTCCATTATCGGCACGTTTCAGCGACTTTCCATACTCTTAATCTCAAATAAATCCATTCTACTAATTGTCTTTCCTTCATTTATTACCACCACACGCTACCCGTCGTACTTCAAGATCTGTTTTATTTGTAACTACCGTGGTGCCAATTCTTCAAATCTTTTACTGTACGTCATAAATAAATGAATCTTCCATTTGCGTATTTACAATAGTCTCATGAAAATCAATCCTTGATCCCGAATGTAATGGTGGAATAATCCAGTGTATAGAATGTTTGAACAACTGAAAGCGGAGCGTAAATATACGGGAGGGTAGCGTGACACTCTCATATATACCCCTCTCGTTCTCTCGTATTAGCAATGGACTTTGTTACTCTTTTCCACAAGTAAACATTGGAGCTCTATGACATATGGAACGTATACGTTTTCATTGCTTTATTTTTACTATCCATACTAATATTATCGATTGTAAAGTGCGAATATACATTACATGTAGGTATAACTTTTGATCATGCCACGCGTAAGCTGTACCGTGCCGGTAGCAGGAACATTGTCGACAACGTTTTCGTGTCGCCTTCGACTATTTTTGTATTGAAAAATGAACAGCACTGCGGCGGTGAAAAGTGGAACTAAAAATGCCAATTGACAATTTTGACATTTCGCGAGTTACGTTTTCGAATACGTTGTCGACAATGTTTCTGCTACCGGCACCGATCTTGATGAAATTTAGCTGGGAAATTAAAGCTTGCCTATTGATGTAGGATAGCATACCTTATATCCCTCAGGTTCATGAAAATTATATAGATGAATCTTATTAGAGTGCAACATCCAATATAAGGTATAATGAATTTAATGAGCAGATTGACAAAAGATGCAAATCTATCGAAATAAAGCTGGAAGTATGTCATTGGAAGACAATTTAAATAGTACTCCTTTTGCCCCTGTCATGATCCTATCTACATCTACACTAATCTACATCTACACAATCTACACTTCTACATCTACATCTACACTAATATTATAAAGAGGAAAGATTTGTATTTTTGTATTATTGTATTTTTGTTGGTTTGTATTGAATAGGCTCAGAAAGTACTGGACCGATTACAAAAATTCTTTCACCGTTAGAAAGCTAAATTATCACTGAGTAACATAGGCTATATAATTATTAAACTATGTAACCGACCCGGCTTCGCACGGGTAGACACAATATTTGATAAATGTCTACCCCTGCGAAGCCGGGGCGGGCCGCTAGTATATTATAATACAGAACACGAAAAAATATCATTGTTTCTAAAATAATCAAATAAAAGTTGAATATTTTTTTGTACAAAACGAACTATATTTAAGATCGTAAAAAAATGATCTTCCTAAAATCTACGCTCCAAAGGGCGAAATAAATTGTCAAAGATAACACCAGTGATGCGTTGAGAAACTAATTTCTAAGACAATTCAGGTACCCTACAAGTTCAAAAGTGCTATAACTTTCAAGCTTAAAAAGAAGAAATACTTCAAGTTATCAGTATCTCGCCCCGACTGGCCCGACTTTAGTTTAAACTAAGAATAATTGCTCTGGGCTACGCTCTGTGAAGTTCTAATTAGTTGAACTTCCTGAAAAATTATATACAACCGCGGTGTAGCGTAGGAAGGCGTAGAATACCGCAAGAATCAAGACACTCAGGAAGATATATTATAGAGCTGCAATCCCGACGCTGCTATTTTTAATGAGAAGTTGTAATGATCAACAGCAATCTTTATCGGTTAAACAAATTATCGTAGACATGGTCGAATAACAATCAGAACAATTACTGACAAAATTGTAATCATTTAATGCTTGGGCATTATCATACAGCGCGAGCACCATTTTGGCCCCAAGCTAAGCAAAGCTTGTACCATGGGAAACAGCAGCTGATAGAATGCTAATACATACTCATAATACATACCAAACACGCAAACGCTAGGCAAACATAAATGTTTGTCCTGGCGAGAATAGAACCCGCGGCCCTAGCAGGTCAGGTATACTAACCAATAGACCAGCGGTCTCTTAATAAGCATAAACATTACATTTGGCTTAGAATAAAAAGTATTATAAACTTATTTCTTAATGAAAATAAATTGAAAATAATTCGGACGACTCGTTAACAGACGTCGACGTTAACACGAACTATGACTGTGATCACTACGGTTGAATATTTTTTTATATGTGCTGTTTACGTATAAGCCACATTTGTAATGTAATAACCTAGAGCTGAATTATACCATCAGGTACGAGCTGCGTAATGACACTGTGAAATATCTAGGTACAATATTTGGAGTAAGAAACTAAATTTATTTGCAGTTATAATTAAGTCAAAGCGGTATTTACCGCTCTTGGTAATTCCCAATTAGTTTTGCCAATTATCGGAGTTCTCGGGAGGAACCTCCTATGTGATGTAATTGCATTTTAGACGCTCACTTCGTGAAGACGCTATAACTATCGATAGGTGTGATGTAATAGTAAAGTAGGTGTTTTATGTTTATGAAACTATTAAATGTTCGAAAGGTAAAGAGTACTCCGAACCGGCGGGCAGTTATAATGAGATTGATGAATGTAAAACAAGCAAAAGAGGTGTGAAAGTCAAGAGTGAAATGGCGCTCTATACTCTCTGCCTACCCCGTGAGGGACTTGGCGTGATGATATGTATGTATCGTTATTTGGGTATGATTATCTATAAGGTGTAGTTACTATGACTGTGGAGAAGCTGCTATTTTGAACTGAGTCTTCTGATGTGCCTTATCTTTATTGTTAAAGTAAGGTCCTACAATTGGCATGTTATTAGCCGAAGGTTAACAAACGAAGGGTAACACAGCCCTAAAAGATTGTTTTCCATTAACTTTTCTAAGAATGGACTCAAAAGACAATGCGGTATATAAAATAATTAACCATCTTCTTACTTATAATTCCTTTGTGTAATTATTCTCTTCCAAAATGTTCGTAGTTATGGTGTCTTCTGGATGGTTCTTAGCTATAGTTGTGATAGGCGGTGCTGTTGCCAAGATCCTGATTCTACGCGGGCGAAATTGCGGGTAGAAGCTAGTTCATAATAAAAACGCCATGAATTGTCAAATCTCGTCGTTGTAGCGCATCCGGGCATATCTCAACAGTTTACGCCAACAATAAACATACAGAATCTCATAATGCGGATTCAAATCCCATTCCCTGAATCCAATATGGCGTATGGAAGTTACTAACGTTTTTACGAGTAATATAATATTTTTACTAGCGGGGTAATACTGCTCACGTTAACGTAGTTACCGTTTTAAACACGAATAGCGGCGGTGCTTTTCTAAGAAAATTTGCGTACGAATTTGCATCGAGATTTTCTAAATATCTGCGCTAGAATTCATTTCAATTTTTTACGTTTGCTGTCAAAAGACATGCGGTCCTTAGCATCACAATCACGCTTATCATTGTTTGACATCTTGCATTAAAACACCTCTGCTTAGCTCTTCGGGGACCCTTGTGGGAAGGCGTGAAGATATATTATTTATTATAATTGTTATTACTAACATACTTGTAAATAGAACTATCAACCTTAATCATATAATAATATTTCAAATCGTATGTAGTCGCCGTTATAATTTCTCTCGCTGTTGGATAAGCGCCTAACAGTATAAGGTTAGCAATCAATCACTTAGCACAACCGGGGGTCAAGCGTAGGGGCTCAAGGGAAAAATTAAACCCCATACAACACGGGTTTCTGGACTTAGTCCAACTGTGGTAAATCAACTAGGTGAATCAAAAAGTACACTACATATGGTAAATATAAGCTTAGGCTTCTTAGGTTCACCACGTAATGTATTAGTTTTACTTTATAATTTTGTTTGTTTTATTTACCGCTAAGGTGGCACACAAGCATACGGCCCACCTAATGGTAAGCAGTCACCGTAGCCTATAGCCGCTACTCGTAGCATGACCAGGGATATCACTAACGAGTTGCCAATCATGTTGTTGATGAAGAGTCACTGTGATAGTAACATTACTACTAGCCAGCGTATCCACGTGGAGCACTGGCAACCTTACTTACCGCAGAAACACAACACTACATCAAAGTGTTATTTGACTGCGGTCTTCTGTAAGCTTTTACAGTAGCACACTTAAAGAACAATGAACAAATTCTTAACACATTCTGCATTTTTGATAAATATTTTATGATATGGTCAAATTAAGTTGGCCACTTCATAAACTGCGACCATTTCATGAAGTGAGCATATCTACGATACGGTCACGACATATATAAGACGATTACTAAATATACTCAATTGGCAACCGAGCCCGAATATAGAAAATATAGATCTCAAATGTGTAGGATATTGCTACAAAATGTTCGTTCATGGGTCTATTTCATGCGGATGCTCCCAAATGTAACTTTGCCAGCTCACTGGGCACTCGGCAAGAATTATTTCCATCACACGTGTTCTGTCTCCACCTGTAGTCTGCATATTTTGAAATTGTATTAATACATGGGTACATATGTATATCATGACCCCGAGCCCCTTTCAAAGAACAGAGAAGATAGAGTACAGATAGATAAGATTATTTTAATATCTTAAGAGGGGTAGGGCGATTTGGAATTTTCCAATTAAAATTGGAGCCGCCCGACTGGGGACTGTACCTCCACCTTACAGAAGACCGCAGACAAATAACACTACTATGATGTAGTGTTGTGTTTCTGCGGTAAGTAAGGTTGCCAGTGCTCCACGAGGGTATGCTGCGCTAGTAGTACGTAGCAGTAGCGTGTTACGAAATCACGCAAAAATTTTAAAGATGTCGGTAAGGAGATAGGTCGCAGTCCGAAGCAGAGCTTAGGCTACTTTTTATCATGGGTATCCACAAAAAAAAAGTTTAACGATAAATATATAAGTAAGATAAACGAAAATCTTTTCAAGTAGGTTGTTTTTAATTAAACCCCGTTTCAGTTTCAGTTTCTCAGGGATATTACAAAAATAGAATTCAGGAGTGGTGAAGAGAATAATGCGCAAGAGGGTCAGAGTTATATTCAGCGCACGTGCCAGTACAAGTTACAGAGGATTTATCGTCTAGCGATGCGGTAACACAGTCATGTGTAAAAGGGTGTTTATAGTCACATGTAGGTGTAGATTTTCGTACAGTTTCTGAAGGTTTCAATTCCAATCGTTAGGCTTTCTTTGTTCACAACAAATCCATACTTATATTATAAATGCGAAAGTAACTGTTTGTTTGTCTGTTTGCTAACTTTTCAGGGCTAAACGGCTGAACGGCTCTTTGTGGCGCAGACGAAAAAATACTTATGTTTACTAATCACCTGATATTTGTTTTCGCAAGAGATTACCAGACGTTGAATAAGTCCCTGTAATACGTCCTACGAATAAAGGTTTTTTTATACCCCTAAAGTGGCTTACAAGCATACGGCCCACCTGATGGTAAGCGGTTACCGTAGCCTAGGGACGCTTGCAACACCAGAGTTAACACTCGCGCGTTGCCGACCCTAAAGTTTAGTGATATCAAAGGCTTTTACAGAGACAAATTATTCAAATAGGTCTAAAGTCTGTAATGAATTAAGTTTCAAGTCTTCCCGAATAAATTCATAGTATTGTTTATCAAGTTATGTTTGTTTACTGTTCAAGAGGCTGTCTTAAGGTTGGAGTGTTCCATCTTAAACAGTTTCCCGCATAAATTAAAACTTTAAAATGGCTATTCGGGACACTACCTATAAATGAGCTGTAATTTTTTTTATGGCACTAAGGTGGCAAGCAAGCATATGGACCGCCTGATGGTAACCGCCTTTTTCATTTCCTGTAAAGTTATATTTTTGTAGTAACTATTTATTTACTCTTCTTTACCTGTAGCCATGTTAAGGTACTACCTATAATCGTTAATGCTATAGGAAACGAAATAAATGTATGGAAATTAAAATCTTGACCACGTGACATTACCTTTTCAATTTTCCTTTTTAATTCCAATTTCCTATAGAGTTAAAGATTATAGATATAGACAGCAAACATGGCTAAGCTTGCAGGGTCGATAATTATGGCCGCGTGTTACGGAGTTTACTTACTCGGCTGTGTCTACAATACTTTATGATAATTATCAAATTGAAGTAGTTATGGGTCAGGATTCAGGTTATTATAAGCTGAGGATGGTGTACGTACCTAGACTAAGGAGTCAAGTATTAGGCTAAAAGGTAACCTCTAAAAAATGGGTGTAGCATGAAAAACTTAATTGGGTTTATTTTTGGCCTTTGAGGGTTGATATTTTAATAAAAACGTGGAAGTTTTGATAGACTTATTCGCACTATAAAACGCTTTATAACGAACCGGGTCGTATCATTTATTACCGTGATTCTGACCATAAAATTAAAGTTGATTATACCTACCATTCCGTGGTTTTTACGGGGAACATTCAATGGAAGTCTTGGCACCTATACTCTGCAAACATTTGATCGACTCAGCGCACTCACATAAAGGTATAAAATGTGTGTAAGTATTCTAAAATCATGCGACTTATTAATGAAGCGAGTAGGTATTGCAGAAATACTAGTCGAATAGGAGGGCTGTTGCTTATTAAAATTACGAGTATAATTTCTGACGTACTAACTATTGAGAAGGGCGAAGACCGATTTGTATAATAATTGCGTGGTTGGCACCACAAGTACCAGAGCGCACTACAGTAAGCGCTTAGTGCATAATAAATAAGATGGCGTTATAAAATAACGAATTAAGTGACCAAATGTAAATGTTAATGACGCAGTTCCATTGTACGCAACTAACTCTAGGTGACAAGATATTTTTTGTTAAAAAATCACTATTACATATAAATCAGTATGGTCATCGTGACTACGTAATCGAAGTTTCTAAGCTTTAAGCTCATTACTAATTTTCACGAAAACGTCGCTTAAGCTGTTATTTCATAACGTGGTCCAATTATACGGTCCCCTGCTCGTAAATCCTTCGTTGCTTCTTATAAAAGAGTGACATTTCGAGTGTTTTAAGAATAACCACCGCGTCCACCAATACATACATGTGGCAAAATGCAACGTCGCAAGTTTCCACGCGAACGGGCGCGCTCAAAAGATCGGCTGCGATGATGGCACAAATATTTATGCTCTACCAAGTCTCGAATGGCAGAAAATTCGTGCAAATATAGCTTCGAGTGTTATCGGAATAGACACTCTATCAGGAAATTCTAATGAAATGTATTATGGAACCATTATATTGAGTTTGGTTGTATTGCCAGAAGAATTGGTCATATTGCCAGAAGAATTATCAGGGCCAATTTAGAAAGGCTGACGTTAACCGGCAAGGTGAAAGGTAGAAACCCAACTACTTTACTTTTTACTTTATCCGTGGTGGCCTTGTGGTTGCAGCGACGACCTGTCATCTGATGGGCCCAGGTTCAAACTCCGGCCTGTACCAATTAGCAATTAGTTTTTGTAAGCTTAAGTACAATTAATAATCACACCGCTAGCGTTAAAAAGTGAGGTCAAATAACACTACTTTTATGTAGTGTTGTGTTTCTGCGGTAAGGTTGCCATTGCTCCACAAGGATACGCTGCGCTAGTAGTAATGCTGCTAGCACAGTGAGTCCTAATCAACAACAAGGTTTGCGACCTGTTAGTGGGAGCCCTGTAATTGCTAGCGGCTATAGGTATGCTACGATGACTGCTTGCTTACCATCAGATGGGCCGTGTGACACCTTAGTGGCAAAAAATACAAATAACTAAGCTAATGATGATACTATCCACAACGCTCTACCATCAACAGCGGATAGAATCGGATGGCCCAGAATTATCTGCATCAAACTAATTATGCGTATGGTTCTCACGACGATGCGAGGAGATCTGTCATAATTTTAGACTTTGAAGTTTGAACCGGTTGCTAGAGGTTTTATCCAATTCTAATTGAATGAATATCGTTCACAACTGTACAAATATATTGCAATTCTTTAAGCTTACATCTCAGATATAGATATCTACAAAGAATGGGAGCATTCTGCTACAATGAACAGAGTTATGTTATTGAATTTCGTATCAATGTATAAATGTAGTAAATTCATTTTTACCAATTCACTTAAAGAATGGGTTAGGGCTGGCAGTTAAGCATTTATTTAAAACATTTCTTGTTGCATCAAACGCTTGGCTTAAGGCGTGTAGTCGGGTTATGTGAGATTCCTACTCATTCAAACTCCCTTAGCATTTATCGCTGCCCCTAGCCACCTGTCTCTTAGCATTTAGCCATCCTCTATACATTTAGAAGGACAGTCCCGATTGGGCTCTAATCATCAGTTGAATTCCATTTAGGTAACTTCTCAAAGTCAGTGTACTCACGTTTCCTTGAATTATTCAAAAGCCAGTTTTTTTGTCTAAATATTAAACTCCATAATTTTTGGCAGAATTATTAAAGGTCCTCTTTAAACGTTAACGCATGCAGATACTATTATAAACGATGTTTTCTTTATTGTGACAAAGTTTCAATAAACTCATATTTACCCTGTCAACAAAGAAAGTACACTTTATTTATAAGATTGATAAGCATTGTAGAGGATTGTCAAAGCGAGAGACAGGTTATGAAAATTGCAATAACACGACACAGGAAACAAGTGGCAGCCCTAAGGATGTAATATCACAATGGCAACCCACGGCGTGCCTTTGAAATTGTAGAAATTTCACAAAACAAGTACTCGAACAACAGTTTATATTTTGGTTTCCTAGTTGCGGACAAAATGAAGTAAACAATTGCATTTCTCTTATTATATTGTTGAGTTCTGACGTAGTTTGATGCAATTTTGTGATTACTTCCTGTATACTACGTATATGACTAGCGATCGCCTAGTCATCTAAATTTGACCAGCATTCGAAATATAAACTATGACTATCACTTTCACTTAGACTTGTGTCAAACGCGTGGCAGTGTGTGTAGTTTTTTACACAATAAAATTTATTTTATAATTATTTTTTTATTTATTTATTTTAATTATTTATAATGTATATTATATAAAAATATTAGTTTTCAGCACTATTTCTCTATTTAAACTTTAACTTTGCCAAATATAATATTAGGTCCTTACATATGAAATTGGCGTTTTGTATGGGAGGAACAAAAAGTCGAATATTTTTTAATATAATATATTTAATTAATCAAAGTATGAACCATTATTTTCTATGCACTTTTGCCATCTCATAGGTAGTTCATTGATCCCTTTACTAAAAAAACCAGTCGGACGGGAATCAATAAAATCTTTGAAGGCGATTTGGACTGCCCCATCGGAGTTGAATTTTTTCCCTTGCAAGAAGTTATCCAAATTTCGAAAAAAATGGTAATCTGTTGGAGCAAGGTCCGGGGAGTACGGAGGATGTCTTAGACTTTCCAATTGAAGCTCTTCTAATTTAGTAGCCGTCTGTAGCGCAGTGTGTGGTCTAGCGTTGTCGTGAAGCAGCAGTGGCGTGGAGCGATTGACCAGCCTAGGTTGTTTAGCCGCTAGCTTTTCCATCATGGTTTGCAATTCCTGACAATAGACATCAGCCGTAATAGTCTGGCCAGATTTGAAAAAACTGTAATGAACAATACCGGCACTAGTCCACCAAACGCTTACAAGTAACTTTTTTGGGGTTAATTTTCGCTTGGGGCAGGATTTGGCTGGCTGGCCAGGATCTAACCATTGCGCTGAGCGCTTCCGATTATCGTAAAGAACCCATTTTTCATCACAGGTAATGATTCGGTTTAAAATACCTTCATTATTGTGCCGGTTTAGTAATGTAACGCAGCAGTCGACGCGCGTTTGCCGGTTTGTTTCAGTCAATTCGTGAGGTACCCACCTTTCAAGCTTTTTAATCTTCCCAATTTGCTTCAAGTGAATTAAAACAGTTTTATCACTAACATTGCAGCCTGCAGCTAACTCGGACGTGGTTTGCGATGGATCCGCTTCCACAATAGCCTTCAACTCTTCATTATCAACTTGAGTCTCAGGCCGTCCACGGGGCTTGTTCTGCAGGTCGAAATTTCCAGAACGAAAACGTTGGAACCAAAAACGAACTGTGTTTTCTTTTGCAACACGACCGCCATACACATCATTCACCCTTCGAGTTGTTTCCGCAGCACTAGTGCCACGGCGGAACTCGTACTCGTAAATAATGCGATATTTAAGGTTTTCCATTTTGTAAAATGAGTGACGCAAACAGAAAAAAACAGAAGAAAAAAAACAAATGAATGACGATCATCGAAGCACAAATACATGAGTCTATAGCTGTACAAATTTGAATTTGGAATTCCTTACCAAAGAGGAGAAATTCGTGATTAAAGTGGCCAGTACGAAAAACGCCAATTTCATATGTAAGGACCTAATATTTATTCGTCCGCAATTTCCACTAATGCACTGAGTGATTCATAAGGAGGCTTAGGTGTAAAGCTAATTAAGGTTTAGTCTAAATACCGCTGGAATATAACGAATATAGTTGAAGATGTCGGAAAAAAGCATGAATGCTTTTTTCACTCGGCGAGCATGCGGGCTCGACACGTAAGGGGCTGACACAACACTATTACTGAAAAAAGATGTAGGCGTATGTATGCTCTGCTACGTGCGAAGCCGAGGCGAGTCACTAGTATTAATTACAACTACACGTTTATATGTGTAAGGCTGTAATTGTATTACGGCAGGACTCTTATTGCTAGAGTCTGCCTCTTACATTATTGGGGAAGAAATTGCTAAAATCCTTTCTTAGCGGGCGCCTACGTCGTAAAAGGAACAAACTGGTTAATAATAACTAGCTCAGCTAGTTAAGGCTGACCACGTATTTTTTATAAGTATGAATTAATTCAGCTAGGCTTTGTGAAACTGTAATTCATACACCATCCATGCATTCAAGAAAATTGCCTCTTAAATCCCATACAAACAAATATAGAGCCTAGCCTACTACCAGCAAAAAGTCAGGAAAGTGAGCATTTCGCTTGACCCGGAAGTCGACGGCATAACAAAGCCTCCAAACACCGGATGTGCCGGCCGCAGGATCAGTTTCAGCCGGAAACGGCGGCCATTTGCACCCCGATCTATTTCCGGTTGTTCCAGCGGACGTCAAACTGAATTCAGTCTCCTATTGAATAAGTCGTGTGTTGGAATAAGTTTATTTGCCTTAACATGATGATAACATTCTTTATTATATTCCCTATAGGGATGCGGTTTAAATATTATTCAGGGGATAAAAATTAAATGTATATATTTTTTTATTGATTTGTGCCTGCTCTTTGTGTCTTATACATGATAACGGTTACGAAGTTATTAAGTTTTCTTGCTATTGATTTTCATAAGGCGCTTAGACTTTTACAATTGTCACTAAAAAGTTTATACCTAATACACTTATGTACCTTTTCCTAATGCCAAGTGATAAATTATGTAAAGTTTTCCCTTACCAACGGCGGGAAATAACGTTTCGGTTTAAGTAAATTCACGCTCAATCAAAATGGAAATCCAGTAACGAAATAATAATTATATTTACGTAGAGACGGTTCCTCCTGGCTCGTAATAGGGACTGCCTATGCATAAACGTTTTTCATTTATACTTTGCGTATGAAAAAAAACTCGATATTATAATACACGTATTATAATTATTTGTTTGACCTGATGGTAAGCGGTCACCGTAGCCTATGGATGCTTGCAACACCAGGGGTATCACTCGCGCGTTGCCGTTAGCTGCGTATACGCTGGCTGCGTACATATATGCGAGAGATTTATATAAGGATTGAGTTGTCTGGAGTTTAAATTTGAAACTAGTTTGTATCCAAAATTTATTATTATATATAACCATGTACATCTACATAGGTACACAAGGGTTTTCACTTTTGTTTAAAAGTTATCTCTTTATATTCTTAGCATAAAACTGGACACATAAAATGTCACCTGTGAAATTAGCTATGTAATAAAAAAGCATCATAAACAACCGATAAAATGTTCGCAACACTAAACGCTAAAATTGTTTCCTTGTTATTTACAATAACTCGCTTTGCCTAATTTATTATAACGCTTTTAATTTAAGTTTCAGCCAAGAGCCGCTATTGTGACGTCCAATGTTTAATTAATATCCAAGTTACCGGTATCCCGGCGAATTCTAATGAAAATGTATATTAACTGAAAGGTTGAATAAATATTCATTACTTACGTTCTATCCGTATTATCGGTTGTCCAAATATTCACAGATATTTTACTTTAATTCAACAGTATTATGTTATATTATAATAATTATGTTTTATACCACTGTGGTGGCACACAAGCATACGGCCCACCTGATGATAAGCAGTCACCGTAGTCTATAGCCGCTAGCAATACCAGGGGTATCACTCACGGGGTGTCAACCATGTTGTTGATGAAGACTCACTGTGCTAGCAGCATTACTACTAGCCCAGCGTATCCTCGTGGAGCACTGGCAGCCTTACTTATTGCAGAAACACAACACTACATCAAGTAGTGTTATTTCTCTGCGGTCTTCTGTAAGGTAGAGGTACAGTCCCCAGTCGGGCGGCTCCAATTTAAATAGGAAAACCCACGGAAAATCCCAAATCGCCCTACCTCTCTTAAAATATGTCACGTCGTAACGCTGAGTCGCGAATCGTGATTACCCGGATATGTAACTTTTTCCTGGGGATTGACAATCAAAGCTAGCAACATCGTGGGTAATCAAACAACAGGTGAGTCAGCGGTTTTCCCGGAGTTTCCCCTAACGTGGCGTCCACTTAAAGGATGAATAATAGAAAAGCTACCATGAGTCACGTGATACGATCTTATGGCGTAAATGTTTATGTTGTAGAACTAGCTGATATTCGAGGTCATCGATCTAGGGATAATTATGGAAGGTAGTTTAGCTGACGACAGAACTTACTCACCAGTTGTACAAGCCGTGATACTTGTTCATAAAATTTCTCGTTGAACAGATCTTATGTTTCCTTGTAGTTGTATGTAGTTCTTTTCAATATCAATAATCCAAGAGAATACACCGCTATGCTAGGATTAAAAATATTCTGACGTTAAAAACAAAATACTCTCGTTCCTTTGTCAATTCAAATATAAATTATGTATTTTTTCTGCGTGGCCAGTTTCTTATTTTTCGTTGAGGTTTACTTACTGCGAAATACTTTTAAAAATATATATACCAATCAGACCAACCAGTGTGTATTTTTAACAAACTATATTTTCTTAGACTTTGTAGAAATTTGATATACAATTTAGTGAGTTGAGAATATAAAAAATCTCTCTTTTTTTCAAACATATAGGGACTTCTTGGCGGTTCTTGGCTAAAGTAAAACTCTGTAGGCAGCTCTGTTGTCGAGATTCTATCAGACGAAGTCGCTGTAATATGCTAGTCATTACATATAGGGTGTTTTTTTTATTGGTGAAATAATTTTGGTGTGATGGGTACACATGTACGATGGTATACATGATATGGTTCGGGCAGCATAGGGTTCTTTAAAAGGACTCAGTTCCCTTAGGAACTTCAACTGGTCATAACTTCATATAGGTAGGTCGTCGACCTCTGATATTATTGGATATATATGTTCAGCATCACGTATATTGCTAACTTTCGGTCTTAATGATACGAACTGGGTCATCCAGTATATCAGATTTTCAGTTTACAAACCGTATTCAATAATGGCCCAGCATCTGTCGACCACAAACTTGCTACAGACAAATTGATGGTGCGGAAATCCACCGCAAGCGTACGTCGTGCTTTTGACACACACCAATGCATTCGATATTCGCCATTGAATATATATTATTTAATAAATCAATTAAACTAACGGCTTGTGTGATTAAAAGCGGTTACATTGATATCAACCCTGCAAAAAATCTTTACACCCTCCTAAAGAGACGGTGATTTATAAAATAATTTCGTTAGATTTATAAGAATAGTTGTAACCGATGTTTTTTAAAACGAAAAGTTTCGTATGCAGAATCTTGTTCCAATGATTTCAAGAGCAGCAGTGCTACTACATATCAAGGTATGACATTTTGAATTCATAGAATGTTTGATGCGGGATGCCAATAAGCAACTTCTCAATCCCACCATTCATATAACCTACCCATATCAACATTTCGAGGCGAAATCAGATGTTAACATTTTAAGAGATTAGAATTAAAAATTCCACCAAATAAATCAGAACTTCAAAGCTACCTTTGAAGAAACTGAACAAGCGCGTAGGATCGTGCATTCTATAGTGAGCTGAACTATATTCCAGTGATACCTAAGAAATTCAGACTATTGAAGGTATAAAAAGAAGCTATTAAAAAAATACGCTATTGAAATGGTCTCTATACAGAACTGTGCTAGTTGTCCCTGAAGAAAATGGCTGTGACATGACAGGGGACGAAATTTTTAGGGTTCCATTTGCTAAGCTATTGAATCCTAAAGAACAGGACTTTGTGCGTCTTTCAGGAGTTCATTGCAAGAATAATGTTGCTTTATAATGACATTTAAAAAAAGTATAAGTAAAGGAAAGGAAAGTATAAAAAGTAAAGGAGTTCACACGAGTTCTGCGCACGATCAAATTGTGGGATGAACTCCCACCAAGGTTTTCACAAAAGTGTACAGCATGGGGTTGTTCAAAAAGGGTGTGAAGAGATTTTTGAAGGATCGGCAACGCGTGAGTGATACGTCTGGCGATAGGCTACGGTGGCGCGAGCCGTAGGTATGCTTGTTTGACATTTTAGTGGTATTTAAAAAAGTGTGTTGCTCCTTGTACACCTTCAATTAAACCTCAAAACCGTCAGCATAACACCCTTGAACACCATATATGGTGTTCAAGGGTGTTAGACTCAACAGGTGCCGTTAGCTACATTCTGAACTTACAATTTCCTGATACTGCAGTATAATTGCGGACATAATTCCTCTCGCGTTACATCGCCGCCTCAATGCACACTTAAATCATATTTATGTCGGGATAACCCGCATTGTATTAACAATACTGAATATTTTGGCGAGTGAGGGTACGTGAAATATGAGGGGTATTTTCTCGTTGCAATTTCACAAAATTGTCGGGTGGCTGTTATTATGTGATGGCCTGAGCAAATTGACAATTAATTTTGTTGAGGAAAATTCTTTTTGCGTGGAACAAAATTGATTTAGATTTTCTGACTGTATTATC
This sequence comes from Falcaria lacertinaria, assembly GCA_951449985.1. Classification (NCBI taxonomy): domain Eukaryota; kingdom Metazoa; phylum Arthropoda; class Insecta; order Lepidoptera; family Drepanidae; genus Falcaria; species Falcaria lacertinaria. The sequence goes on from OX602129.1 coordinate 3,396,300, forward strand.
TGTTTTATTAAATAAAAAGCGTATGATAGCTGTGTTACACGGAGACGAGAGCATAGCCTTCTATGAAGAGTTTGTTGATTAGTTATTTAAAAATTAAAATATGGGAGATGACGCAGCTAGAAAGAATGTGAACACGGAATAAAAATTGACTAAGTGCAAGGGTTCCGTACCAAAAATAAACTAGGTTAAATTACAAACTTAACTTTACCGTTCGATCCCTAGACACGGCTAAAGCACCAACCGCAAATAATAAGTTTGTAATGGTAAATTTGCTCATACTTTTTAGAGAATAAACTCTATAAGCATTTCAAGCGTCTACTTGTTGCCATTATTAAGATAAAGCAATAATAACACGTTTCTAGTAGGGGAGCCACCTTTAATTTTAATGAATTATTATGTGTATTTTTGCTATAGCGGCAACACAAATATACATTTTGTGAAACTTTAAACTGTCTACCTATTACCTATGAGATACAGCCCGCTGTCAGACAGACAGACAGACCGGACGGACGGACAGACAGCGGAGTCTTAGTAATAGGGTTCCGTGGACGTAGTAGACGGGCACAATTTGATTGGTACTCGGTTATATAACTTCTGTAAGAAGGGTGATAAGATACATTAATGGTGAAATAGCAGTCCTATTTCTGACCATACCTACGTGGTCATTTGATACCAAAGAAACTGTATCTACATCTGCCAAAAAGGAATATTCCGAATGATAATGAGTCTCGCGAAAATTTATCTTTCCAAAAATACCCATCCGTCCCACACCAAATGCAGGCCTTCATTAATTTGGCGCAAATGAATTTAATTTGGAGCCCCAGGTGGCTTGGACCGGGGTCGGTTCGGATCCGTTGCGGTCGCGTTCCCCTCACGTCGCAGCCTCGCTAATGTGCTGGCGGCATGTGGTCACCATTTCTACCTTTAAACATGAAACATTTTTCACGTAACCATTTCTGCAGTTGAACAATTGCACCTTATTTCATGAAAGCTATCAACAACATGCATAGAGGTTATAACACACATCGGCAGGGCTAGCATGAATAATTGCGACAATGTTTTCGTATCGCCTTCGACTATTTTTGTATTGAAAAATGAACAGCGCAGCGGCGGTGAAAAGTGGAACTAAAAATTAGTATGAAAATTTTGACATTTCGCGAGTTACGTTTTCGAATACGTTGTCGACAATGTTCATGCTACGGGCACAGAGTGGTGTTATTTGACTTCTGTAAGGTAGAGTGGTACAGTCCCCAGTCAGCCGTTAATTATGAGGATTATAATCTTTATTGTGTTGTTTATGCCATTGAATACTAATAAGTAAAGATTTTTTACTGAAATCCATTAATCGGTAGCAAAACTGAACAAGTCCTGGGACAAAAACTCGTGTATTGTTGACTCGACTTATAACAGTAATAAATTAACAATAGACAATAACTGACAGTTGAAATTCGCGCCATAATCCATCTATGGTACGCGCTGTATTCTACGACATAATATGTATGATAGTGGCAGCCTAGACTCGATACAGATATTAAAGTTTTGTATGAAATACCCTGAATAAAAAAATATTTATAAATAGAAAACTTTCTGGGGCTGCTTCCAAAATGCGTTTCGTGAAGAGACAATGTATGAGATAGCGACTACAATACTTAATGAATTTTAATAAGTTTATAAGCATATCATAAGTATCATCTTAGTATATATAGAGTAAAGAGCGCATGCCTCTGCGTTTATATAAGTTTGCTACTAGTATTTTTTTTTGTTACACACAAAAAGTTTGCCTTTGTTAACATACCCCTTCACTCTCTTTATCAAATGATTGATAAACAATCTGGTTGGTGCCTATTGAGTTGCAATAAAAATTATACCTATATACTATAGTTATACTTATTTTTTAAATCCCAATTAAAACTGTTCCTTCTTTAAAAGGCCAGTTCACTTTTTTAACTATGCAGTAAAGTAACATATATACTCGTACAACTCCCAAGGGGCAGTAGTTAACATTCCACAGCAAGCGGTACGAAGCCACGAAGCATGCATACCTTGGCACTGAGCCAAAGATCGCCCACCAAGTGTGGTATTGTATTTACTGTTGCTCAAGACACTACAATTTGTTCTGCATATTGTATGCAACTTCTACACAGCAGTTTTATCATACAAAGTTCCTAATAACACAGGTTGGGGGTTCGTCGCGTTCAGGATATCGGGCTTGTGGCTTTTCTTGCTTCCTCTTATGCGTCATTGAATCTTGTCACGCGAATTCTGGGAACCAATATTAGCGGTTTTCAGGTGCCTTTTTTGGAGGAAGCTCGTAGTGAGTGGTCTATTCGCTGTCTAAGTGGGGTGCAGCCTGACAATCCCAAGTTGCAAAAGTCATGGAATGAGATTTTGTGCCAACAGAAGTATGGTGATTTGGTGGGAGGTGCAACAGGAACTGACTTAGCCCGGTTAAACGCAGTCGTTGAACCAGAATCGGGTGCTTGGTTACATGCATTACCATCTTCCCATTTAGGAACATTATTAGATAGTGACACTGTCAGGATAGGTGCTGCACTGAAACTGGGGTGTCGGGTGTGTGAGCCTCACCGTTGCGTGTGTGGTGTGATGGTCGAGGACAACGGACACCATGGACTACTCAGCTGCGCTCGGTGTGCTGGTAGATTCTCTAGGCACCACGCTTTAAATGATAAAGTGCGTCGAGCGATGGTCTCGGCGAACTTGCCTTGTGTCTTGGAGCCTCAGGGTCTCAGCAGTGTAGATGGGAAGAGGCCCGACGGTCTTACACTGGTTCCATGGGCGAAGGGTCGTAGCTTGCTGTGGGATGCGACTTGTGTCAGCACATTCGCACATAGTTCGCATCTTAGTCAGACAGAACGTTCAGCTGGGGGAGCTGCTGAGAATGCTGCTAGACTTAAGCACGCCAAATATGCGAACTTGGAGCCGGTGTATGACTTTGTACCACTGGCTGTTGAAAGGGCTGGACCCTGGTGCTTGGAGGCTAAAAAATTTGTACAGGCGCTAGGCAAACGTTTGAGAGAAAGGGGGTGCGATTCAAGGTCCGGTTCATACCTGGTTCAGCGTATTTCCTTGGCCATTCAGCGCGGTAATGCAGCTGGTATATTGGGAACGTTTGAGCCGGGTACGTATCGGATCTAGTATTTAATGTGTTATGACGAAGCATGTCGCTGATAGCTCCTTTTGTTAATAACACAGGAAACTCACTATGACTGGGTTTATCGTAAGAGGTGTGTCTATCTAAGACCGGTTGTCTAAAACGACCCAATCATTACTTAACTAGATTTGAGTGGAGATTCAATCTAGAACTAAACTCATGTCAATATTACTTATACACCAGAATCATCTTTATTTGACTAGACTTAACAAATTAATTTCAATACGTCAACAACTACCACCTTACTCTGTAGGTCGTTTTTGCTGAGAAGAATGAGAGGCACCCGGCAGGGAATTAAGTTATTTACTTCAACAGATTCACTTACTAATTTGTATGCTAATATATGACTAATAATGAGAATTGCGTATCACAGTTTTTTTTATACTACTAGGGTCGCAAACAGGCATATGGAACAACTGATGGTAAGCGGTTACCGTAGCCTATGGACGCTTGCAACACCAGGGGTATCACTCGCGCGTTGCCGACCCTTATGAATACTTATAATTTGTTATTCAAAAAAGATTTTGAAGCTTCATTCTTTATCACTGCAGACTTGATTAAGCTACCGACAAAGCGCAACTGCATCATAATTACGTCCTCTCTGCACCAAAAGTCAACGCACTACTGCCCTCCGGTCAAAAGGCCCGTTGCAATATGAGATCATCCGAGGTTTGGTGTACACAGTGTGAGTGGCAAAGGATTAAAGCACGCAACATGAGCACACTTAAATTAACTAAGGGATACTTTCACACTGACGTTAGCAATAGATCCTATGCATTTGTTTTCGAGTATCGTATCTGTACGTACAGTAGCCCTAGCAACAACGATTTTCGACTACGTAATTATATAGCTTCCGACTATGAAAAGAGGAACTAAAAATTTGTTTGAATGTTTTTACATTTCGCGAGTTACGTTTTCGAATACGTAGTCAAAGATATTCTTGCTCAGGCTAGTAGCAGGAACATCTTTCGATTAAGTTCGTAACTCTCAAAATGTCAAAATTTTTATACGAAGTTTTAGTTTTACTTTTCTCCGCCGCAGCGCTGTTCATTTTCTTATACGAAAATAGTCGAAAGCGATAAGTTGTTCTTGCTTAGCCTGCTGTTGTCAGATATTCTGCTTCTCATAGACCTTTATTAAAACGATTGTCAAAGATTTGGGCCTTTAATTTTTAGGAACTGGGAGCAACCGAGACGGCATTGAGTATTGTACGGGCGCCGGTGACACGTCCAGCTATTATTGCCAGAAGAGATCGCTGGTCTAGTGGTTAGTATACCGGACTGATATGCTGGGGTCGCGGGTTCAATCCCGCCGAGGCAAACATTATTGTGTTAAGCAGTTGTGTTTGCCTTGCGTCTAGCTGTTTGGTACGTATTATAAGAATGTATTTACAAAAAAAATATGTAAGTATACTACCAGCTGTTGGTGCCCATAGTACAAGCTTTGCTTGGTTTGGGGCCAGATGGCGCTGTCTGAAAATATCCAAGCATTATTAATATATTTTTATTTATTATTATAGTCAGACTGCTTCATTTCGCATATCGATCGATCCCTTTTATCAACGTTTTTTTTTATATATTTTTTATATTTTATGTTAAGCGGTTACCGTTGCCTGTATACGCCTGATGACCAGGGAACACAACACAGGTCCTGTATGAAACTGGCCCTAGTCCCTCATCAGCTGCTAAATTCCGGCTGAATTTGCCAGTAAACCACAGTTTTCGATCAGGCGCTTTGCCGCAACGCTCGCATAGGTGGTATTAGTTCGCATATTAACTTTGAATAACTTGTTGATACAACATTATTATAATCCTCATGATTCAACTGACCCATACAAACAGGCTTTATTATTACCAATAACTAGCTGCCCGCCCTGGCTTCGCAGTTAGCACGGGTGGACAAAATATTTGATAGATGTCTGTATGCTCCAAAATTACTGAAATATTCCAAAAATTCTTTTATTTTAATTTAGGGGGATGAAAAATAGATGTTGTCCAACTCTCAGACCTACCCAATATGCACACAAAATTTCATGAGAATCGGTCAAGACGTTTCGAAGGAGTTTAACTACAAACACCGCGACACGAGAATTTTATATATAAGATGTAACAATTGCCTAATGAGCTTTTGTTTTTTCGTGCTCCGTAAGGGACCTAGTAATAATTTTAGGAGTCACCAAAGCTACGGTCTATTCGGCTTGATCGGCTAGTTTACTGAAGTAACATTGACTAGGTAACCGGTTCCTATTCAAATTTCAAATTCAAAAAGATCTTTATTTGTCTAGACTTTACAGGCAAGCACTTTCAAATCGTCAGAATCTACCACCGGATTCGGAAGGTCGGTTTTGCTGAGAAGAATCCGGCAAGAAACTCAGCAATTACTCTTTTAAAAACCAAAAGAATTACATAAAGTTTACATTTCAAATACTAACTTAACATGGATACATAGCCATCAAAACCTTTGCACCTTATAATGCACACTTATTATATTTGTAGTATCCAATATGCAGATTACTCAGATATGTCATTATGATGAGATCCGCCGGATGGTAAGCGGTTAGTATAGAATAGAGGATTACAACAGTTTTATTTTATTTAATTTTATTCGGAAAACTTACAGCTAGACAAATACATATTATATCAAAGAAAAGAAAGAAAGAAGATTAAGGCCAATTACATACAAGTTTTCACATATAGAATTTAGAATATAAGGACATAGGTAGATTCACTAATAATACAAATACATGAAGAACATAATCTAAGCTCTAAAAAAAGCATAACTGATTTATGGCTCTCAATATCACGTCTCTAAAATATATAGGCATGCCCTTCAAATAACCCTATGGTGCAATGTTTTTATTCTTCTTAGGTGAAACCTGAAAAACACGCAGCGGAGATGATTTCACATATCCACACCCTGAGCGCCCGCAGTATAAAAGTAAGTCCTTACCTACTTATAGTTACCGCCCCGGCTTCGCACGGATAGACATTTATCAAATATTTTGTCTACTCGTGCGAAGCCGGGGCGGGCAGCTAGTATAATATATAGCCTAAGTTACTCAATGATAATGTAGCTTTCAAACGGTGAAAGAGTTTTGAAATCGGTCCAGTAATTTCGCAGCCTATTCTATCCAAACATACACATAAAAATACAAATCTTTACTCTTTATAATATTAGTATAGAAGTATAGATTGAAGAATCATAGTACCTACCTACCAAATCTTTACAGTATAGTCAGTGGTGGATTTATACTAGGGGCAGTCGGGGCTAGTGCCCAGGGCGGCAAAATTTGGAAAGTGAGATAAAATTTTCTATACAATATATAATTAACTAATTATTTTAAATAAACATTTTATCTTTCAAGAAATATAATTCAAGTATTATGTATCACATTAAAATTTTGTATATTATAATATGTATATTATAATTTAAGTAAAAACTATTCAAATAGTTTAATTTATTTATTTCCATAAAGGTTTGAAAAAATTAAAGTTGATATTTTTATTTTCTGGAAATCAAATCAATTAGTTATTCTAATTCTTAAAAAATAAGATATCAAAACTATTAAAATAAAATTTAAGTCATAGGGCGGCATTTTCTTCAGTGCCCCAGGGCGGCACAAATTTAAATCCGGCCACGAGTATAGTACTAGTAAGCACAAAAAAAATAACACGTTCTAGTATCGAGCATACGTAAGCACTTAAATGTAACTCGCCATTATTCGAGGGCGAAAATGTATTGATGTGTTCATAAAAAATAACGATATCATAGAAGAGTTGTTAAATTTCGTGATTCAGCTCTACGCCTTGCGTTATTATGAGAGCAGTTTCAGTGAACGACTATTGCTATGGAACAGGCGCTTGAATTCAGGATTGTTAAACGAACAAAGTATATGATACTACTATGGCTTTAAACACCCCATTTGATTCTTCGACGAATTACTTACCGATTACATACAAAATGTTACAAGCTCCTTTTTGACATCATCCTAATTTCTTCTTTTTATATATGTCATGCTTTTGATATTGACTTCTGTTACATTCTTGTTAAGAGCTACACAATGTTTTTTTTTTTTTAAATACTACTACTAAAGTGGCACACAAGCATACGGCCCACCTGATGGTAAGTAGTCACCGTAGCCTATAGCCAATAGCAATACCAGTGATATCTTTAACGGGGTGCCAACCATGTTGTTGATGAGGACTGCCTGTGCTAGCAGCAATACTACTAGCCCAGCGTATCCTCATGGAGCACTGGCAACCTTACTTACCGCAGAAACACAACACTACATCAAGTAGTGTTATTTCACTGCGGTCTTCTGTAAGACAGTCCCCAGTCGGGCGGCTCCAATTTAAATGGGATAACCCACGGGAAATCCCAAATCGCCCTACCTTTAATACTAATAAATAAACTTTAACTGAAAGATATTAGTATTCATATCACAATCACTTTTGAAGGAATTTCTATTATAATATGCTGCTTTATAATGCTGTGACTAGCTTCATTATGGTACCAACAGGAGCTCAATCATCAATTTTTTTAACGACTAGAAGATTGTTAGCAGATTGATCGCCTTGCGCAACTGTGCCAATCAATCACTAAAGAAAATTAAAGTAAGAAACATTGGATTTTAATTTCATACTGAACCAAAGCTGAAAAGGACCTAATCAGTCTGTATGGAACAGGTTTATGAGGGAGGTGGGTTGAAGACATGGAAACACTGGACTTTTAAAGGACTAAACCAACAACGGTGTTCTAAAAGAATGTGTGTACATATAATAGAACATACTAAAATCTATCATATCTAGCCAAGTTCATTCATTCTACACTCATCTCCTACTCCTACCTACAGAAGGAATACGAAGACATAAGTAAGTTTAAAATGTTATTTTGATTTTCTTAAATAACTAAATCCAATTACCAAATCGAAACGAAATTACAAATTAAAATTGGGTCGAATAAAATTGGTTCAATATCTTATCAAATAGTAAATTTCTGGTATAACAAAGAAATCAACAATAAGGTAGGTAATATAAAATATAGGCAAATGGGCTTCGTGATCGTTTTGAGGCCAGTTAGCGGTTTGCAGTTACCTAGAATCTTAAAAAAAAATGGTTTGTCAAGAATTTTAGAACTAGCTTGCTTTGAAGCTACATATTATTATCATCACGCCGAGCTCCTTTCGAGTAGGCTGAAATTTGAAAACGACATTTTTTAACTCTTCACTTGCTCCTTCTAAATGTCACATAATATGTCAATGTCAAATGAAGACTGTTTTATATGTGCTATAAAACTATAACTCTAGATTCTTGATAAGATAGTCACTTTTTAAGAAAATCTACAAGGCTAACAATGGCTGCCCATACGGCGCCTTCGAAGCAGGACCTGTGCCTGTTGTCCAGGCATTTTGAAAGTAAACTAATAAGTAAGAAGTAGCCAATAATGTCAGTAATGTCTAATTAATCAATCAGTGTGTATATCAATATCAATCAGTAATAAAAATTGTTGATTCAAATTGCATTCTCATTCACTAAACTCATCAATCCCTTCAGTTCCGATTACTCTTTACTATAATGTTTATACATATGTAGGCTAAGAAATATATTTATATATATAGAAATTTATTTAATATTTGTCGAGGTACGAAAATAAATCTACACCTCTGTACCACCACTCCTTGCGGGCGCCAACTTTCAAAGACAGCGTTCTCTTGAGATCTTAAGTTTTATTGCTCGCAAGTTTCTTAGCAGTTACAGATTCTGTCTGCAGAGTACCTATACCTACCTGCCTTGTTAATATGAAATCTTATACGACAAACACGTTCCAATTAAAAATACTATATGGTTACTGATTTAGCTGAGATGTCAAACTGCAGCGACAAACGGCTGCAAGAATTTTAAAATTTTAAAATAATCTATGTATATAAATACACCATTGATCCTTTTCCCAGGTTAAGAAAATAAACCTACTGCGCCTCTTGACTACAATTTTACCTCTTAGAGAGCTAGGGCGATTTGGGATTTCCCGTGGGTTATCCCATTTAAATTGGAGCCGCCCGACTGGGGACTGTACCTCCGCCTTACAAAAGACCGCAGTGAAATAACACTACTTGATGTAGTGTTGTCTTTCTGCGGTAAGTAAGGTTGCGAGTGCTCCACGAGGATATGCTGGGCTAGTAGCAATGCTGCTAGCACAGTGAGTCCTCATCAACAACATGGTTGGCACCCCGTTAGTGATACCCCTGGTATTGCTAGCGGCTATAGGCTAGGGTGACTGCTTACCATCAGGTAGGCCGTATGCTTGTGTGCCACCTTAGTGGTATAAAAAATAATAAATAAGAATAATATTATTTATTTTAATTTTTACGAGTTTTTCTTTCATTGCGTGTATTTCTGTATAATTATATTACTTAATATCGTTGTATATAAATATATTACACCCCAGTTGCTGATAAAATTTAAACACTGAAATTACAAATGGCTTACAAACAACTGACGCGTAAGGAAACTCAGTTTTAGAGCTTGCACTATACCTAAGAGTACGCTTGTCTATACTTAATATTATAAAATGAAAGATTTGTATTTTGGGTGTGTGTATGTTTGTGTTGAATAGACTGCGAAACTATTGGACCGATTTAAAAAAATCTTTCACCGTTGGTAAGCTACATTATCACTGAGTCTGAGTAACATATATTGATACGCGGGCGAAGTCGCGGGGAAACAGCTAGTTAAAGAAAAAGATCCATAACAAAACATGAATCTTGTAATTGAAACGCCTTATTTTGTTACTTCTACGGAACCTAAAAAGGTAACTAGGTAACTACAGATTGTGATCCGCTATACAATTTAAGTTTCATGGCAAAATGTTTGGACATTACATCTTGCTTGCATCCATTGTTTCCATTTCGTTGTCTTAACTTACATCAGACGGACATGACACAGTTGCTACTGCCCATATAATATAATTAAAATAAAATAAGAAGTGTTTGTACTTCCTTGTACACCACTCAGGTGGCACACAAGCATACGGCCCACCTGATGGTCAGCAGTCACCGTAGCATACAGCCGCTAGCAATACCAGGAATATGACTAACGCGTTGCCAACCATGTTGTAGATGAGGAGTCACTGTGCTAGCAGTATTACTACTAGCCATATATTTATAATTTAATATTAATTTATTCATGCACCAAAATCAAAAGATCGATTTTGATTGGCGATCGAGATAGGGCCTACCATGAATATAGTGTATTTGTCGCGCTCGCGTAGCCTAGTGTCCCATTGTCATCTCGCATCAAAAAACAGGAGCGCTTACACTAATTTCACAAATGTGCACTGTGAGTTAAAATCTGACCAGCCATTTTATGAAAAATCCACCTCTCTATCTTACTCCATATGGCTTATGCTTTCAAGTTTATACTGCCAAGTGCCAACAATGTTTGGGATAAGGCCAGGACGATGACGATATCTTCACTCACCTGACTGACTAACTGATCTAAGTTGTTCGAAAGTCCTGGAATTATGACATAATAGCAATGCAGACTCAGGCGACATATTGCATACATACTAGCTATTAAATTCCTGGAATCTAGCATCAGTGGGAAAGTATGTTTTGGTATGCGAGTGTCTTATGAATTCTTGGTAGTGCTCTTTCTATCCGAACACATTATAACCTTCTTTAAGTAAGTTCTTAAAGAACGGGAAAGTCCAAGTGAGAAATTTATAGATTAGAATTAGACAGGAGTTTTTTGGCGGAAATCAGGCGGAGCGGTTGAGATTGTTTTCCAGTGTCTCGTAAATTTTGTTATAGTGATCTTTAATGTGTATTTTTGGTGTCGATATGTGCAGTAAAGTTTCATTTAGTGACTGATTTATAGGAACATTGGAAATAATCCAATAAAGCGATTTTGGGTTAAGTGATTTATCATTTTGGTCAATAGGTTACCTCTGACCTAAAGGCGTGATACGATCTGCTACTGCCGTGGATTGTCTCCAGAAACTCCAATAAGAATTAGAATGCATGACACTAGGGCATTGTAATGCAGCAAACACGAGAAATTATGAAACTTGAAAATTCTCTAACACTCGACACTGGCAAAAATAGTCCCTGAAGGGATTGATTGCCATACTTAGGAAGAAGAAGAAGAATTAGACAAATTTAAGACTTGAAATAAATGGTGATAGACCGAAGTGGAGACTTTTATTATTACTATCAGAGGCCAAGAAGGCCTTGGGTGTAGTACTGAGTAAGGTCGCCAGTGCCCCACATTCCTGCTAGCAGTCCTCACAAACATGATGGTTAGCGGCTATAGGTTACGGTGACTGCTAACCATCAGGTGGGCCGTTTGCTTTTGTGCCATCTTAGCGGTTTATAAAAAATCATTTTATTTTGGAATTAATTATTTATTAATTAAAGTAATGTATATATACGTGTTTTTTGGCAACTAATTGTTTCAATTGAACATTGTAATGGCCATTGTCTGTAATGCTTATAATAGAGTAAATTATACGCTGGAGACCGAATCAGTTAAATTGAATTTATAACGAGGCCCATGCCCAGGATTTAATTAAATTGAGGCCTAAATAGAGGCACTAATCGAGAAATTGTCAGATATGCAAATAAGTCTTTATTATGCCGCGTCCAATGCTTGTTGATCCATCAGGAGCAAATTATGATTTATCCCAAACATATGTGCTGTGGTACAAGGTCTTACAAGGTCCAAAACGTCCTCATCGTTATTTACATGTCGTTGGATGTGACACCAATGACCCGAACGTTACGTAAACATGTGGCGAGCACCTACTTAGTGAAGATGCTCGTGTTTATTAAACACTCACTTATCTGGATGTGTAGGGACTCTCTGTAGACACGATGAGTCAAGCCCTCCTTAACTCCGCAACGCTACGGCTACCACCCGGGAATAGGGAAAGCTACTACACCAAACAGTGAGCCAGAGGGAGACCAACAGAGTTTTCCAGTTGCGTCTCACTCGTGCTTCGCCGCGCCGCGGTACGATGTTCCTCAACCGGCAAGTTTGTTTTTTCGCTCACTTCGCTTTGCTCGCTCAGTATTGGATTGGCCGCGCCATCGAGGCGTATGCTTTATGCTGTTCGAGCGCGAACACTCCAGAAACGATAAAATACGTTTACAAGAACACCGAAATAATATCAAATCTGTGTTTCATGTTTAATACCCTCAGCCCTTCGCCTGCATAATCCGCTAACGACAAATCCTTAGTCGAACCCTTTTATTCTGCTTTTTATTTTTGTTTCTAAGCCTTTATTTTGACCGGGAAAAAGCCGGGTGGATGTAAAATTGTGCGAACACGCAGTACAGTAACGTTCAGTGCTCTTCTTTGTTCAGTGACGGTTGAAGGACACGATAGAATCTTGTATATTCCGTGTGTTTGGTTTTGGTTTTGTTGGTTATTTTTTATTTACTTCCGCCGGCAGCCGAGGTGTGGTTGTCAACACGTGTAACTTATATCGATCGCTGACAGTCTCGCTAAGGTGAGTACCTACCATTGACAATCCTAAATCACGTACGAATTCGATTTCAATTTCGTAAATTACATGATTGTGATGCTAAGGTGCCGGCGTTTTGCCGTCATCGCGCGCAATTTATCGAGTACATAACATGGACACAACACACACAGGACCAGCCAAATGGTCACATTTAACAGGAAAACGTAGATAAGTATGGCATTTGACTTCCTTGGATGTCGATAAACAGCTGTGCCGCCTGCGTCTAGCCGCGACGCGATAACAATAACAATGTGTTCCAACTTCCAAGTTGTAGCGATTGTAGGTTTTCAAAATAGCAGTAGATATACTATAGCTACCTATATTATTTGATATCATGTGTGCAACGATTATTGTAGATTTATGGCGGCGTATTATTCTTATAACAGATGGCTTCGAGTTAGCGAGTGCGGTGTCGAGTGAATGCTTGAATGATGTAATGTCTTCTCGTAAATGTATCAAGTACCTACCTACTCACTTTGGTTAGGTTACTGCGTTTGTCAAACATATGGTAAGGTATTTTTAACATAATATTGTACGGCCTTATATTTTAACGTCGATAGTTATCTTACCCTCATAATATTTATATATTTTCTACTATAGTGAAATTTAAAGTATTTACTAGGTGACGTAGTTTTTTTTTATGCAGACTGATCTATATGCCTATTAATGTTTTGTTCTGCGTTCATAGTTCAACTCATTAGTTGTTTTATGAACGATCTAAGGACTAATAAAAAATATTTTGGAATCATACATTCCAGTGATCAAGCTCTAGATCTAGTGATTCTACTACGATAATGATGGTGATTATCGAAATCAAATTCAGTATGATTGACTGGACGGTTAATAATCTGAAATTGTAAGATGAGGAATGTTATCTAATACATCTGAATTACGAGATGCTATTTTGATTTTATTGTTTATCCCATAGTTGTTGAGTAAAATATTTCCTAAAGTCGGTCAGAGGATAAATTATTAGGGCTGAATGTTGACTTTGCCACAAATACACCTAGTTCCACGTTCAACCCTCAATGGACAGTCAAACACAAAATGTTTTTCTCGCCTACCCTGAATTTATCGATTGTTCTCAGTAGTTCCTTTGGCACTTCCTTCAAAGGTAGTAAAAGAACTTCTGCCACTTTTTGTCTAGCTAACTTTAGGTTTTTGTAACCTAACTGTGCCCTTAATACACAGTTAAGTACAGATTATTGCAGATGCGAAGGATAAAAAAAAACAATGTGCAACTAGCTTCTGCCCGCAACTACCTACGTCCGCGTTGAGCTTAGAATCTCAAAGGAACCTAAAATTTTCCCGGGATAAAAAGTATCTTAATTTAAAATCTGGATTACCAGATTTTTAAATTAGGTATCAGTGTTGAGTATTCCAAATTTCATCCAAATCCGTTGAGTAGTTTTTGCGTGAAAGAGTAACAAACATCCATCCATACTCACAAACTTTCGCATTTATAATATTAGTAGGATGATAATATTTTTGTATCGGGCCCTTTAGTTTTGCGGGTCATTGTGTGTAATCAGTGTTGGAATTGTAACAGATTCACAACAATGCAAGCCAGAAGGGAACTAGACAAACAATTGATATTCTCCGCACAATCCTGAGCTGGTAACGAATACTTATTGCTTGCAAGTCATGTTTTGACGCTGATGGGATTCAACAAGTGTCAGACATGAAGGAAACTTAGGAAACGAGACGTTTTCATGGAAGCCGTTTAGGTTTTGGGTACTTCTTTGGTTTCCGATTCAACGTAACCATAAAACTCCACCTTACAGAAGACAGCAGTCAAATAAAACTGCTTTTATTTAGTGCTGTGTTTTTGCGGTGAGAGGTTGCCAGTGCTCCACAAGCATACGCTGCGCTAGTAGTAATGCTGCTAGTACAGTGATTCTCAAAAGTAACAGGGTTGGCAACTCGTTTGTGATATCCCTGGTATTGCTAGCGGCTATAGGCTACGGTGCTTACAATCAGCTGGGCCGTATGCTTGTGTGCCACCTTAGTGGTAAAAAAAAACATTTCTTTAGTAAGCAGATTGGGTATTATCTTAGTCAGGGAGCTCCTATTTTGAACGGATTAACGGAAGCTATCGCTTTTAAAATGTATGGAATTTAATATTACCCAATCACTCCTTAAATAAGTACTGAAAATAAGTACCAATATATTATGAAATGAAAATAGAAAATTGTAAAGATCTTTTATTTTTTTGTCTAGTAAGCGATTTATTTACATTACTCGTGTCGTATAGAACTTTCACACCACATAATTGCAATTTCTTAATGATTAAAATAATCACACCACGAAGTGAATGTAATTTTGAAAGGACACATTTTTTGTTTTGTTCGTTGAAAAAGGATTAGACATGTGGTGACTGGTTGATATTCAAGACATTTGTCTGAATGATGATAGTTTCTGGGCTTTAGACGCCATACCTAGATTAGGCTACATACTGTCATATTCAGTAATTTTCCTGACTTAAGTCTCACGAAGTTCAAGTGGCAGAAGCTGCACATCGCAACTGTATTTAGTAGCAGGAACTTCTTTCGACTAAGTACTCAAAACCGTAACTCTCAAAATTTCAAAATTTTCATACTTGGTTCCAATTTTCGCCGGCCTTACGAAAATAAAATTTGAAAATAGAATCGGTATATTTTTAATATCGGGATTAACTAAAGGAGCTTTATTCTATGGCTAAGACAGGACAACGTCTGTCGGGACAGCTAGTTAATAAGTCATGTAATTTCATCATGCAGGTGCACTTAGCAACTAATGGGTAGGTACCTACTGGGAATAGATTAAACTAGGGCACTTAAATGCTGTAATCTCACGTAAAGCTTTGTGTTACCGCCGATAAGCAGACATGCTGTGTAAGCACTGTTATCAGACTTTTAAGTATCTGTAATATTTTGTGTAGGTACGTACCTAGGCCGGTGGGTTGCATTATCCTTAGTGATCGGATGAATGGTCCTCAGAAAATACATAAAAAATAAAAGGGGGTCCTACAAGAAACGTGCTTTTTGGGTTTTTTGCTCTATTAATAATGGCAACATCTAAACGCTTGAAGGGCTCATAGCGTGTGTATTGCTATATTTTCTAACTAACTTTTTCCCGTGGCTTCGAAATTCTTCGGCTTTGGAATACGTATTAACTTAATTGTAACTGAAAGGCCAAGTACCAAATTTCATGCGTTTAACTTCAAAAATGACGGATTTACATACAAACTTTCATCCCCTATTTTAACCTCTTACGGGCTGTATTTCCACCCTTCCTTAGTGGATGCCTACGTCATAAAAGGTACCTACTGTCAAAATTTCAAGTCTCTAACCCTAGCCGTTTAGGCTGCGCGTTGATATGTCAGTCAGTCAGTCAGGCAGTTTCTTCTTTATTTATTTTAAACTTTATTGTACAACACCAAAGAATACAAAATACGTATACAGTGTTACATAGTAAAGTACAAATGGCGGGCTCATCACACTCGGCGATCTCTTCCAGGCAACCTTGGGATGGAATGAATTAGGATACATCTTAACGGGCAGTTGGTGGTGTAACCAATAAGGATGTAAAACTAGAGATAATATACCTAATAACAATTGGTATTTAAGAAACATACATACTTAAAACATATATATTTATAAGAACATTTATATATGCATATATAATTATTGTAATTCTTTTATATATACAGATTTATATTTACAGATAAAAATAAGAGCCCATTTACAATTAAAACTTTTTATTGTTGCAGTAGTCGTGTGTAGGGATCGAACCGCAAAGTTAAGTTTGTCATTTGTTAGTACGGAACGCCCGGTTCCCACTTTGCAGATTTTTTCATAATACCGAACCCTAGTGCATTTTTAAGTCTCGCATTTAACATCAACACAACATAGTTTAATTAGAGGTGTAGTTATCTGTTCTTCGTCTGTTCGGCAATAAAACATCAGAGTAATACAAAGCAAAGTGAAATAAGCCCAATGTATTCGGCGCAAGGTTGCTAAAGGGGGGCGAACGGAAGTCGATTATTACTTCACAACTTCATTTAAGGCAACGCGCTGACACGACAACCTTTTATGAGGCTGTTACATATGTATGCTTGTATGCAGTGTTATGTATTCGAATGCGGTTTCGATTTTGCATTGATTTTGGGTATCGATTTTTTTTATTCCATTGCTTTAACTATAACACGATTCTAGTTGACGCGAAAAATGTAATGTTTGTTGTAACTTGTTTAGATATTTTTAAAACTGAACTTATTTACACTGTTAATGTCATGCAAAGGTAGTAATTTAGAAGATTAAGGCTAGATTGTAGTAATAAAAAACATATCATACATTTAAACATAATTATTTATATGTTATACAAAAAATATAACGTAAAAAACAAATTAAAAATCCTAATAGAGCCATTTTCGATTTCTACGCGGATGATGAAGTCGCGAGCAAAACATAGTGTAAATATATCGATCATTATTACTGTTATTTTATCGAACATTAAATAAGAAATTTTCTTTTTTTTTGTATTATTAAGGTTACCAGTGCTCCACGAGGATGCGCTGAGCCAGTAGTAACATACGCTGCTAGCACAGTGAGTTTTAAACAACAACAGGGTTGTGAACAGAAAAAAAGCAATACATATAGCAATGAATGGCGAATAGAAATCAAATTCTCCGTAACAATTACGATATTGTGTATTAATAGCCAATTACATTTGTGTTATCATTCATTCACAAGTGAGATACAGCTGCTGTAATTGAATCGATCACGTACAGTGGTGAAATATTATTAACTGAATTTAATTAGATCCTGATCAGACAAGGCCTTGGTAGAAAGACATTTGATAACAAGACTGCCTCTCTCGGATCCAATTAAAATTTCCAAGAAATTTCGATACATTCTATACATTTTATACTTTCATATCATCACGCCAAGTCCCTTTCTGGATAGGCAGAGTATAGACCGCCATTTCACACTTGACTTGCATACGTCGTTTGCTTCATTAAAATTCATCAATCGTTACATCGGTTCCAAATAAGAATTGAAGAGCTTTGTATCATAGCAGTAGCTACTTTCAAATCTGCTCATTTCCTCCCAGAACGGAATCCTAGATATTTTTCTATTGCATCTCACGACATTACAGCCTACTGGCCTCGTTACTCTCAAAATGTCAAAATGTACATACAAATTTTTAGTTCCACTTTTCACCGACGCAGAGCTGTTCTTTTGCCCATACAAAGAATAGTCGAAGGCGATACGAATACGAAGTCGCAAGTTATTCTAGCTCGGGTACACATCTACAGAACCTGTTTTCTGTATCTGTAGTGTAGATATCATTGTGTCTAACAGCTATATACATAGTAAGTATAGATTGAAATAAACGAATGAATAAACTGATGATGATGAATGACAGTAGTTAGGTCTAAGAATATTGCGATCCTATTTGTCTTCGTCGTCGATCGTAAGGAAACTTTTTCTTCAATTCTCTAGACTTGGAATTAATTTGTACGCATTCTGGAATTTAATTAATTGTTTTCTGTTATGGTTGAACAGGGTGATGGCTGCATTCTCTCTATATTTATACAGGTGCTTCTTGTGAAGGCTGGTCGTCAAGCCTTCTTATTACTACTGGCAGTATATTATCTTGCCTACTAGCTTAGATTTGAATTTCAAGCGTTATTTTTTTTCATATCTGTTTTTTTTTGTGGTATATTTTTGCCACGTAGGTAATTGAAATGAATTTTTTGAAAAAGTAATTGATGAGTTTCGTTCCGGATTCTTTTCAGCAAAAAACGCGCTACAGCATCCGATGGTAGATTCTGACGATTCGAATGTGCTTATTTGTAAAGTCTAGTCAAATTAAGATGATTGTGAGTTATATATAAATTGTTCTCTATTAGAAAATTATACATCTTACAAGCTGTGTTAAAAGTACACAAATCGCTAAGCTATAGTCCTGTTGACTCAATAGAAGACGGAGTCATATTGTGGCGCCAGTCATCACAGTAAAAAGTAGTTTTGCCAAAAGACAATTTACAAGACAATCGGCTCATCTATATAACATGATTAATAAACATACCAATATTTATCACAAAAATTACCATGAATGTAAAAAAGCATTGCAAACATGGTTGAAAACTAAAAACTACGACGAGATTGAGGCTCTAATGAATACAATGTCATAACTCCATACCTCTTACTACATACCTAAGCACACACACGCGCTCACTCTCACTTCCATACAAAAACACACACGCATGCACACACACACGCACGCGCACACACACACACACACACACACACACACACACACACACACACACACACACACACACACACACCTACGTTTAAAAATGTTAACTACCTCTAAATCATAAATATGTAACCTTGTTATGGAAGAGGGGGTATCCTAACACAGGTATTTTCATGCTTAAAAGGATATCTCCGTCCTAATATAAAATTGTTAATCGTATGTTAACGAATAAAACATTTTTATTATTTTTATTTTATTTATTTATTTATTGTTTTGAGTTTCAGGACTGTAAAAATATATTTTACAGGTTTTTCTGAATCAAGAACTAAACCGCGTTCTTTATTTGTTTCCACTGCAGATGTTTGACATAAGATGCAGCATATAATCGCAAATTTAATTAGATACAGAATAATGTATACCCAAACAACGCCTTAATCATATTTCATAATGGACTTTGTTGGTGTTCCAATCGATTTCAATTGAGCTATGTTTGAAATTATATTAAAATAAAAAAGGTCCTATATAATAAAACCTTTCCAAATATATTTGCGCTAACTATTGAGAGTTATATAGGTTTTTTTTTTGGCGGGAATCAGGCGGAGCGGTTGAGATTTTTTCCAGTGTGTTGTAAATTGTGTTATAGTGATCTTTAATGTGTATTTTTGGTGTCGATATGTGCAGTAAAGTTTCATTTAGTGACTGATTTATAGGAGTATTGGAAATAATGCCATAATACGACTTTTGGGTTAAGTGATTTATCATTTTGGTCAATAGGTTACCTCTAATCTAAAGGCGTGTTACGATCTGCTACTGCCGTGGGTTGTCTCCAGAAACTCCATTGGGCGTTAGAATGCATGACACTAGGCATTTTAATGCGGCAAACACGAGAAATTTTGCAACATGAAAATTCTCTAACACTCGACACTGGCAAAAATAGTCCCTGAAGGGATTGATTGCCATACTTAGGAAGAAGAAGAAGAAGAGAGTTATATATAAAAAAAAATTTAGTGGTTCGTACATGTTTCAAAACGAAATGAGACATGAGACCTATATTTCGCCAGATCCCGCTGCTTTATTTGTGAATCCATGAATCAGTCCGTGCGCCGTGTGGTGTCCGGCCTTAAAGAATAGCACCACTCCATTTCTGCCCGTGGATGTCGTAAAAGCCGACTAAGGGACATAAACCAGAAGGATGGGCAGCAGCGTCCTCTCTGCCGAACAGTATACATACTGCGCTCACCAACCCGCCTGCCAAGCGTGGTGAGTATTGGCAAAACCCCCCCAATGACAGCACAACTTAAGAAATGGCCCCTAGTCCCCGGCGGCCCCGCTATTCCTGGTTCTGGTAGCAGCCATGGTAACGGTGGGGCAGGGGGTGCAAAGAATCCCCGGCAGAGATCCAGCTACCATCCCAAACGAAAACTGGCCCTGGTAACATATAACAGCCGCACACTGAGGGCAGACGAAAAGATAGTTGAGCTGGAAGAAGAAACAGAAGGGTTGCACTGGGACATCATGGGTTTATCGGAAGTCCGAAGAGAGGGCGAGGACACGATAACCCTGAAGTCTGGCAATCTGTTTTATTACCGAGAGGGCGACCATCTGTCCCAAGGTGGTGTCGGGTTTCTTGTCCACAGGTCTCTTATTAACAATATTACAACCATCGAAATTGTGTCGACCAGGGTAGCGTACCTTATACTCAGATTATCGCAGCGATACTCGCTGAAGGTCATACAGGTTTACGCGCCGACATCGACACACCCAGATGATGAAGTAGAGGTAATGTATGAGGATATTAGTAAAGCCATACATAACTCCAAATCACACTTCACAGTTTTGATGGGAGACTTTAACCCAAAACTGGGTACGAGACGCGACGATGAGCTGAAAGTGGGGCAATTTGGATATGGGCAACGGAACACCAGAGGCCAGAGGCTGGCCGACTTCTTGGAGAAAGAGGGACTCTTCATGATGAACTCCTTTTTCCAAAAGCCGCCTCATAGGAAATGGACATGGATGAGTCCCAATGGTTCCACGAGAAATGAGATAGACTTCATTTTCACCAATAAAAGACAAATATTCAATGATGTCTCCGTGATCCACAGAGTGAAAACTGGAAGCGACCACCGAATGGTAAGGGGCACATTGAATATTAACCTCATAATTGAGAGATCTCGTCTGATGAAGTCTACGCTCCGGCCCTCTAAAGTGCATATCCAAAACCTCGAAGGCTTTCAACTTGAACTTCACAACCGCTTCGCGTGCCTGGATGATTGTGTTTCAGTGGACGAAATAGATGGTCGGTTGGTAGAAACTGTCCACACGGTTGGGTCTAAGTACTTTAAGACACACCGTAAAGGTAGACCAAAAAAGCTCTCTGACTACACCCTAAGCCTTATGGCTCAGCGACGTTCAATGAGGCTGCAGTTCTCTGATGATGCTGAAGCATATCGGCAAGACCCGCGAGCAAAATTAACCCGACACTATACCGAAGATATCCCGGACATCAGCCTGTACGAGATTAGGATGGTTCTGAAACAGCTTAAAAACAACAAGGCTCCGGGTGATGATGGAATTACTTCGGAGCTTCTGAAAGCGGGTTCAACACCAGTACTTAAGGTCCTCCAGAAGCTATTCAACTCCGTCTTACTCGAGGGCAAAACGCCAGAAACGTGGACCAGAAGCGTGGTGGTGCTATTCTTTAAAAAGGGCGATAAAACACTGCTGAAGAACTATAGACCCATCTCGCTTCTGAGCCATGTTTATATGCTATTTTCCAGAGTCATCGCGAATCGTCTCGAGCGCAGGTTTGATGACTTCCAGCCACCCGAACAAGCCGGTTTCCGTAAAGGGTTTAGTACCATAGACCACATCCATACGCTGCGGCAAGTAATACAGAAGACCGAGGAGTATAACCTGCCACTATGCTTGGCGTTTGTGGACTATGAGAAAGCCTTCGATTCGATCGAGACATGGGCTGTGCTGCAGTCACTTCAGCGGTGCCATATTGACTATCGGTACATTGAAGTGTTGAAGTGCTTATATAAAAACGCCACGATGTCGGTCCGATTACATGAACAGAGCACAGAGGTGATTCCATTGCAAAGAAGAGTGAGGCAGGGCGACGTTATCTCCCCGAAACTGTTTACCGCTGCAATGGAGGATGCGTTTAAGCTTTTAGAGTGGAAAGGATTCGGCATCAATATCAACGGCGAGTATATCACTCACCTTCGATTTGCCGACGACATCGTAGTCATGGCAGAATCGCTGGAAGAGCTCGGCACAATGCTCAATAACCTAAACAGAGTTTCCCAACAGGTAGGCCTAAAAATGAACATGGACAAAACTAAAATCATGCTAAACGCCCATGTCACGCCCACCACGATATCCGTTGGGAACTCTGTTCTTGAGGTTGTTGACGAATATGTCTACCTGGGACAAACAGTCCAATTAGGCAAGTCCAATTTTGAGAAAGAGGTCAACCGTCGAATCCGACTCGGCTGGGCAGCGTTTGGAAAGCTTCGCAACGTCTTTTCGTCGAATTTACCGCAATGCCTTAAGACGAAAGTCTTTAACCAGTGTGTGTTACCAGTGATGACATACGGAACAGAAACTTGGTCACTCACTATGGGCCTCATAAGAAAGCTCAGAGTCACTCAACGAGCTATGGAGAGGGCTATGCTGGGTGTTTCTCTGCGAGATCAAATCAGAAATGAGGAGATTCGCAGAAGAACTAAAGTTACCGACATAGCCTAGCGGATTAGCCAGTTGAAGTGGCAATGGGCAGGGCACATGGCTCGTAGAACGGATGGCCGATGGGGCCAAAAAGTTCTAGAGTGGAGACCACGGACTGGAAAACGCAGCGTCGGACGGCCCCCCACTAGATGGACCGATGACCTGATAAAGGTCGCTGGCAAGCGTTGGATGCGGGCCGCATTGAATCGGTCATTGTGGAAATCTATGGGGGAGGCCTTTGTTCAGCAGTGGACGTCGATAGGCTGATGATGTGAATCAGTCCATTACTTTCATATTTTCCGTCTGTGTATCTGCCAGTCGGCTGGATACTTCGATTCTTTGTAGCATCATGATGTGTCGCTGTGTTTTCCGTCAGTTATTAATAATTAAATATTAATAATTACCCGCTTAGCCGCAAACATATTTGGTGCGACTGGCTAAGTACATTTTCCTTCCTAGCAGGTACGGAATTTGAGCAAATTATGATATTATTTTTGTAATT
Organism: Falcaria lacertinaria; assembly: GCA_951449985.1. Taxonomy (NCBI): domain Eukaryota; kingdom Metazoa; phylum Arthropoda; class Insecta; order Lepidoptera; family Drepanidae; genus Falcaria; species Falcaria lacertinaria. Next base: position 3,419,480 of record OX602129.1, read on the forward strand.
TAGAGTTTCTTATATGGAATCTTGTAGATATGTTCGTTTTACGGAAGCAATTGCTACTCTTTAGATACGTCATAAACTAACGATATAAACAGGGAAATATTCCGAAAAGGATAGGGGAATTGGGATTATGGTTTAATCAGACATTAAACTGAAATGTAAGTAGTACATTGATAATAATAATAAATTTGTCAAAATGGGTAGTCGCTGGCAATGCAGCCTAAGATTCCGTGAGATTTTATAATCTTTTTGGAACCAGCTGTCATACCAGCATACGGTCCACCTCCTGGTAAACAATTACCGCAGCTGGATCTTACATACCAGTGGTATAGCTCTCGCGCATTGCGACCCAGCAAAATCTTTTTGATCCCTTGCCTTACTCTTGTGACGACCACGGCATGAATAAAATGTATTGAACAAATTTTGCCATGTGGCCTCATCTCCGCGTCAACTCCTCAACAATACTTAAATGCAAACCGTTATTATTACAAAAAGACCAAGTACAAGATGACCTTGCCCAACCTATTCGCGGCACTCGCAAATTTATACCACGAATTCATTCAATTTTAAACATTCCAAAGTTTTCCTGCAACGCTAATAACCCTATATCCAACATGCAAATTGGTAGACAATGCAGTATTCCGGCCACGTCACCCCATTAGCCAGCAACCAGGTGGCTAGACAATCGGTATTGCGAAACGTTGCAAAGGTTGCCGAGTGAGAGGTTCCGCTGGTACCGTACGGATTGCATGGAAGGTACAAGGTTGAATCTCCATTTGTTTAACGGACTTTTGACCACTAGATGTCGCTGCAATGTAAATAGGAATTATAAGCACGCGCGGTAGAGAGTCTCCGTCGCTGTGCTATATATCTCAGCGACGGAGACTCTTTGAACAAAGCGAACATACCAACCAGGACCTTAACCAATAAACCGGCCTACGTATACCATTCAAGAAGTACCTATTAATTTACCACCACGCACAACAAGACCTGCTGCTGACTGCCTCCACTCCTGGATTCAGTATGGTGTCATACACCATTTACTTGGCTTATTGTTTTGGCTTGGACGTGCTAGTAACGTTACAGCGTAATTAGTAGGCAGTGTAATAAACTGAAGTAGCCTTAGCAGGAGGACTATCGAATTGCTTTGCGTAAAGCTCGCGGTGTGACAAATCAGAAAAAGTCATTGGTATAGACCGGTGGGAATCGAACTTGCGTCGCTACAACGCTTCATACTACAGGGACACCACGGCTCTTTATAATAAATACTAGCGGCCCGCCCCGGCTTCGCACGGGTAGACATTTATCAAAATATATTTTGTCTACCCGTGCGAAGCCGGGGCGGGCAGCTAGTAAGTAATTTTCTTTGCTATAAACCTCACGGAGCCCGAGATCTTTCCAACGAATGCAAAACCGTGGAAATCGGTTCGTGCGTTCTGGAGTTATCGCGTCAGGAAGGAAAACCCGACTTATTTTTATATATTAGATTATTACTCTAATCTATATCATCCGAAGATTGTTATTAAATGTATTATTCAGTTATGGATACTGATGGATGGGCAAAATTCTCTATCGACAATTATCTAGTGATGCTATCTCGCTCTCACTAATGATTCCATCCTTATTTCTCTTATGTCAAGAGGAAGCGTCAGTAAGTGCTAATAAGCTAGGATATTTAAACTTGTCTTTAGTACACCAGTCAAGAACAATTGTTGTTATAATCTTAACAAACATAATAGGTTTATGTTTTGGAAGCTCTTTGGAAAATTTTCAACTAATTACCCCGCCAAGTTCTTCTTGTACCTAGATAGTTAGATACCCTTCCTTATACAATATCCCTTTGTTACGTTCTAGGCTGATGATACCTAACATTTTTAGGGAACAAAATATTATTTGTTAACTTTTGAAGCCTTTAACATTATAGGCTGGTCTTACACAGCTATAGTAAAATTTATTCTTGTTGAATTTAAGGGTGATTACAAATTTTATTGCGCTTCAATAACACATAGTGCCTAACTTGTGACCGCGAAGCAGCGGCAATAACAACTTTGTATTATCAAGCTGGTTTTCTGTCGCATCGTTTTCGGATGGCGTGTTTTTGGACCGCAAATAATAATAAATAAATAATAAATACAAGTGAAATTTACAATAAGGTAAGTAAGGTTGCCAGTGCTCCACGAGTGGGCTAGTGGTAATGCTGCTAGCACTGTGAGTCCTCATCAACAACATGGTTGGCAACGCGTTAGTGATACCCCTGGTATTGCTAGCGGCTATAGGCTAAGGTGGTGGTTACCATCAGGTGGACCGTATGCTTGTGTGCCACATTAGTGGTATAATAAAAAAAAAACATTTCTTCTGTTAATAGAATCAGATTTCTCTCATACAATAAAATGCCACATTTTGTCAGATAAAACCTGAAGAATTAAGCATTAGAAAAATGAAAATGTGCGGAGCATAATTTTAATTATATACAATAGTGGACTTTCTGAATGAAACACCGAAATGTATGTGCATAATGAAATTGTATTAATAGAGGAGGATCTGTATGAAGAATATGAATTCTGATTCGGAATTCTGAAAGGCAATGCGACTGTGTAAGACTTGCCTTAGAACTGATAAGTACTGCTTCTTACTGAGACTTACATGAGAAATACTAGAAGGGATATTCTCAGGTCAAGAAGGTTTCACGGTTGTTTGTGGATATAGCATATCCGTCTCGGTGGCGTTCTAAGACGCTTACAATTTTCTGGACTACGGGGTAAAGGGGGGTATCGTGTTTTCAAAACAATGGAATCTTTCGATAACCAGTACGACGTAATGGGATACATATCGGACCCAAAATGTAAAACAAATATCTAATCGGTCAGAAATGTCTTTCATTTATATTATTGAAAAAAGCTAAATAAATAAGGAAAGGTTTCGCCACCTTATAAAAAACAAAGCTAAAAAAAAATTTTACGAATTTAAAAAAAGTAACTGGTACACCATCGAAATTAATTAAAAACCCGACACTATACTTCCAGTATCAGACTTTATGGGTGAACGACCAGGCTGTTATTGTGCATCAACCGTGTTCCACCTTCGCAAACTGTGTCCCGATTGCGAGATACCACATTTATTATTATGATTATGTTATTACGAGTCAGTAATGCAGATCAATGTGTTGTAACTATCATCGTACACAGTCGTAATGCTGAAAGGAACAATGAAGCGAACGTGCTAGGTTTTTATTTAGATGGAGCCTAACACAAAGGATTAGTCCTTTGTTTAGGAAACTTATCAAAATGTATTTCTAGAATAAAATATGTTGATAACCCATTAAGTTCGTGTGTACACAGCCCTACGATGCCAAGGTTACGATCAGTCTGTTCTAATATAGAATAAACAATTTGTAGAAAAGGGTACGACGTAGAGCTTTATCGACTCCATCTTACAGGAGATTACAGCCAAATCTAGGAAGAATCTTTTTACTTTGTATTTGTATCTCCAGGAAGAGTATTTGTACTTACCATTGTGTATCATAACTAACGCCGCAAGTATGTGTGCCTCGGGAGGGGCATAGACCCTGGGGCCATGGGGTCCAGAGGCTCATCTGCTGTACAAGGAGGTCTCGCGACGATTGATTGAGGCCTCCGGTGACAAGAAGGCTGGAACATATTTTGCGCAAAGGATCAGCATTGCTATACAGCGGGGCAATGCTAATAGCCTTTTTGGCACCCTCCCGCGTGACAGCGATTTGGGACAAGTGTTTTATTTATTTTAATTATTTGAATTGTTTATATTAGGTTAGTTTTTTTTTCTTTTTAAATAGTTAATGCACATAGAAATGTATATCGTAACTTTAATATTGAAATAAAGAATCCTAAGTTAAGCCCACTAACTCACTCATATAGGAAAGATGAATTAGCAAGAACAACTTTTCACTACGTATTTGTATCGCTTTCAACTTTTTTGTATGGGAAAATGAACAGCGATGTGCAGACGAAAAGTGCAACTAAAAACTCGTATGAAACTTTTTGTCATTTTGAGAATTTTCGAATACGTAGTCGAAAGTTGTTCTTACTACCTGTACAGATGGCTGTGTTTTTGTGTAAAAACAAACATCCACACGGGGCTTGATCTAGTGCCAATCCCAGCCATTGGGATAAAAGCTAAGGCATGATGTTCATTAATTTATTGCACTATGTTTGCCTACGCACTGATGATAAGCAGTTGCACAAGCCTATGGACACTTGCAAGCCCCCGAGTAGTTTTCTGTCGGCCTTAAATTTTCTGTCATCTATCCTATCCAATTTGGAATCCCTTTTCTTATCTAGTGATTTCGTGGCTCTCCCATCTAATTTGGAATGCCTTTTCTAAGCGGCTTACAACCACTACTTTCGCCGCTACTTCTTCCCTGTACTCATTAATCTCTTCATACTCGCTGGCTACGGGTATTCTTCAGCTTACCATCTGTGGAGTGGTAAATTAGGTTGAGAACTTATCATTACCATCAATTAGTCTGGCTCTATACTCCGATTAAACCGATAACGTTCATAAAACACTCGCCTTACTTATCTGCTTTTGGGAACGTCATAGTATTGTTATCGCTATTTGCATTAAAAAAGTTGAAACAGTTTATTGAACAGTTGTACAAATATATTTGCAAATATAATTTGCTTCTAGGAAGAGAATTCAGTTAAAAAAAGTAGTGACGTCAAGACCGGGTCGTTTCATATTTTTAGGCGTTCATTTTTCTAGTAATTTTGCCCGCGTTTGAATGGGAGATATAGCCTACAGTTAGCTCACCATTAGGGAAAGCCTTGTCGATATCATGTTCAGTAGGCCACAGATTACTCTAAACTTATAATTAATTACAAATTCAAACACACAGATATCTTTATAATGTTAGTGTAGATAAAACGTTGTGCGGTTAAGTTTTCAAGCGCGTCGTATTGGCTTTTGAGGCTTCGTCAAACTCCACCCACATGTCTTAAAACTTACGTATTACTCATGATAAAAGGATGTTTTGACTTGAACAGAAACTCAATCTGCCCGCAGCATCCAAACTTAATATGTAATACACAACCCTTCATTTACTTATCGAAAATTCATATTTAACTTTAAAGTTCCTACTTCAAGTCGAGCGAGTGTTGGAAACTTTGTCTAGAATATTCTTGTTTCGCTGAATTTTAATGCGCTTACTTACCTTGTTTATTTATAAGCGTGTTCCTTGTGCGATAAAAAGGTTTGCGTCAAATGAATATACTCGTATATTTACAGTTGACTTTACTCGCTTAGAAATACAATAATTCCGCCTTACAAGGAGGTCTCACGACGATTCACTGAGGCCTCCGGTGACAAAAAGGCACACGCATACGGCCACCCGATGGTAAGCAGTCACCGTAGCCTATAGCCCCTATTAATACCAGGGGTATCACTAACGCACCGTAGAAACACAACACTACATCAAAGTATTGTCTTTGACTGCGGTCTTCTGCAAGGTGAAGGTAGGCGCAAAGTATCAGCATTACCATACGTGACATTTGGGACGTGTTTTATTTATTTTAATCCTAGTTTATTATAATAATTATAGCCTTTGCTACTCAGTGATAATATAGCTTTCTAACGGTGAAATTTTTTTTTAAATCGGAGCAGCCGTTTCGTAGGGTTTTCATTACAAACATACACACAAAACTACAAATCTGTCCTCTTTATAATATTATAATTATTATAGTATAGATTAGTGTAGATAAAAGATTAGTATTTTTTGCCTTCTGCATTAGGTTTTTCTCTGTAAATTTCGCGCAATTAACAATAAGGTAACATCAAGCTATGACGTTATAAACAAACACCTAATATAATATACTCTTAATGAGCTTGTCCTTTCCACTTCACATTTGACACCAAATGTTTTAAAGTTACTACACAGACATGTCGAATATTATTTGGAAACGCATACATTTATATTCGCCAAAACAAAGAATTATGTTAATCCTACTCTACTGATTATCAAACACACATTCGTGATCCGTGATTCCCGCTATATAAATGAAATTGAACTTTAATACTTTAGGTATAAAAAGCAGATTAGCTTATATTGTTACGTGGAACAAAACCACAAACTTGTGAAATCAGCGAAAGTGTTTTGCGATAGTGAAACTGAATGCCAATTCATAATAGAATGTGCGATGATTATTATATTATATTCGCTCTTTTATAATATGCGATTTTTGATTTAATGAGTAATTTTATCATCATTAATCATCAATACATAAAAATGGTACCGGTCGCTGTCAGTACATGGAAGATATAAGAGAAAAGCGAATACTGGGTGCCTTTATTAACACAATAGAAGCCAAAACAATTAATTTAATATTTTTGCCACTAGAAACGGCCTAACCGATTTCGATACGGTTTTCACTATGTATTGTGGTAAGCTTCACTTGTCGCTTAGTATAAACGTTGCTTTGTTTCAATCAGATAGTAAACAAAAAAGTTATGTACGTTGAAAAATCAAACGATGGCGCTTCATTAGCTTATAACATATGTAATATACATCTACACTTCAAAACTAATATTATAAAGAGGAAAGATTTGATTGTTTGTGTTGAATAGGCTCCGAAACTACTGGACCGATTTGAAAAAATATTTTACCATTAAAAGCCTGATGAACATAGGCTACTTTTTACCGCGGGAAAATGGGTTTCTACGGGTAATTCCTACGGGTAATAGTATAACGGATAGTAAAAATCATACTCCGTACTTATCTTTTTTACATAACTTCTAAACAGCTGAACTGATGGGCTTGAAATTTCATATTAATATTTCGATTGTTTCCTGGATGATTTAAAAATACAATTGGATCCGGTAGGTGGCGCTGCTGTCCGTATGTCAACTACTAAACGGCTTGACCGATTGGGTTGTAATTTAGTATGTGTATTTCCATAGTTTCACAGACGTCAGACACGAATGTATTATGCCTACCTTATCTAAATTTCTATACATATAAATATAAATGAATCGCCGTCATGTAAGTCCTGTACGCACATATTGCGGACGATTGCACCTAATGTCTTATTTTTTTAATGGGTACACCAACCGTGCGAAGCCGGGCCGGGCAGCTAGTTTAATATACATTTCATTACGCATCGTCATCGCGTTTTATATCCATATCTGCCATCGCCGTATATTAGTTCTCAAACAATATATGCCAGTCTTCGTCTCGATATTATGCAAAACAGGCTTTCAAAATAATTAGTATGGAATATATCTTTTTACCTGTTGGCATTGATACCCCATTACCTCAAGATTTGCAAACGGTTGCAGACTCAGTTTTTTATAAAGTTAAATATTGCTTAATAGCCTAATAACATGTAAAACTGTATCTATTTCGATAAATAAGCATGTCTGGAATGATTAAACAAATAGAGAATTAGACATAACACATAGGGATTCGATATTTCCAAAGGTGAACCAGAAACGTGGGAAGTGGCCATGCCTTATGAGATGTTGTAGATGTTTGAATTCAGTGTCTTACTTGAAATAAAAATTATATATTATGTATATTTACATATATAAATGAAAACGTGAATCTATGAAATAAAAATGAATCGCTGAATGTGTTGCTAAGCGCAAATCTCGAGAGCAGCTGAACCGATGTAGCAAATTCTTTTTTAGAATATTCCTTGAAGGTTCTTACGGAGAATTAAAAAGTCTAAAAACGGGTAGACAAAATATTTGATAAATGTCTAGCGAAGCCGGCGGGCGGCTAGTTTTTTTTTATGACAAATATTGATATTTCATATACCTAAATATTTGTCATAAAAAAATCTGTGATTTTTAAATAACTGTGATAGATATATAAATTTTTTTAAAATAAAAAGTGTCGCGTCATCTCATCAGTTATTAATTTATTGAATTTTAAAATGTACAATTTTGCATGCAACAATGACCTTGAATCGGCCTTTATTATATCATCTCGCCGGGGTTTGAATCTGGGCCAATCAGTTGACAGGCCGTTGCTTCAACCACAAGGCAACCACGGCTTATTGTTGTCTCATAACTTTTAAGTTTAGTAATTACCAATAAAAATACAAATCTTTTCACTTTATAATATTAGTATTGACAGTATCTCATCACGCAGAGTCACGGGCTAGGCACTATACTAGGCAGGGAGTATAGGCGCCATTTCATTCTAAGTAACACACCTGTTTTGCTTCTTTTATATTCATCAATCCCTACGACTAAAAAATTATATCAACATAAGTATCTAAAAATAACTAGCTGACCCGACAGGCTGTTGTCCTGTCTTAGCTATGAATTCATATGTCGAAAGCACCATGGCAAAAATGACCTTTAGTTTATCGCGAAATCAAAAAGGTACCGGTTTTTTTTTACACGAACCTCAAAACACAAACAAAAAAGAATAAGCGAAATCGGTCCAGCCGTTCACGCGTGATGCCGTGACCAAGAGAAGAAGGGATTCATTTTTATTTATATAGATAAGATAAAGATAGATGTTATGTTATGTCTTTACGTCATACCTCTAAGTTACGCTATCCTCGCGTCGCATCGTGTTACGACATCGTTAGTAAACGCAGTTACTTCCATTACGGCCATGGTTGCTTGATCATCAAATGTTTTGATATTTTAATTGCACATAATTGCTAAATACCATATACATATATATTTTTTCATCTATCATTTATATAAAAATACATGTAGCCTTTTTCACGCCGCGGGCTATACCTAGTAGTTAGTACACATATACATTCCTTGTCTTTTTTTATACCACTAAATTGGAATACAAGCATACGGCCCGCCTGATGGTAAGCGCTTACCGCAGCCTATGGACGCTTGCAACACCAGGGGTATCAATAAGTCGAGTCTTTATTCAGAATTGATTTATGAATAAATATTTTCGCTTTTATAAGTAACAGACAAAAATAAAAATAAAGTATTTTTTTCCCCTAGAACAGATATTCTATTTTTCCCCGCTCTGAAACGTTACAACGACGAACTTTTGGAGCATGAGGAGTGAAAAAAATATTGGTACACAAAGTAAATTAAAGCATAAGGAAAACAATATTTTTTAAGTATAGAAATACTCTAGTGTTTGTTTTTTAAAGTTAAAAACTGCCTCGTCGAATAAAGCTCCGAGTTCAAAGCAGTTAGTTACACGAAATTTTGATACTAAACTTTATTGGTACGCGGATTTTAAAATTTTCAACAGCATTTTCGGCTGTTTTCATAGGATTTTTTAGTTTTCTGTTAACCATTCCAATTAAACTTGTATGTAGAATGCATAAAGTTTGGGGTTTTCAAATATACGTGGTTTGTCCGGACATTACCTATTTACTAACTTGGTTTGAGTGCTTTAAATTTAGACTATGTTTTGTACGTAATAACGTTCATTATTAAATGAGTAGCAACCTTCTTAAATATGATAATAAGGCATGTTGAGCAAATAAAAAATATTATGCAAAAGATTTAAGCAGACCATTCTGGCAGAAATAAGTTAGAAGATACTTTACCATTAATCGATAAAAATATTATTAAATATCAAAAATAAGTTGACTATTTAGTTATGTACGTAGTATATTATCTACTCTGAGGTTATGTGAAGTCACTCAGTGTCTATATATTTAAATATAGTTTTGAATTTAGAATATACTTGTGTTCGGGCAGGTTGTTTAAAGATTTAGACTATTACAATTATAATAGTTCTTCCTTTTAAGCACTAATGAGACGCACCAGCTGGTGTATGCCGATAGGCCCTAGTTATTCACATAAAAGATGTTATTAGATTACCATTCAGCTAGTTGGTGGTGTGTCAGAGCTTTCTGTATTGCAGTGCAGTGACATGATTGAATTATGATATGCGTCTCGGTCCAGTGAGCTTAATACCATTTTGCAGTCAGAATATTCCATATTCATGGTTTTGGGATCGACATGTAGATGCGGTTGATGTGATTAATAAAATGCAGGTTAACAAACTAACTGAGAGGTAGGACGATTTGGGATTTCCCGCGAGTTTTCCCATTTAAATTGCAGCCGCCCGACTGGGGACTGTACCTTACCGAAGACCACAGTGAAATAACACTACTTAATGTAGTGTTGTGTTTCTGCGGTAAGTAAGGTTGCCAGTGGTCCACAAGGATACGCTGGGCTAGTAGTAATGCTGCTAGCACAGTTAGTCCTCATTATTAACATGGTTGGCAACTCGTTTGTGATACCACTGGTATTGTTAGCGGCTATAGGCTACGGTGACTGCTTACCATCATGTGGGCCGTATGCTTGTGTGCCACCTTAGTGGTATAAAAAAATACGCCCAAAGCTACAGTTTTCAATCGCAAGCAGAAAGTGAATGGACTCTCGTGATAGATCTGTTCGCAGAACACAGGAGGCCTGTCGTGTTGTTATGTGGCTCTGAGCGATAGCTAGAATTGACGCATGTCAAATCTAGATTTGACATGAGCCCCCAGCGACACGGGTCACAGCCGCATCGTGGCGCTTTATGTCATTGGATGCTTTTTAGTTTTGTTCTTTCGTAGCATTTTTACGACTGGCACTAGATTGTCAGATAACAGTCTTATGATGCCTACGCCTACATTACGTGCGTATTAGCGACCGGGTCGTTTGTGTAATAAAATTTTACAGTCTGTTTATGGTGAAATTCTACACATTAGTTTCTGAGATTATCACGAACATACATACACGTAGTAGGGGCTTAAATTTGTAGAATGCGACTTAATACACGTGTTATTTTTATACCATTCAGATGGCAATCAAATGTATATAGCTGATTACCGTAGGATGCATCAACACCGACATTATGACGTTGCTAAAAGTTTATCTTGAAAGATATTTTTTCCTATGACTATAATCCAGGAGCTCCCGTACACTTGTAATTATGTCATGACGCATTCGTGTCAGCTCTTTCATTACTTATGTTTTACAATTCGTTCCTTTCATCCATTCCTTTCATTGGACCAGCTATTCAGCCATGTCATCTGACGCTGGCAGCGCTCATTAATAGTATTATTTCTGTATATTTAAATTCTAACGTTTTATAGATATACGTTTCTACTTACGTATCTGAAGTATATGCAAAAATATATCAATTTTCAGGTAATGCGAATTTCTGAAAGTATTCTTTTTAATACTTCTACCAATTATATCTGTAACACTACATTTTTTACTCACTCAGATTAAACAATGTATTGGGTGAAATCAAGTGACATGGGACAATTCAAATCTCTAAACTTAACAGTTCTTAAAGTATTGATATCTCTTTCTCATGTGCGGGGTTAAATAAGGATAGCAATACCTTAACAACTGTCAAATTAGTTCAGTTTAGTGATTTTGTACAACAGAATTGGCACAATGGGGTTTTAGCCTAAAAAATATCGGGATTTTAAAGAACACATCGTAGCTCAAAATGTCCATACATTTATACATCTCTCATTCATATTCTCTCATCTGATTTGCAAGTATAGGTAGGTTATGTGAAGTCTAGCACCTCGGAATAAACGTATGCATACACAAGCCGGGTATGGGCATCTTAACGGCTCAACCATTTTATGAATCTTTCTCTATACAGTAAGCATTATCATTCAAACCTTACGAGTAACGAGTAGGTAATTACTCAAATCAGTCACACAAAAAGATTAACCGACTTGACGTATGTATGTATGCCTTACATCTAATGTACCGTAATGTAACATATCATTCTCTGAATCAGAGGAATCTGGCACTTTATTTATGACGCATGCCATCATTTTTATTGATATCGGCTTAAGTATTCGTTGAATAAGCGCCCTAACAAAAGTTTATCATAAATCACTTACTTTCAAACGTATAGAGAAGGTAAAGTGGGGTAATAGTATCGATTTTAACAAAAGTGAGTAGCCGTGGCAGCCTTGTGGTTGAAGCAACGGCCTGTGAGCTTATGGGCCCAGGTTCAAACCCCGACCAGTACCAATGAGTTTTTCTAAGCTTAAGTACAGTGATTATCACACCATGAGCTGAAAAAGAGAGGTAGGGCGTAATGGCATGGGTTCTGTATTTGCAATGAGTAAGGTTGCCAGTGTTCCATGAGGATAAGCCGCGCTAGTAGTAATGCTGCTAGCACAGTGAGTCGTCATCAACAACAGGGCTGGCAACAGATGGAGAGGCTGAGCAAAGATGCCCGACGCACGCGGAAGCCGCAAGAGCATCCTAAAAATGTTGTTATATTGCACCCGCAACGAGTTAAGGGCCTTCTTTGTATTGTTGACCCACAGGACAACTTTATACTTTTGTGTTTCCTTAAAAGAACATTAATCCTCAAACTATTTTAACAGCCTAATTGGTGACGAAACTTCAAATGCGAAGCATGTGTGTGTGTACTGAGTAAGCAGTCTTGATTAAATTCCTTAGTTGGTTGACTTTCGTTAGCTGTTTCGGTTCCTACGACATGATCATTTATTGCCAGCTCAGTCAGTTTAGCGTATAGTCTTGTCTCGTTTAAGATTGGTTGCAGTGATATTTTATTTTTTGAGTTAGATCATACTTAATTTCATCAAAGTTTTTGTAGTTTTCATCAAAGTGAAACGCTTTTATGAATAGAATTCTTAGAAAATTAATATCCCACTAATATAATAAAAATATCAAATGCCAAAGTGGGTATTTGTTTGTTACTCAATTACGCAAATACGAGTGAATGTTTTTTTTTTTATTTGGAACATGGATAGAAATATATGTAAATAGAAATATAATTCTCCTTTATTCCAGATAAGTGTTCTCGGGTTTTAAATGTATCTTTTATTAAAATAAAAATATTGCGATCAACTAGTTTTAATTCTTTTTAAACATCAGCTGGAATTGCCAACAAATAACGTTCTTGAATAACAAGATACAGTCCCGTTTATTTGATATGTATTGTATGTAGGTACAAACACGATTGTCGAACACAACCCTTATTATTTCACCCGTCAACTGTCACATAAAGCATCCCATAACGTAAAACCCTTTTGGGGAGAACATTACAAACATCAACCTCTTTTTTGACTGCATTATAAGTCATATCGTGAGCCCAAAACACGACAGTACCCGCCCGAACACTCATTTGTTACAAGAGGGTACTTCCGTTTAACAAACAAACCGTAAGCGTGTCATATTTCAGGTAACCATACGCTATTTATTTTGAGGACACTTCGTGTAGCTTTTAAGCTTTGGACTGAATACATTATGCATTTTGACTTGTTTAGTTGAGTTGGGTATTAAGACTTTGTTGTTAAAGGAAAGTTTTAAAGGAAACACAGTTAGTTTCCTTGTATGAGTGACCATATATGAAGGAATTGATGAGCGAAGTAAGCTCGAAAGATAGAAGAGTAAAGAGTAGTAGAGCTGTATTTTATAATTCTGCTGCGCGTGCGTTCGTAATTCTTCTCTTCCTTAACAATTTTGACCGGTTTTGACACTGCTTTGATGATGTTTTTAAACCAAAACGTCAAAGTTTGTAAAAAATCTTAGTAGATGTTACGCGCGAGGGAAAGTGATATAGCTAGTGAAGTATACAATACTAAATAGATTCTTGTGTACCTTATAGCTATATAACTAAGGTCGTTTTTCAAGCGTATATGTATCAAAAAAGGCCGAAATAGATTCTTTCAATGCCTAACCTAGACACCAGAGTATACCAAAAATTGGGTCTTTCGCTGTGTCCTAATCTAAACGAAGAGGCTTAGCAGCTTCTAAGATCGCTATAAGTGTATTGGATCAGCTTTCCCCGACTACTTAGCTCAGTGACCCTAATCTACTAAGACATTTTCATTCAGTAAAGGAAGATCCTAATTACAACTTTGAAGCTTACTGAATCTCTCGAGGCAATTTTCATTTGCAGAAGATTCGTGATTTCGATCGTTTTAAAAATTCCGTTTCTAAATATATTAACACTTTGGGATGGTTTTTCTATCATAAAATCTCGTTAGCTCTTTAGCATACAGATAGACCAATCAGAAGTTATTGGGTCAGCAAGGGATTAAAAAAATAATTATTCGATTTCCACGCCAACGTAGTGGCACGGCTAGTTTATCCTAGTCACCAAAACTTTCAATGGAAAAAGTTCCTCAATTTACCAAAGGGGTTTCTTTGAGAGCCACTGGACCAGACGCCCTTTGTTTCCGGATCCAATCGATCAAACGGGCAAAATTAATTAATATTAATAAAGCACCCAATTATTTGGACTTATTAGATAACAATGATTCTTGCTTGGTCAGTTTCGTCAATTAGTTTAATTATCTTGTTTGAAAACGGACTGCTCTATTGGTATACTATACGAGATACGGTTTATCGTAGACAGTTCACTTGCATAATTTATAAAAAAAGCTGATGTGAGTTCGAGCCATCGGTTCGTGACAACATAGTTACTGTAATAAAATCAGCTATCATATTTTCTTCCGGGGATAATTAAAGATTTCGATTATTTAATTATGTAATTACATCGTGTGATGTTTTTAACAGTAGCTTTTCTTATTTTGCAGGTATACATTAGATTGCTCTTCCGAACACAAATTCCATGTAGGTAAGTAATGTTTTAACGTACCTATGTATTTTGTTTCATTGTAATGTGTCCAACTTCGAGGCCCCGAAAACGGACGTACCAAAATAAAATATTCCCTATGCAGTGTGTGCAAATTTTCAAAATGATTGGACTTCAAGACCTGTGATCTTGAAGTCGGTGAAAATTACGTTGGAAGATTTTTCGTTATACTATCAAAGTGGCAAATAAGCATACGGTCCGCCTGATGGTAAGCGGTTACCGTAGCGTATGGACGCTTGCAACACCAGGAATATCGCTCGCTAGATTCGATTATATTTCACATTAAAATTGGAGCCTTAAGCCTGGAGCCTTGAAAAAAGGTAGATGGAACTAAGCGAACAACGAACTGACGCCGGTTAAAACTACGCCTTGCATTGTACATAAATATAATTACACGCACACACCTACAACGAAACTACGCCTTGTAATGTTTACAAAACCGGCATCACTTCGTTGTTCGTTAAGTTCCATCTATATTTTCCATTTGATATGACCACTGAATCCTATGCTAGATTATCTTTGTATAGTGGTACTTAGCTTTTACTCGCGGGTTTACCCGTGTGGTTCTGGTAAAAGTAACGTATTTTTTCTGACAAAAGTTAGCCTAGTCCGTCGCCAGGATATAATCTATCTCCCTGCCAAATTTCATTACGATCCGTTCAACCGTTGATTCGAGAAAAGGTAGCAAAAAAAAACAGAGTTACTTTCGCATTAATAATTTTAGTATGGAATGGATGGACAGGTACCTTTGTCTGCTTTAAATGTCATCATCATCATCATCATCAGCCTATCCACGTCCACTGCTGAACAAAGGCCTTCCCCATAGATTTCCACAATGACCGATTCAATGCGGCCCGCATCCGACGCTTGCCAGCGACCTTTATCAGGTCATTAAATGTATGTTCATCAAAATAGCCTTTACATAAGATCGAAAGTATATAAAATACTTTAATCAATATTGGCTTTTCTTTCTTGCCGAAAAGGACCGTCCGCCTGTTATAATCAAGTTGCTTATATTCAACTCACAGAGGTGAGGATAAGGGATCGCATCACACGTATATACTTTATTGTCGACCTTTCACCGTATGGCGGTGGGTACTGCCTTTTATTTCACTTGGAACTAAGGAAGTGTGGATCGATCCTTTTATAGATACATGTAGATTGATAATGACGAGACCACTGGTCTAGTCTAGGACACCTGACTGCTACGCTAGAGGTCGTGGGTTCGATTCCCGCCGGGGCAAACATTTATGTGACAAATATCAAAATATGTTTGGCTTGCGTCAGGTGTTTGGTATTTATTATAAGTATGTATTTCAAAAAAAAGTATTATATCAGCTACTGGTTCCCATAGTACAAGCTTTGCTTAGTTTGAGGCCAGATGGTGCTATGTCCAAGCATCATTATTATTATTTTAAGGGTATGCTACGTTGGTTTGGACGTAAAAAACAAAAGACTGGCAAATTGAAGAAGAAGCCGTGGAAGCCAAGGCTTAACTTTCTAGATCTAGATTATACTGACAATGACTCATAGAAGGCTACGATGACTGCTTAACATCAGGTGGGTTTTGTCGTGTGCCACCTTAGTGGTATAAAAAAATATGAAGAGAGCGATGAATATAAAAGAACCAAAAGACGTGTGCAAGTCAAGAGTGTAATGGCGCTCTATACTCGCTGCCTACCTCGTGAAGGACTGATGATGATATGTATGATTGTATCTATGTATGTGCACAAGTACCTAATAGGGCAACCTACGAACTCAATCTAAAAACTACTTACCTACTCGTTTAAATGTTTAAAATATAAGTTACATGTCACACCAGGGAAAAGTGTTCATTAACTCAAACTGCACATTATATTATAAACGCGACACGGTGTTCCGTGTGGCAACTAGTTGGAAAACAAAAGTTATAACGTGGGTTTTCAGCCGAGGCGCGTTATCTCAGGGACTGTTCCCGGAATTGCTTATTACGCACCCGCGATGAATGGCCACTGTCTGTGTCACAATATTATAGCGTTTGTGACTTAATTAAGGTTCATTTCTCTCTGCTTGCGCCGTCATCATCCTCCAAATTTTATCAAACGATATTCCACTTTATCTTAATGTGAACAAAGTTGGTATTTGCGTGCTAAAATCACAAACCGACCATGTGTGAGTTGGACTCGCACACCGAGGGTTCCGTACTTAAAATAAACTAGTTTACATGACAAACTTAACTTTGCCGTTCGATCACGAGACATGGCTATTGCAACACCGCAAATAAAATGTATTAGTTTGTAATAGTAAATTCGCTCTTTTTTAATTATAGCAATACACACTCTATGAGCATTTCAAGCTACTTGTTGCCTTTATTAAGCAAAGGAAACACGTTTCTAAAAGCGGATCCCCATTTGATTTTTACTTTATTTTCATTTTTCGTTATTGCGGCTACATACACATTCTGATATATACACATTCTGTGATAATTTCAACTGGCTACCTATTACGGATCATGAGATACAGCCCACTGACGGACAGACGGCAGAGGGCGGTCGGACTACCTAACATAAAAATAAGCATTAATTCTTTAAGTACTATTTTATACGACATTTAAATTGTATTATTGATTCCTTTGAAGCTAATTCTAATACGGCACCTCAGTATTATTAAACCTACTTCTCGGGTTTATTAAGTAAAATAACTGTGAAAATAAAGATGCCTATATTCATGTCCGCTTTTCTCTTATATTTGAACCATGGGTCCTTCATTCGTTGTCGGCTTTCAGCTTATCAAAGTTCGGTAGTTACTTGGCTCTTGGTGCCAGCTACAATGAATTAAGTATGTAGGCCACGGGCCCAGACTTTGCCTATTATTACTGCACTTGTTTAGAGGACAATCAAACCAACTTATGACATTGACGTGACGCTATACAACAGACAGAAATAAGCTGATTGTTTTGAATGATAGAAGACCTTATCTCTACTACTGATAGTTTTTAACTGGATGTGTTATATTGACATCCGAGTAATTAATTAATTAATTAATTTTTTTGAAATATTAATTTAATTCAGAATTAAATAACATTACATAATTTAATAACACACAATTTTGTGTACTAGCGAACACATATGTGATTCTCGTTTAAGAATATTATTTCCAAAGATGACATGAGGCATTTATACGAAATATCATATAGGGAAAAATGGTAGGAAAGCGTGGTAGTGGGATACCTTGTATTACAGAATTCGGACCCCATTTCCTAATAATGCTGCTTGTGTGACAATGTCCGTGCATATTACATGATATGTATTATTATTTCAATAAAATAAAAATGAAGTTGTAGAAATTAATGGGCTATTAAGCAGCATTGCTCGCTAAATGTACATGAACTTCTAACTGATAGTATATCTCTATAAATATTTGCTGAGCCTGATTACACTCGTGCCATCACGGCCGCCGAACTTCAGTGAGCCGAAGCAATATTTCATCCTATTGTTGTAGGGTTCGGATTAAGATTTTTTCCCTTAAATTCTAAGTTCATCCGAGAGTCTAGGGAATAAATTGCCGCCATAAATCTCTCCCATCATCCAACTTTCTGGATCTTATTTCCTTTGCATAATTTGGCCTTTCTGTGAATCAAGATTTTTTGGAGTCCGTACGGGACCCTTTTACAAGGACTACGTCCTTCTGTCGATCCATCCGTTCCGTCGTCTGTTCAAACTATGTATCTTTTCAACAAAAGATAGCCGGCTACAAATTGCAAAGAATATGTTTTACTCTGGTGGAAAATTATACTATATTTTCTTCTTATTTTTTTGTTTTTGCTACATAATATAGGTACCTGCGCTGAAAACGGTACCTACTGAAACCACCCAAGTGTGGGAGTGAGTCCATAAATAGGGAAAATCAATGAGGAATTGTGGAATAACCCGTCCCACGCTAGGACTCCGGAAATTTATGAAAAAAATGCCATAAAAAGTCATATCATTATGCGTAAATACATAATAGTATAATTTCAACTATTAATATTGTTAAGTGGTACGGAACCCTTGCTGCGCGATTTCGACTCGCACTTGGCTGGTTTTTAGACGAGTTAAGCTCTCGGGCTTGTTACACATTGAAACAATGACGCTATAGCTTAGTATAATTCAGTCTGTGATGAGCAGCTCGTTTGAAATTTGTTCTTTCATAGCGATTTTCACTTTAGCATAATAATCTGCCTTAAGATAATAATATATTTTTTACGGTTTATTCAGATATGCTTTCGATTTAAGATTTTTTTTACTAATGAAAAAAGTAAGATAAATATCTTCACATTTTTATATTTAGTTTAGGACCCGATGACGATTGTCCAAAAGATTATTGGAAGAGGAGCAGAGAAAAAATCACAAGCCATTGATCGTAGAAGATTTAACTACAAACTAAAGCTAGACTTGCAGACTCAGTCGACCAGTCGACCAGTCTCGAGCATTAAATCAAATACACTTTAATACGCATACTTTAATCCATGGAATTTTATTTTAATCATACAAATTAGTAATTGAATTACTTTTTACTTAATATTATGTAATCAAAGTATACGTTTGTAATAAGTATGTTAATGACCATTTATGTTAAATTGTATGTGTTGCATAATTTTAGTTACCTATAGCATCGAATTGGTTTCTGTATTAGTGTTATATTCAAATAAATAAAACAAAGCCGGGTTAGTTACACAATTTGATCTCTAATTAGTTGGACTCGTCTCCGCCCCGAATAGCAGAATGATTAAAATATGATCCAATTATCGAAGTCAGCTCATGTACACTTAAGTTCTATTGACGCAATGTTTTACCAGATTGTATCTAGCTAACAATGTGTAGCCAAAATCCTAAAACGGAATCAGCTGTTTCCTTACCCTATACAAAATGTTTCAATACAGACAATACACGATGGACTGACAATGACATACTGGTTAGCATACAATACCGGCTGAGTTTACAAGTTGGCGACCCACCAAGGAGTCCTTTCAAAGCCTAATTTTGAAGCTTAATTTATTATAGCCCCAATAATAGGGGCTTTAATAATAAAATACAAAAGATTCATTGAAATTAACGAAGTACTCAATGTCGAAAATGTAGAATAATCGGTACTGGAGGGCATTTATGGATATAGATCGAGCAAAGTGGTGTTCGCATGTCAAGATTGTTATATTGATCTATAGAGCGAGGTAGGCAGAGTATACTCTGCCTACCGGAAGGCACTAGGAAGTGGTAATAATAAATGTTTTAGTATAGACGATTTTCAGAGCTCCATAAAAGGCGATACCTGAGTTGACGCAAGTATAGGTCACGGTAACCGCTTATCGTTAAATTATCATCAGACTAGTAGTACGTCATGTTTTTAAAACTGAGTCCCTTTGTGACAGAGCAGACAAACCCAGCATTATTCATAAAACATTAACGTTTCCTTCACCCTCAATCTGTCGCGATTGAAATTCAAAATTTGCAATTCATTCGATAAATAAAATGGAGTAAAAGAAATCCGTCGAATGAACTCTTGAATAAAACTCCGCTATATTTCTAAATTTAACGCGCCGATGAGTAGCTATAGCTATAAGATGAGGTTCTCATAAATCAAGTGTAAATTTACAGTCTTTCAATTTGCCAGCTAATATATTATTTATAGGCTTTTGCGTGGATCAGGTTTAATACAGGAAGACTGTGAGAGGATATCTATTTACTGTTTCGCAGTCGAGTGACAATCTTACCTTCATGAATTGTACGGCTTATTCATAGATTTTCCATGATATTGAGTTCGATGTCTAACAAAGCAATGATTTATGAATAGAGATACTGAGCAGATGCTGTCACTAAGGTGACTTCGCCTTAGGCCATACACACCCAGATTACCTCTCTAAATAAATTGAGTACTCTGAACCTGAAGATGGTGAATTGGCGCTCTATACTCTTTGCCTAGCCCGGAAGAAAGGATCTTGGCGTGATTATATGTATGTATAGAATTATATCTATACAATTATAAAACTGTACATCAGCCGTGTCTGTACAAATCTGATATTTTAAAAATACGCGCTATAGAGTAATATGAGGTCCTGAATCAGAATTTATGATTTTTGAAATTCTTCTTGAAAGTCCAACTAAAAAACTGCGATACTTTTTATCCCGGGGTTCCTGCAAGATACGGAATTGACAGTTTTCAAAGGCAGCTTTATCCTACTTACACGTGGCTAATGTCGCGAGCGATTCAACAGTAATATATATCATCCCCAAAAATCATGGGATTCCCATGGGATACGGGATTGGGACAATTTTTTTTAATCGGTAAACACGACGAGTTGAAACGATGAGTTGCTTCATAAATCTTAATCTTTCAGTACCATTCGTAAATAGTAGAATATGGTTTATCTTAAAATGATATCATTTATATTGTTTTTTTCCTGGAATATTCCAGGAAAAAACCAGTCAGACTTGGCATAGGTACATGGACGTACAACTCGGCGAAAACATGGTGAGTCCGTCAGACTATTCATACGTCACTAAGGTGATATTATTATTTTTATATATACGAGGGGTAGTGTCTTACCGAATGCCTACACGCTGTAGAGTAACATGTAAGTTACAAGCCAAATTTCAAGTCAATCGGGCACATCAAAGTCAGCAAAGAGATCTCGTTATGAGTGCATGATGATTGAAGAAATATCGCTTGTATTGAAGTGAGTGTAGTGGTATTTCGCCTAAATATATAGAAATAGATTAATATGAAGGCTTAAACTAAGTACTTAAATTATTTGCGCGTCTGGCCGAGTAAGGCAGCACAACGAGTCAGCGTTTTTTCCCACAAATTAAAAGTTTAACTGCCAGAAAGCGCTATTTGAATAACAATTTCTAGTAATTAATCAGTAAAAAGCCAAGAGTTGTTCGACTACAATTATTTATGTCGGTTTTCGCCTCCCTTCTCACGTTGGCCAGAAACCCTTCTAAGCCCTTCATTATTTTTAGACAATTCTCGCCAGAAAGTTCATTTTTCCTTGTTAATTATTTCGACGCTGTTGTTCGAGCTGCGTTGGAGCCTTTGTATTGGGTTAAAAAGTGGAGAATTATTATACTTTTCTAGGGTTTCCAAACAAGCTCTTACCATGCACCTACAGTTTTATTCACTACCAGCTTTAACCCGCATCGTTGCTGGCATAGTTCTACTATCCCTCGGGAACCATACAATTATCCGGGATAAAAAGTATCCTATATGTTAATGCAGCTTATAAGCTACCCTCTATTCCAAATTTCATACAAATTCATTCAGTCGTCGAGGCGTGAAGAGGGTACGAACACACACGCAATCCTTGGCATTTATAATATTAGTGTGATAAAGATTGCATATTGATATTTTTGATACTTATAAAACGAATGTAGGTTTGAAGAGAGATAGAGCGAATTGGGATCGCTCAGGGGTTTTCCCAATTCGCCAAATAAATTTGGAGCCGCCCGACTGGGGATATACCTTACTGGAAGACCGCAGTCAAATAACACTACATACTTTGACGTAGTGTTGTGTTTCTGCTGTAAGTAAGTTCGCCAGTGCCCCACGTGGATACGCTGCGCTAGTAGTAATGCTGCTAGCATAGTGACTCCTCATCAGCAACAGGGTTGGCAACTCGTTAGTGATATGGTACTATAGCAGCAGCTACAGGCTACGGTGACTGCTTACCAGGCTTATCAGGTGGGCCGTATGCGTGTACCACCCTTAAAGTAAAAAAAATATGTTTAACATTTTTTTAAGACCTTATTTATTAAAGTTTATGTATTTGTGTGGATATTTATTTATCGCGAAATTTTGTTTTAAAATACATGTATAATTTCCCTCCACAGCGTCCTTTAAATCTAAATACAGTAATGATGTTCTTTTACAGTTGAAAATTAAATTAGGGAAGTAACAAAGATACGTTTATTACGTGGCTTAATAAAATTTTACGTATAAAGTAAGCACGGGCTTAATTAAGCTTTTATTTGCTACAATGTCCGCCCCTGCAAAATATGTCCATCGTTTTAATTAATATTAATTATTCCTCAAATAATAGCGCGGGTATTAAATGAAAACAGGGCGGAATTTCAGGATACAATGTTGAATTTGTCAAACAATGTGCCATGAAATGTTTTAGTTTCATTATACCTACAAATGTGTAATTGTTCACAATGCTGGCAGAAAATGACCTTCGTTACCTATTTTCCGGGGTAATAAGGTTAGCTAGTAGTCAGACTTTTTACTTCTGACAACCCTATGATATCCAATTACCAACCGGGAACATGTTTGTTTGTAGGTATCATTATAATATGTATTTCTATCAATGATCTTGCTTACTATAGTCATGAACCAAAATCTTTCTTAGTGGTAACTAATTTCGACGTCATTTTATTTATTTACTAGCTGTGTCCGCGACTTCGAACGCATACGCGTATGGCATTAATTTTGATCACAATTTGATGGGTTTTGATTTTTCTTAAGCGGGCTACACACGTTCAGTTTTAACTGTACAGTCTAACTGTGTAGTTATAACTGACGCCCCTAGTGTCTACACACGTTCAGTTTAGAAGTGCACATTTGTCCATTTTGCCTACATATCTCCAGTCAACTGCACAGTTCGGCTGTAAAGTTAAAACTGTGCAGTTAAACCTGAAGGTGTGTAGCACGCTTTAAATCAATATGTCCTAAGTAACACCTTATAAAATCAACTGCCACTGAAAGTTATCTATTGGTCCAATATCAGTATATATAGATGTTTCGGTGATTAGCTGGAATAAGTCGTATGATGGAAAACAATTTTAAAAATTGGTATATAATTGTATATGCATTAAGTTATTTTGATATTAAAAAGAACTCAAATTTAATATAAATAAATGTCCCAAACTATGATTATAAATTAATATATTTTTTCCCTTTTAACATGGAAGAAGTCAACGGTAAATGCTAGCTTACAAATAAATTCCCTTTAGCTGTCAGCAATTTCATTGCGGAAACCAAGATGCGTCCGACCCACAGCACAGTCCGAGCTACTGCGAACATTTAAACTGAAAGTTAGCAACGTTTCAGCAACTGCCTTTGAAAACTTTTTTACTGAAAAACGTACCTGACAAAAACATGTTGAAAAGTTCGCTTTTAAGTCATTTTCCAGAGGAACTCCGGAAATTTAACGATTTTCACTGAATTCTTGGTCAAAGTATGAAGGCAGTGTTTTTTTTTATACCACTAAGGTGGCACACAAGCATCCGACCCACCTGATGGTAAGCAGTCACCGTAGCGGTGCCGCTAGCAATACCAGGGGTATAGTGATACCCCAGGATTGGCAGCCCGTTAGTGAACGGGCTGCCAATCCTGTTGTTGATGAGGACTCACTGTGCCAGCAGCATTACTATTCCAGTATATCCTCGTGGAACACTGGCAACCTTACTTACCTAGTGTACTATGAGTGTTTTTCTAAAACACGAACAATATGAATATGGTTTCTTTCCAGTTCTTACCCATTCAATAGAACATCAAGAGATCTAAAAAGTATACCACCCCTGTACTGAGAGCATTTTACTGTTTGGCAACTGAACCGGAAAAATGTTTGCGATACCTGCAAGCTTCTTTGAGGTGTTTTTATTCCTTTTCTGACTTTACTGAGTGTTTCACTAGTTATCGATAAAAATCTTTTCAAAAAAAACTTCAAAGAATCGTTTATACCACCAGGGCATATTGCAAACGGATTTCTTGTAGTTTGTCAAAATAATTTAGTTTTTGTAACTTAACCTACCTACTTGTAGATAAAAGATCTGACCCAAACCGGAATCATGCGGTAGCGTGCCAAGAATGCTGGCAGCATTGCCACGCTGGATAGCAATGCTGATTCTCTGAGCGAGATATGTTCCAGCACGCCTGTCACGGGAGGCCTCAACCAGCCGACGTGAGACCTCCTTGAAAAGCTGAAGAGCATCCGGGCCCCAGTGACCCAACCGCTACCGTTTTTGTATATATTATTAGTTTTTTCCTTTGAGTATGTAGAGGTACATGTTTATGTTCTTCGTTTTGCTTTCCCATTGCTAATTAGCAGTGATATTTATTGGTGGTGCCAATAATTTTATGAAGATCTCATCGAACTGCCGAGGAATACACAAATATCATTGCTTTTTTTTTTATCATCTAATTTTAAATTTATCTGTGTTAGTCTATACTTAATATTATAAAGTGGAAAGATTTGTATATTTGTGTGTATGTTTGTATGGAATAGGCTCCGAATCTATGATTTTGTGTATAATTCGTTTAGGTTTGTTGGGCGGCCAGCTAGTGTGATATATAGCCCATGTTACTCAGTGATAATGTAGCTATCAAACGGTGAAAGATTTTTTGAAATCGATCCAGTATTTTCGGACCCTATACAATACACACAAAAATACAAATCTTTTCCTATTTTTCCTAGTAATATATATTTGTATAACCTATCTTTAGTAGGAGTGTTATTTCTTGAAAAAAGTTGCTAGAAACTATAGAATTTAGTGTCGATAGCTTACTAAGTGATTGAATTTACTGCACTATTCGCAGAAAATTCAGATCCAATTCCTCTAAGCATCTTTGTTTTATCTATTTATTTCCCGCCTCTATCTCGTTCAGTAATACATTTTCTGTTTCCGCTTTGTACGCTTTTTAATCGGAAGCCTCTTAGTGCCATTTGACGTAACCAATATAGGTTTTTGACCGGTACCTTCTACTCAGCTCAGAGGAATAGAGTACGGATAATGGTTAGCTTCACTTATAAAACCCCAATATAGTTGGCTATGACGTCATTATGGTGAGAAAATCAGATTGCTACAACAGATGTTTGTGTTGCAGCATCTCAATATTGCAGTTCCTTTGGGCTAACATACTAACAACTATTAAAGTAACAAAAGAAAAACAATTGACGCAAAGCTGTCCCATTTAATTCATATGCACCTGTCGCAATTCTTCTGTCAAACTACCTTAAAAATCACAGAACACGGTGAGCGCTGTCTCTTTACAAATAGCGCCAGCTATTTTCCAACTCGTTCTCTTTTCAAATTCTGTCCGTTCGTTTTTTATTCGCTCATTTCCCGCCTTCTATTGTCTACCTTTAAATGCCGTGTCGCATGCTAGCTTTCAGCCAGTCTCTAACGTGGAGACAAATATTTTTTTAACACTTAAATATTTGTATCTCAGTATAAAGCAAGTATAGGCTAGGTGTGGACAAAAGGAGTTTCTTTCATCCTAATTGACGCTTGAAAA
The DNA here is from genome assembly GCA_951449985.1 of Falcaria lacertinaria. Lineage (NCBI taxonomy): Eukaryota > Metazoa > Arthropoda > Insecta > Lepidoptera > Drepanidae > Falcaria > Falcaria lacertinaria. The sequence goes on from OX602129.1 coordinate 3,445,293, forward strand.
CAATTATTTTACTATTTAATTTATACTTTAAGGATTTTTCCATCTGCGTCCTATTAAATATATCTCATAAGAACGTACTTAAGAACGTAATATATTTAATTATTATTCATTTATTAAAAATGCAATAACATCTACCACCCAAAACCTAATCCCATTAAATCTATACAGTCGTCTCGGCATTGAGTAATAAACAAAACAACAAACGATATATATTTGTAATTGTTATATAAGAAAGATGGGATTATATCATTGTTAAATGTTCAGTACCCCTGCAATCACGTTGGTAAAGCGGACAATAACTGGGTCCGCCTTAAGTGCGGCCAAGGGTTGATGCACTAATTTATTAGTTACCAGTGGTTTCGGCCATAAGAATTTAGCGTATTAATATAAACCCGGATTACTCACTCGCATTATATCCCAAAAATACGAATGAGGTATAAAAAAAATAGCCCTTATCTAACTATTGCAAGCATTAGGCAATAAATAACCACTTTATAATATTCCCTAAAACCTCTTTATTTAGACCATGGCTTATGTCCCATTAGGGTGACAACTTAGATCCTAATCCGTTCAGCCGTTTATGCATGATCGATGTAGAAACATTTACAAATATTCCGGCCATCTTAAACAATGTGAGCAGACCTGCTCCTCACAACGTAGTCAAACTAGACAGAGCCTGAACTGTAGTTATCAGAGACTGATAATATAGACATGTGAGTACATATCTTTTTTATTCTACTTTGTTGCTATGCAATACCAGGGGTAACACTAAGGCATTGCCAAACCTATTGTTGTTGAGGTCTCACTGTACCAGCAGTATATTCTTACTATAAGCGCAGTGTATCCTCGTGGAGCACTGGCAACCTCGCTCATCGCAACACAACATTACCTCAAAGTAGTGTTATTAGACTGCGGTTTTGTGTAAGGTGGGGTATAGGCCCCACTCAGAAAGCTGTACCCAGGCCAGGGTATAATCAATTTTATTCGTCTCATTAATATCAGCCATAATAAGCCATAAGCCACGAGGTTAGGCGAGGCACAAACGGCCTGTGAATTTCCCGCTTGTCTCTTCAACTTTGTACCAAACCCAATCGACCTCTTCCTTTTAAGTGGTCCTGCGCATTTATTGCCAATAAACTGGGCACACTAACGAGAAACTATATGTTTTGGGCCGGACCATTTTTATGTTAAGCGACCGAATTGTGCGAGCACTCGTCCTTAATCAAATTGTAGACTATTCGGTTGGGTTACACGGATTTTTAGGAAGCAGTAAAATATAATAACATATGGTTTGCCTTTTTGAAAGGCATACTTTAGTTAATACTTACTTACGAACATCTACGAGACCGTTAGTCTAGTGGTTAGTATACCTGACTGTTACGCTCGAAGGCGCAGGCTCGATTCCCGCCGGGGTGAACATTTATGTAATGGCCATGTCTGGGTGTTTGGTATGTATTTACAAAAAACAAATAAATATAAGTATTTATAAGCTGTGGTTCCCATAGAACAAGCTTTGCTTAGCTTGGGGCCAGATGGCGTGTAATAATGTCCGAGCATTCATCAGCATCAGATGACAGGCCGTTTCTTCAACCACAAGGCCACCACGGCTTTTTAAAGACTTGGCGTGATGACATGTATGTATGTAGGTTTCATTAAGTTTCTACAAAACATTATTCGAAGATAAGGTTATGACAATCGATTACTTACTTTATTACTTTGTAAATAAACTTATTTATAGACACAAAGGAAACGTCATTCAATCAACCTGAAATTTTCCTTAAGATTTAATGGAAGGGATTGTATTTTGAACTCTATACAGAGTAGAATTAAGGCGAGTTATCCTTTGCCTTTTAGAATTATTCTTCCTTATTTTATAATATCTAGGTCATAATATTGAATAATGTCACATTAATACATAAATGTTAGTAAGTCTCCGCATTTTTTTACAATATAACTGAAATGTATGTAGAAGGAAAATTAATAATTGCAAATATTAATATCGCGACTCCATAACACTCATTGACTAATCACGTAATCACAGGACCGTATAAGCTCCTTAAATGTACTCTACGAGCCGTTCAAAATATTGCTTATTTTACATACACATACACTAAGTATATACATACTATAATGAACATTGCAGTTTTTTTTTATTCAACCCCGCATGGAGTTAAAAGGGTGTCATAAATTGCGCAGCTGAGAGAGCACAGCAGCAAGTTATGATAATGGTAAAAAAAACTAAATTAAAATGCTCACATGAGAGAGAGCCGGCGAGACTTATGGTCACGTTAGTCATATACTACCTACGTAGTAACGTAGAGCCAGTATTTACTAAAATAGCTTGAACATAAATACACCTTATTCCAGTTGAATTTAAAGACGCCACTCATAGACTACGTAAACAATACAACGGTGTAAGAACCCAGAGGCTCTGGCCCAACGAGTTATATGGTACAAAAGGTTCACAATTAAAAATCCAACATTTGTTTTCGAGAATTTTCTTGAAGACATTTATTTTTCAATATGCCATTTAATACCATAAACAATTTAAAACATCGATACAATAATAAGGTTTGTACAAACGGCTTAAAGTCTTGGTAATTCAAAATTGTTTTTGCTGCCGTGCCACATTCACAATACAGGCACAATGTGTTATTGAAGCGCAAATACATTTGTAATTGAAATTAAAATCCAATGGAACACAGTTTAGTGCGTAACTCACACAGTCTTAGTATATTACTTTGAGATAATATCAGTTTCAACCTATAAAATTAGGTGACGAGCTACAATAGGACTATAACCGCAGAATAGTCCATAAAATGCAAGATGGTCCATAAACGCTTATCACACATATCCCCACACTACAAGTTTAGTTCCACGCACACATATGACAACTCCGTTTGGTCTTGTGGTTAGTCTATCTGACTGTCACGGTGGGTGTTGCAGATTCAATTCCCGCCGGGATTAAAGTTTATGTGATAGGTTGTGTTTGTCTAACGTCTGGGTGTTAGGTATGTATTAAGCGTATGAATTTAAAAAAATATTAGTATATATTATGCTATCAGTTGTCTGGTTTCCATAGTACAAGCTTTGCTTAGTACAATCGCATCAAAATCCGCTCCGTACCATCTAAGCGTACATAGGGACAGACAGACAGCGGGAAGCGACTTCGTTAAGTACTATGTAGTGAAAAGGTATGAAATTAAAAATCACTGGTCCACGCAGCACTGTAAAAAAAACATGTCTCTGTGGGTAAGAACAACTATACCAAATCGAATTGACTACCAGTACAGACGCCGTTGGTCTAGTCATCTAGTGGTTAGCGCATCTTACTGCAACGCTGGTAGGTTCGATCCCCGTATCAGGACAACAATGACTGTAGCATTCAAAAACGCATCGAACTGATAACCTTATTTTTGAAAGTCGGCTAATAACATCCCGTTGTCGGTGAAATTATGTATTTTATATCGGTACATACAATGTTAATCATATAACTTAAAATTAATTTGAAAGAAGTCACTTACTAACGGTGGACAATATTTTCAATATTTACAATCTAACCGCAAAATGCATACACATTTACCAGGTAATAAAATTCCACATATTAAATATTTGTAATAACATACATATACGGAATTGACCTATTAAATTATTTTCGCAACTCATCACTGGATGGCGCCACATTTGCGAGCGCGCAATCTGTTATTGATGCCATCCTTTTCCCACTTATGGTGTCCTGTATGGTGCTATCCTTTATGTGTTAGGAAATATTTTTCAAAACCTTATTTTTTTGTATAAAACTAACACTATTGATAAAATTACATTGCAAATATCTTTTTAAAAATATAAACTATATTTTTGCATTTATATGTTTATATTTTCTATTGAATATACGCAGAAGTTCTAAGTCGCGCTAGTGAAGTTTTCTTGGTCATCGAGTATATATACGAGCCGTTGAGTGATCGCAGTGGGAAGTCCGTTTCTACACAGTGAGACAGTACTCTATAGGGCTGTTCTAAACCTATAATCGTGGTTGAAGCAATGAGCAGATAAGGTAGCCATTGTGGATATATTGTGAAGGTGGCAGTTTGCTGGGTGGCTGCACACCGAATCTGGACGCTGTGACGTCATATGTCGGCTGAAACAATGCCAATCAGGACTCCCGTGTGGGTCGAATCAAGTGCAAGAGAGTAACCTCTATGTGAAAGGGGGATCTCCGCTGTATCGAGAAAATGGTTCTCAACACCACTGCTGTAGAAAGTTTGACTTCCTTTTGCTGCCTCAACTTTTATTTTAATTAACATTCACCAAGCAACCATACGGCTTGTAACGTATGCCAATCTTTATTAGATTATTTAATAACAAAGAATCGCCGTAATGTAGACACGAGCAGAACTCCAAACAACTGCACCGAATCGGAAAATTATTATTTTGTTGTTCGATTGTTAGAACAAGACGAAAGATCATTTTTGGAAGGTCTACCGGAATATCGGAAATTTGGATTATGTTGAAACCGTGCGATGCCCGGGCGGTCGCTATTTGATAGTACGCGGTGTTATCTACTCTGAGCCGTAGATTATGAACACTTTCAATACTAGGAGTATCACAAACACGCTGTGCTTTCGGTACTTATTTGTACATATTTAAAATCTTTGCGTTGTGCGTATGTTCCCAATTCTTCTTCTGCTAAAAGGTCGGACCAATCTCGATGAAATAAGTTTTTGTAGGTATATTGTCTTGATCGTTTGACGTCTGGTGAATGATTTTTAGCTGAAGGTGGTCCCGGTAGGTGGCGCTGATGTAGAGAGCTAAATTGTAATGTTGCCAAATTTGTATGTATTTAAATCGTAGTCTGTGAAAGGATGTCTTCTATATGACCTTTACTGTATCGATCATAAATTAAAAGATTAGATATACATAGATAGCACTGTCTTTCATATTATTTGAGTAGATTTATTATATATGTGATAATAATGCTTGAAATATATAGATTCACTTTGCACTAGTGGTTCCCCGCTCTTGGGAATTGTAAAAGATAAAAAAAATTATAACATGAAAGCAGTGACAAACCAACTTTGAAGCTTTCATTTTGATCTTTGTAAATACGCCTTGAAGAATTTTGTTAAACATAATTATACCATAATTGTTGCATAAAAAAACAGAGCACTGAGTTTCTTGCCGGTTCTTCTCAGATGGCTTTTTTCCGAACCGGTAGTAATTTAGACCTTCAGAAGTGCCTTATTTGGGCCTAAACTGAATAAATGATTTTTTATATTGATTGTATTTATATATCTTTTTATTCATTATGAGTTTTATGTAACATAACACAGCAAGTAGAGCTGTAGGCCAAGCGTTTATATTTTTGCTTGCCTTCAACCAGCCGGTTTGACTGGTTAGGGTAACCGGTTTTAGACATTTCTCGAATTTTTTTGGATACCTACTTATGTCGTTTAAAAATAAAAGGAGTTTCAATAATCCTACTGACACTTTTGACCGCGTTTTTAAGTAAAGCAAGGTTACTATTTGTGTTTCAAGGTCGAATTTTAAGGGTCTGCAACGCGCGCGTGATACCCCTGGTGTTGCAAGCGTCCATAGGCTGCGGTAACCGCTTACCATCAGGCGGGCCGTATGCTTATTTGCCACCTTAATGGTAAAAAAAAAATGTTAAGGTGTTTTTTACTCGCACGGCGCGGTTCCAAAGAACTTTTCTCCCGCGCACGATCAAATTGTGGAATGAACTCCGCGCCGAGGTTTTCCCAAAGAAGACAGCATGGGGTTCTTTAAGAAGGGTGTGAAGAGATTTTTGAAGAGTCGGCAACGCGCGATGAATACCCCTGATGTTGCAATCGTCCAAAGGTTACGGTGACCGCTTACCATCAGGTGGGCCGTATGCTTGTTTGCCACCTTAGTGGTATATAAAACGTTAATATTTTCGGGTAGTGCGATTCCTTTGGGCCAAAATTTTAACGCTGAATGTTTTTGAAATTCAACATTGCTAGCAAGCATTGAATTTATTTCGGATTAGCATAAAGTTACCTTGTTTATATTTTTAGGGTAGCGTAACTAAGTACATAAGTTAGGTAACTATAAAAATGGTATTTTCAAATTCTCAAGTGAAGTAGGTAAGTCACAGCGGAATAATCTAGTTAAATATAAAAAAAAAACTATTTCCCTTGGTCACGGCGTAACGCGCGAACTGCTAGACCGATTTCGCTATTCCTATCATTTTTAATTTCGTGATAAACTAAATGTCATTTTTCCTATGGTGTATTTGACATATTTTATGAATTCATACCTAAGACATGACAACGTCTGTCGGGACAGCTAGTCTACACAATTATTATAAAGAGGAAAGATTTGTATTTTTGTATGTAACGAATAAACTCAAAAAGTACTGGTAGACAAAATATTTGATATCAATGTCTACCCGTGCGAAGCCGGGGCGGGCCGCTAGTATAATATAAATAAAGTTGTTGATTTGATAATTCCAAGTATGTACCTATTTGTAGAGCATGATAGTTGTCAAAACAGTTAGCTGGAATCAATTATCATCTGTGTGCGGAAGTCTTAAATGAATTTCAATTGAATTGGTCCATGCTCACAGACGCGAGACGTGATGAGTCACTGAGCCATATCAGCTGTCTAATTCGTATCTTCTACTGTTACAATACTCTGACACTGGCCGCCGGCCGGCTGTCTAACAGCCATACTAAGAGGTAGGGCGAAATGAGGGGTAACAAAAGTAAATAAATGCAGCGCAAGATGTAGAATAGAAAGCGGAATGCAATTAAAAACAACAACACACCATACAAACACACAGTTTGATTGTTTTTCTAGTTTTTTCATAATATATCTTGCAATATGTACGTACCGCACTCCATACTTAAAGCTAATTTGTTTAAGATGTAACATGCAATAGATATAAGGAAGAGTGGAATCTCCTATTACAAGCACACCCTTGCTTAAAAGGAGGCTTCCGACACTAAAATGTTAACTTGTTATGTTACTGAATAAACAATTATTAATATTCCCACTATTTATTTCAAGTCTTAGTGTAGGTGATTTTTTTTACAATTTTCTTAAAAAAGCAGATATTATAAAAAAAACACCAAAACCAGGGAGCCACCGATTATTATTATTATTATTATAAACTTTTTTAAATCGCCGAAGTCGGGTAAAAATAAATTCACTCACACAAGCTTTTATTATCGACATAAATATTAATCTAACCAATAAAAACTGGTTTCCAAGCGGAAGCTGTGAGCTCACTGACTCTGAGATAGTTACGCTCAACTGAGAAATATAAAAACAAATTGGCTCGGACTTCGGGTCACCCTTGTGCCCTTAAGCTTGACCTTGGATGCCTTTGTCTCGACTCTGAACTACTTTTTGTAGTAAACTCGAACGAATTGTAAACTCGATCGGTTTTCGGAGTAGCATTTGTGTAAGATTCTAGTGTATCTACAGATTTGAAAAAAAAAATGTTTATAAGCACTATCCCTGAGTAGCATAGACTACATATACTTCTACAGAGACCGTAGCCATTCATTAAATAGGCAGTTAAAACAAAGTCGCTTCCCGCTGTCTGTCTGTCCCTATGTATATAGATCGTTAAAACTACGCAACGGATTTTGATGCATGTATTTTAATACATAGAGGAAGGTTTTTATGTATAATAAATTTATTTTTTGTGTAACCCTAAAGCTGGGGTGGGTCGCTAGTGCTAATAATGACACGTCCCGGGTTCATATGTCGCTTCTAGGAAACCAAGTATTTTTTCCTCAATGAAAAATGTGACGTAACGAACTAATGATAGTTACCGAGAATTTTGTCGTAACTAACATTCATTAAAACTAAAAGTATTGACTAAAGAAGTGAGATAACTGTCGGAACTCGAAAAAGTGGGGAGTCTCTCGTAGCCCACATATTTTCTTCCAAGATTATTGAACCTCACAAACTACACTTAGTAATAAAGACGACGGACAATTCCAATTAATAATAACATTAAAGTCAGTTTATTTTTAAGCGTCCCAATTCAGAACAGGAAAAAGTACATTAACCTATGCTCTTTAAACAAGTTCATGCGACAATGTGACAGCTGCGCGTGACATAGCGACGACTGTAACTAATTACTTGATTTTACTCGATCCTTCTTGTTCATAAACTAAGATCAAGATAAGATATAAAGAGAGGTAGGGCGATTTGGGAATTCCCGTGGGTTATCCCATTTAAATTGGAGCCGCCCGACTGTGGACTGTACCTCCGCCTTACAGAAGACCGCAGTGAAATAACACTACTTGATGTAGTGTTGTGTTTCTGCGGTAAGTAAGGTTGCCAGTGCTCCACGAGGATACGCTGGGCTAGTAGTATTGCTGCTAGCACAGTGAGTCCTCATCAGCAACATGGTTGGCACCCCGTAGTGATACCCCTGGTATTGCTAGCGGCTTTAGGCTACGGTGACTGCTTACCATCAGGTGGGCCGTAACCTTGTGTGCCACCTTAGTGGTATAAAAAATAAAGAATAAAAAATAAGATCATAAAATCGGGCAACACCGGTGTTCTAGTGGGTAGACCTCCCGTCATGGAGGGAAAACATATGATGAGAAGAATGTCTTGTTTGACATGAGTTCTCCTTTCAAAGCTGATACCGCATTCATTTTGAATGCACAACGCTTCAAACCGTATATGATCCTTTAGTATTCGCCTGGAAGATGGGTATGCATTGATACGGCCGCCTGATGTACCATATGCTAAAAGACCGACATATTTTCATTCGGCTCGGGTAGAAAGGTACAAATAATTAAATTTATCATTTATGTCGATTGTTATTGTGAGTACAAAACTACATCATCTCATTAACTGGAATTTGTATTAATTACTTCAACATTATTAATGTAAATTTTTATATCATTTGGATTTTCCGAACCAAAGGACGCAAAATTTAATAAATGCAAATCTGCCTCTGTGAACGTATGGGGTAACTGCGCCAATAATCGGCCATGCAATTGTATTCATAGCTGTACCTACATCCAGTCATCAATATTTTCGCTACACGGAAGATTGATGACATGAGATGAATGACAATAACAACACCCAACAACATAACAGATCAAAGGTGACATTGTGAAACAATGGCGATACATCATCGTAACCAAAACATTACTAAACCAGTGTTATTAAACATTAATTAACATAAAAACAATTTAAACGTACCTACTTATGGATACATTTATATTCTGACATCGATATTGATAAGCAAATATGCAATTATTTTATGCCACTAGGGCATACAGCCCACCTGATGGTAAGCAGCCACCGTAGCAGCTAGCAATACCAGGGATATCACTAACGAATTGCCAACCCTGTTGTTGATGAGGACTCACTGTGCTAGCGGGATTGCATGCGCAACGTATCCTCATGGAGCACTAGCAACCTTACTTACCGTATTAACACAACATCACATAAAAGTTTTATTTGACTGCGGTCTTCTGTAAGGTGGAGGTACAGTCGAACGGATCCAATTTTAATGTTTTTTTTTTAAATTGTTTTAGTGGACGCTTTATAATCGCCCCGGCCTTAATTAACATTGTTCCGGTCGAACTAGGTCGAACCCGGTGTTTATCGTAACCCGGCTGGTTACCAAATTTTAACACATACCGATTGCTACGTGACGTGATAGTCCCGCAACTTCCGCAAGTCAGTCTACAAGGAAAATCGGTTTTCTTTAACGCGTTTTTAGTTAATATTAGTAGAAGAGAACCAAATCATTTTACAACATAAAATATTATGTTAGGTTAGGATAGCCTTCTTTAATTTTTAAAGTTTAAGATCAATGTCAACATTTCAAATATATAACATCTTAAATAACTTTCTAGTGTGACACGCCTGGGTCCACCGATAAGAAAAAAAAGGAGAGCAAAAATGAACTTCGGATAGGCCGTTTTATCTGCTGTTACAAATGAGGTCGGAGTAAGGTCGCACAGTTTATCAGCCGACAACAAACCCCTTCACCCCATCAACGGTACGTGATAAATCCACTTTTGCGTACATTACCGGCCCAAAATGAAAGATCTACAGCGCGATATACGCCCGAGGTGAAATATAAATTTGTTTAACAATGTGGATCGTTTGAGCTCGGAGGTTGATGTAAAACTGCTTTATGGCTCCAGTTAAGTCAGTTAACTTACCCATTTACCTGTGTTATAGTGTTAAATTAGCGTTAAATTGACTTAAAATTTTAAGCACGAAACCTGCCAAGCGGCACATTTCAATGATAAACGGTTACCGAAGACCGTAGACGCTTATAACATCAGAGGTATCGGTCCCTCTTTACGAAACGCTCTGTATTTTTCTAATTGGTTACTACTTGAAGAGAAAAGCTGTTGACAATACAAAGTACTATTAATAAAGTAAGCCGTGGTGGCCTTGTGGTTGAAGCAACAGGCCTGTCATCTGATGGGCCCAGGTTCGAGTCCCGGCCTGTACCAATGAGTTTTTCTAAGCTTAAGTATAGTGATTAATCACACCATGAGCTTTTAAAAAGAGAGGTAGGGCGATTTGGGATTTCCCGTGGGTTATCCCATTTGAATTGGAGCCGCCCGACTGGGGACTGTACCTCCGCCTTACAGAAGACCGCAGTGAAATAACACTACTTGGTGTCGTGTTGTGTTTCTGCGGTAAGTAAGGTTGCCAGTGCTCCACGAGGATACGCTAGGCTAGTAGTATTGCTGCTAGCACAGTGAGTCCTCATCAGCAACATGGTTGGCACCCCGTAGTGATACCCCTGGTATTGCTAGCGGCTATAGGCTACGGTGACTGCTTACCAGCAGGGTGGGCCGTATGCTTGTGTGCCATCTTAGTGGTATAAAAAAAAGTGTTTTTAGTTTAAGTAAAATCTAGTAAGTTTAAATGAAATAGATATACTATTTAAATCTATCTAGAATTAAGTAAAGCGCTTTAAAGTAACGCTGGTCAATATTTGTTTGTGTGCGACACTGTGACTGTGCGCTGTTATATCTGAATACCTACATTATTATCATTTGTTGTTGGTAATTAGTCAGCCTTTACTTGACTTCATAACAATAATATTAAGTTTTATTTTTGCCGATTACTTTCGGCTAACTTCTAGCAGTGGCATTTTACAGAGTTTCCGAGATTTTAAACTTTTTGTGTTAAAATCAACTAATATATTATGATGGGCATAATAGCACCAATTAAATCTTAAAGAGGCACACTAACAGACAGGGCTCTAGTTCCTAAACTGCTTCCTGCTTGTTCACTGAGCTGTATGCTTAATTCCCACGGTTGTATCTGATACAACTTTGTAATGACAAATATTAATATTTTTGCCACTGATAAGTGATTTGAGATAAGTTTAAAATAATTCAATTCAAACAGGATAATATTAATAAATTTTGAACCAAATAAAATAATACATAATTAAAAATCTGAAGTTAATTAAACTTTATTGTAATTTACACTCAAAATGTATTTCAAAAGAAAAGCGAGCCAATTTGGATCCACTGATTACGTGACTACAGCTGTCATCTGTCACACAAAACCTTCCATACACACTTTAGTTGTAACATACGGGATTATCGTAATAATCCCGGGACATGCGACGAGGTGACGGCAACAGGTACCACTCTAACCTTACAATTTCGGGTAATGATGACGTAAGAAAACAGGGCCGGAGCTATAATTTCATATGAATGATTACAACATGTAAATCAGGATCTAATCGTTAACTTGGCCATAAAATACATCCATACATGTAGGATACTAGTGTATCTGATAATTCTCGTCTGCAGGCTTGCCATATTGACTATCTATAAATCGTTAACGCTATAGATAGAAAACGAATGAAAAGTATGGGAACTAAATTATCACGTGACATAGACAACGTAAATAGTTTTCTACAGCGTAAACGATTCTAGACAGTGAACATGGCTGAGCCTGCTGTTTTTTTAAAAAGGTAAGGAAATAAGGGCGTAGTTTCAGGAGAAAGGTAGGACCTACTCGGATTTTTCATTAAACTATTTGAGCTGCTAGTCACACTTAGCAGAGTGATTATCTTCTTCTACATAGAGTAGGCACAGAATCAACTACGAAAGTTTTGTATGTGTCTTAAATCTTAACTGAATTGTTAACTTATCTGGGATGTTAAAATTGCTTCCAAACTCTTATACATAATGCGTGTTCGTACACGCAAATCGCCAATTTTTCAAGTCTATTTTAAGCTCCATCTATTTCAGGTATTCGTCCAAAAACACGTACATTGTGGCTATTTTTGTAACAAATAACGTCAAGTTTATTCAATACGCGAATTAGGACGATTTACAGTGTACCCTAATTAGATCGGGCTCTTGTTAACAATTTGCGTCATCAAGCGAAATTTACATCTTTTGACGTATTTTGTTGTAGCTGAGACTCATGGCATTAGTACAATAGAGAGTCCTGTCAAAAACAGGATTGGTAACTCGTTGGTGAGACCCCAGGTATTACTAGTGTATATAAGCTATAGTGCCAGATTACCATCAGATGGGCAGTAAATTTGATGGCTACTTAGTAGTAAATTTTTTTTTTTAATAATAAATGCTTAAAGAGAGGAAGGGCAAATTGGGAACCCGTGGGTTTCCTATTTAAATTGGAGCCGCCCGACTGGGGACTATATCTCTACCTTATGGAAGACCGCAGTTAACTAACACTGCTTTGATGTAATGTTGTATTTCTGCGGGGAATGGTTGCCAGTGCTCCACGAAGATACGCTGCGCTAGTAGTAATGCTGCTGGCACAGTGAGTCTTCATCATCAACAGGGTTGGCAACTCGTTAGGGATATCCCTGGTATTGATAGATGCTATATGCTACGGTGACTGCTTACCATCAGGTGGGCTGTTTTGTGTGCAACGTTAGCAGTATAAAAAAAATGTGGTATAGACGCCGAAGCTTATTTATACAGATTGTATAATAGACAAGCGGCTCGGTGCAATTACCACATTAATTATGCAAAGTGAAATTTCAGTAACTTCGAGTGACTTACGATTATAGAAGAGCCAATTAGTTGGCAAGTAGAGCGTGCTCTTACACAACGAACGCTTCAAGGTCGGCTGAGCGAACGTTCCGCCAGCTTTATGTCGATAAAACACATCGATAATAATAATATTCCACACGCTGTAACCCTAACCAAAGGTAACTTGGCAATTCGCCTCGTTACCCGTGGCTCTCTATGTTAGATGTTTTTTAATAATATGTTTTGAAAGAAAGAAAGAAAGAAAGGAAGGAAAAACATTTATTCATAACAAAACATAAATTTTTATGTGTTTTTTTTTTTTGGAAGCTATAAATCTTGTAATAAATACCTTATCTAAGAAAACAAATAAATAGAGTCATCGTCTGTAAAATGTTATCCAATCTACACTAATATTATAAAGGGGAAAGATTTGTATTTTTGTAAGTAACGAATAAACTCAAAAAGTACTGGACCGATTTTAATAATTCCTTTTTCATTAGAAAGCTACATCATCACTGAGTAACAGAGGCTATATATTATACTAGCTGCCCGCCCCGGCTTCGCTCGGGGTGACAAAATATTTGATAAATGTCTATAGGCTCCGAAACTACTGAACCGATTTCAAAAAATCTTTTACCGTTAGAAAGCTACACTATCACTGAGGAACATAGGCTAGCTGCCCGCCCCGGCTTTGCACGGGTAGACAAAATATTTGATATCAATGTCTACCCGTGCGAAGCCGGGGCGGGGGGCCGCTAGTATTGAGATATATTGCTGGGCAGACGTCTGTAGTCTCATCCCATAGCCTAGATATCCCAACTCATTAACAGATCACTACATAGACCAATTGTAGTTTTCCATCCCCATTAAATAGTCTCTGCACTCGCCGATGATCAACCCTGGGTGCATCACTATGCATTCCGGGGATGATATTCGCCACGTGTATCCCTTTAAAATATTAAAATTCTTGAACTGACCTCTACGTGTTGGATATGTCCCCGTGCAAGCCTAGATAAAAGACCGGACCTTACAGGGCTTCGTGAATTTGAGAGAGACATAATCATTTATTTATTTGACATAATGTTATTTAATTGACACGTGACAAATATTATATCGATAAAACGAGCTACAGATGTACAAGTCCTATGTTTTAAGAACACGTCATTAGCATAGGGCTCTTACATCTAGGTCCTCAAGAAAACTCTTTTAGAATAGCATGTAATTATGTTTGTGTTTTTGAAATCCTGAGTCCTAAGTTGGCGAAGTATGTTCTTCAAGAAGGGTGTGAAGAGATTTTTAACATCAGGGGTGTTACTTGCGCGTTTATGAACCCGCAAAAATCTCTATAAACCTTTCTTGAAGAACGCCTTGCCGTAGTCCTTTGGGAAAACCACGGCGCGGGATATTACAATTCATAATGGTTATTATAATATAATCGACTTATTAATCTGAATATTTTCTTAAAATTTGGTCGATGCCTCATGGCGTTTAAAAATAAAAACACACTTGAAATGAGAACTTTTGGTTATTTTTAAGGACTCACGTCGAAATAAACATATCTCGCTCTAAATTATTTTTATTTTATTATTATTTCTCTAGTCTGTTACTATTAAATACCTTCTAAAAAAATTTGGCAAACAAGCTTAAATGGAAGGTCAATGAGAAGTTACGCCAGAAAACCTTATATACAATTCTCACGGCGTCTGCGCTGCGCTTAAATAAAGAAAGTGATCGTGCGTGTTATCAGTTCGCGTCACGGATGGCCGCACGTGCCGCGCACGCGACGAGGTGACATTATACACACAGCACGGTAGAATGGCGAACTTGCTTTTCGGCGGCGAACTTGCTCGGTGACATGTATGTGGCTCGACGGACGATCCTCTAGACTAAAAGTATTTGAAGTAAATCTGCTCTCATTTTAGGGTACCGTACCTGAACCAACAGAAACCTATTACTAAGACTCCGCTGCCCAGTCCGTCTGTCTCTCATCGCGCTGTATCATGATCCGTAATAGGTAGAAAGACAGTTGCACTGTGCTGTTTTAACCGACATATTATCTGCTATGATATTGTAAAATTTCAAGTTCATAACGATTAAATAATGCGACAAGATAATTCTAAAGTAATATCTAATACACTTTCATTTCATAATCACTGTTACTGTTTTTAAATAAATAACAAAATTTAGCAAATTTCCCTCTATTATTGTATTGCCACATAAGACAAGCAATTTAGCGCTCCAACTTATTTCAGTTACTGCATGTTTGTATTATCACGAACTTCTTTTTATTGTATGTGTTATGAATGTCACATCACTAGTCGATAAGCGGCCGAGCGGTCTTGATGGCGCCCTAGCCACAGTGAATATGTATTTTGTTGTAGTCTGAATGAATATAATAAAACCACGGATAATTGAAGTCCAATTTTATTATTTATATAATACACTGACCAACACAGTATGTGATTTGCTTTCCATCCTGTTTATCTGTGTGTCACAAAACCGGTGTTAGCAACGTGTCGGCCAATCAGCTGCGGTTACGCAACTTGTCAGTTGCGTACGCGTCGCAAAATCGCGAACCGGTTGCAATGTAGAGCGTGCTCCACTTGACTATAACGACACTCGTTCATTCACATCGCTCGCAGCTGTTTGATTGCTTAGCGTAATAAATTTAAATGTATTTCATTTATACAATTGGAGGAAGTACTTACAATGAGAACCTTAATTTATAATTATATTAATAAATACCAAACCAATAATAAAACACATTAATGCTTAAAACAAGTATTTAATTTAAGATGCTGTGTTTAATTTAAGCCTAGCAAATCAGAAATAATTGACCAAAAATCTTTATATCAAATAGTTATATTTATTTTTATATTTACTTAAAGGATCGGCATATTACTTATATCGGTACCCTGTCGCAGAATATCATATTTCTGCACAGCAATATGCGCCGCTAATCTTTTTCTAAAACGTCAACTAAAAATATTGATTTTAAACTAGTTGATAAGTTCACTCACCTGTTGACATCGTAATAAAGACATAATAAACGCCTTGATAAAAGAGGCGGACGTCAAAGTGACAGCTATCTGACAGCATTGACAGACAGCATCACGGCAATCGAGAATCACTTCACTTCACATTCCGTGTTGTTTGTTTTGTTTCGTGAGTTCTTCGATCGATGTGGTTTTTGCACTCCCTGATTCTAATAATGAAAGTATTTTGTTTACAAATTTTACCCCGTGAAGTATTTCACAAAATATAATATAGTGACCTTTTCTGCGTGACTTCACCTGCGTAGCAATATTATAAATAGCCTATGTTAATCAGCCATCTATTGGTGGCGTTCTACTGGTGAAAGAAGTTTTCTAATCGGTTCAGTAGTTTTGAGTTCAAATCGTTATAAACTAAAATACAAAAATAGAAATATTTGCTCTGTATATTATTAGTAATATAAAGTTTGTTATTTTCAAAAAAATAACGATTATATTTTATTACTTACCTACATAACATACAATATTATCACGAAATCTCTTACGGGGCAGGCAGAGAATATAAAGCGCCATTTCACTCTTGAATTCCACCCATCTTTTACATTCATCAATCTCTTCATACAGTCTGAGGAGCGTCAGGATAGCAGACCTCTCACTCCCATTGGGAGGCAGGCGTGCTCGCATTTCATTAATCGACGAAAATAAGTAGACCAAGAATCATAAGCGTAACGGCGAGACCTAATTTCCTTAGGGCGTTCACCGGTCTTCTTTTATTTTTAGATTAATAGCAATCATGCGCCTCAATAATTAATTACAGCTTTTTCGTAAAGTAGTATTATTAATCTGCCCGTTAAATTCATTGATTTGTGGTCGCGGTGCACAAAATATAACAATTCAATCGAAAAAGTATAAAAACCTGTGGTACTACTTAACATATTATTTCCTTTCATACCATTTGTTTCAAGTTCCAAAGTGTGCGCGTACTGGCACATCAGAAAAAAGTAATTCTATTTTAGATTTTCTTAAGTCATTATATGTTCTGTCACTTTCTTACAATAAAATACAAATACACTACAAATCTACATATAATATAACCCAAATAATCCATTAATTACCGCACACTCTATTTATAATGTCAATTGTCAAACGTGGTTGTTTTGGAGTAGTCGAGTAATAATAGATACCGGTATAAATATGCACGTGTATTCAAGCGGTTGTCTTTGAATTGACCTCGAGACATAATTATTATCAGAAAAGCGTATACCAGTTGCACTTTTTTGTGTAATAAAACATTTTTTATGTACGTAATCCAAGCAAAACAGTGCAAAAGTATAAAAAAATCTCTGATTATATTGTAAACTAGTTTCTTCCTCGCGACTTCGCCTGCGTTGCAATGTAATATATAGCCTATGTTAGTCAGTGATCATTGATTTATTATTAAAATTGGTGCTTTCTGATTTTTGCAGTATTTCACCGATTTGGCAGTTCATCTTCACAACGAAATAACACTACTCTGATACATCAGCACTACAGTGTTGTTTCTGTGGTGATTAGGGTTTCCGGAGCTCCTGGAGAAAGCTCATTGATTGAAAGTAAAGTAACATAGAGTAACATAGTATAAGGTTTGAAACGTGCTAGTGATATCTCTATTCTAAGCGTGCCTAGTCTATGGTTACCGCCTACCGCCAGGAAGGCCGTAAGGCCAACATAGTTGTTCGAAAAAAAAGGAAAATAATATATAACACAAAATAAAAATTCTCATATTCAGAAGATACGTAACATATTTGATTATTCCGTATCCATGTCAGGTGTCTAATTTATAATTTATATTGGGACTTCATTGTAAATATATTTCGAATAAGAAACTGGCCAGCAAGAAAATGGTAAAGAATTTGTAATTTAATTTGAGAATCGATAGTCTTTTGTTTTTTACTGCAGAATATGAATTGATATTGAAAGGATTAAAAATTGATATTGCATTTGAAGATATATAAAATGTTTTGATTTTAAGATAATATATTGTGTTAAGTGTCGCCTGGTTTTATTGTTTTTGCATCATCACACACCATCAACCGGCAGCACTGTAAAATTTATATGAAATATTGAAGCTAACAGAAGAATGGTTGTTTATTGTATGAACAAATTATATGGTTTTGTTCTCCAGGACTCTAGGGATATTCACATATTGCGATGCATTGTCCTGTGACGTCACTGTTGGCTCGGGACCTCTTACGTCACGTCAGAATCACTACATCGACGGATTATTTATGAGACCTTTCGAAAGGAGGTGTATTCTGTATTGCTAAGAGGGGGACAAATGTGTATAAACTTTTTAACACCTAGAATACTTGCATTTTTAATGATTGCCCTGTATTAAAAAAATCTACCCATACTGCACATTTTATTGTAAAAAGTATTTTATTTTGTTTTTTTAATTAGTAAGGAGTAATTTTTTGCTCTACAAAAACAATTTTAAAAATAGGCGGCTTATCTTAAATGCAATTTTACAAGGACAAAGTTGTCATACGCTAGGAATAAAATACTTTCATTAAAAATATCAGTTTCGATCGTGCGTATCACAAGAAGATCCGACCTACACTATCTACATCGGTACTCTTTATCACCTAATTTATCTGTCTCACTTTTTTTTCAAGAAAATAAAAGTGACAGACAAACAGACCATTTTAGCACAACTCTAAAATCGTAGCACGTTACAAAACAGCTACGCCCGTAGGCTCACTACGAGAGCTACACAGTCGTAGCGCGTTTTGTAACAAATACGTATATCTATTGAATCTTGTAGAATCCATTGGATACCAGGATTGGATCCGAAACCCCCAAGGGATGTTCTGGGACTCCGATGAAATTGGATTGTCAGGTACATTGCGATTGACACTTATGTTCGAACTGTATTACTGGAATTTATAGACGGATGTGACGGCATATTCTTACGTGAACTATTTTCGTATTCATGTGTCGGAGTTAGAGGTATTTAATTGAAGGTGATATTGGAAGACTATATTTGGGGTCGAAAATATTAGCCATTATATCTATTAATATATTTATATTCTTGTTTGATTATCATAAATTTAGACACGATCTGGAAACGGGTGTACGGTTTTTGTCATCAATAATTATTTTTGTTCTGGTTATATTACGCTATAAGTAAGTTCCTTTCAAACAAAGACTATGTCGTATCTAAAACACAATTCATTTGTATTAAGGGCGGTTTTATTATTATTTTATTATCTTAGATATCATACATTTATAAAAATGTTATGCCACTAGATCAAATTACTTAGTTAGCGTGTACATAAATCTTTGTTGACAGTTTTCTTTTAAAACTAATTTGAACTTTTACCAACCAAAGTTCTAAAAATCCAAACATTATTAGCTTTCAAAAGTTTTAAATCAATTTACAGATACATCGTAGTAAAGCAAGCCCTATAGCGTACAAATTAAAACCCACTTCAATCCACTTCAATCCGGTGCAATCCAGTATTAAGCAGCGCGTTCGGATCGCGGGATCTTGCAAGTGGTCTCTCAAGGGATCCGGGATGGAATCCCGTTCGTGAATACCTCCCTATTACCAACATGTTAAGATACCCGTATTGGAGTGCCTAGCTTCATATTAGGATTGCCGGTGAAGAGCGCTAGAGCTAATACCGATCTTATCTAGTTATGCCTTTGATATATTAAATTGAAAATAGTTTATTCTGTTACGGCTCTAATAAGGCACTTATGTACTTAGCGCCGAAAATATGCATGTCTTTGCCCAGAGCACATATTTTCTGCATTTGCGGTTGAAACTCTAGGTCCCTGGGGCCCGGATGCTCTTCAACTTTTTAAGGAGGTCTCACGTCGGCTGGTTGAGGCCTCCCGTGACAAGCGTGCTGGAACATATCTCGCTCAGAGAATCAACATTGCTCTCCAGCGTGGCAATGCTGCCAGCATACTTGGCACGCTCCCGCATGATTCTAGTTTGGGTCAGATCTTTTATCTATAAGTAGGCAGGTTAAGTTCTGTGTTTGTAAATAGTTTAATCTGTTTTGTGTCAATAAAATAAGTGTTTTTTACTATAATCGACTTTTAAATGCCCTTTATCTAAGGCACTTATGTATGTCGTGCTTTACCATCTCGTCGTGACCACTGCCTCGGAAAGCCATCTGAGAAGAAAATAGACACATTTGTGCGCAAATGGTGTATGAATAAATGTTAATTAATATAAACCTGCTTTAAATTATATAGAGCCATAATATTAAATATATTATCAATAAATTATAATGTTTTTGTTTAAAGAGCGACTTCTCACTTAATGAAGCCTGTACCTACGCGTATTTATTTTACTTGTAATTAAGTTAAATAATGAGTTTGATAAAAGTTAGTATATAAAAAGATAACTTTATTTGTTTTTATGGGATTTTTGGAAATTCCACCCCTAAGGGGTTAAAATTGGCGATGAAAGTTAGTTTGAAAATCCGTAATTTTTTAAGTTGTGTTAAACAAATTGATCTATTCACTTTACCATGCGTGTGAAGCCGGGGGCAAAAGCTAGTGTTAATATATGCGTATTTCTCTGTTTTAATAACGTTGACAAACCACTTCATCGATCAAGTATCGTGGGAACTAGATGTTATTAAACATATGCAAATTGTTTATCGGTCGAGTAAGCTAATTGGTACTACACAAAATTAAGTTACGGCTTAATATATCATATATTCTTGTTAATATGTTAAGAATCATAACATTGAAGGCTAAACTTCGTATGTCTATGAAGTTTATTTTCGCAATATTAGACATAATTGCTATTTTAATTTGAAATAACACTACTTGATGTAGTGTTGTGTTTCTGCGGTAAGTAAGGTTGCCAGTGCTCCACGAGGATACGCTGGGCTAGTAGTATTGCTGCTAGCACAGTGAGTCCTCATCTGCTGACGGCTGACCTCATCGGCTGTGGTTATTTTAATTGGACGTAAAAGACACTAAGAACTATCATATTTTATCCTGACTAAAAATAGTGAGTGATTGTTTGATTCCATGCCCACTACTTCCCCGTCACCATTTGTAAAGTTTAAATATCACAAAGATGGCAATCAGGCATGCGGACTATCTAATGGTAAGCACTTACCAAACGCTTGTAATATCAGAGATACCACCCGCGCGTTGCAGAACCTATGTGTTACCATTATATGTGATCTTGGCCCAATTTTCACCGCCAACCAGTATTTATTTGCCAACTATAAATAAATATCCGTGAACAGCCAATGTATAATTTATAGGCGGTGTATAAATAAACTTGTCGTTTCCTTTTCCTTGCGGTGACGTAACCGCAGTACAATGTCCATAATGGGATATGACATCAGAGCAGACGCACTGCAATTGAAATTACGCTTTGATTGGGTCCGTTGACCTCAAGAAATACTTACCATACATGCGAAGCCATCAGGGCTTCTCAAACTTTTAGCTCCACGAACCCCTGTGCAAGTTTCCAGATGACAGAGAACCTCATAACTAACTAATTAATCTCCCCCTCCCTCTACCCAAAGAAAAGAAATCAATTTACTATCGAAGCAAGAAAGGTTTTTATTTCAGTAAAAGGTAACAAATACAGTGCCAAAAGAAATATCTTTTTAATATCAATATGATGGGCGAGCTTGTTTCTTGTCGCAAATTGAGTCTATTTTAGGAGTAATTTACCTGCCACAGACCTCAAGCCAACATTACGTAAATCTTGTCTTGAACACCGTACCGTTGAATGTCGTACACCTTGGTGTTAGTGTACCCCACTTTGAGAATCACTGCGCATATTGTAAATGCAAATTCATTTGACATCACCACAGATAACACAGGTTCGATTCCCACAAGGGCAAACATTTATGTATGAACTTGAATCTACTTTGAGACTGATTCTGTAGATATGTAATATTAATTTACGTCCGTAATTATATATTAATATATAATTTTCTTTTCAGGTATGTTCCAGGTATCCGAGCATGAAATGGAAATTGATATGAAAAGGTTTGACGAATATATATTTTTGAAAAGGATTTATTTCGTATTTTAATATTACATTCATAGGAACGGTGCTATAAGGTCGGCAACATACGAGTGACACCCCTGGTGTTGCAAGCGTCCATAGGCTACGGTAACCATTTACCTTCAGGCGCCCCGTATAAACATACGGCATATAGAAGGTATGAAAAAAACTTAAATTATTCGATATAATAAAGTCGTGTTGAATATCTCAAAGTAGGTGCGAGTGATACCCCTAGCACTATAGGCTTACACTTCGGTAACCGCTTTACATCATGCAAGTTTTTGTCACCATTAGGTACATGTTTATATAGCTACAATTTCCTTTTACGTAAAATAACCCTATCTACAATTGTCTCGAGCTGTTGAGACAAACAGCAATTACGATTCCCGGTACTCATACGATTATTAAAGCGCCAAGCTTAACAATAGACGAAGTACTTACAAAGTTATTTCCTTTCATAGTCTATACTTACAAGAAATTGAATTTAATATTAAGAACGTGACTCGTCCTGGCTTCTCTATTATTTCATCTTTGCCTCAGAGGTCATTGACATAAGGTAATGCAGTCATATTGCGCAATCCACCTATTATAATCTATCGCCTAACTTAACTTTGCCGTTCGATCACTATACAAGGCTATTACACCAACCGCAAATGATAAGTTTGTAAAAGTAAATTTGATTTTTTTTTTAGGAATTTAGTGCCACAACCTCTCAGCATTTCAAGCGTCTACGTTGTCAATATTCAGATAGATTAAAAAAGACAGAAAAAACAAGTTTCCTTTTTTTATTTATTTTCTTTTTTATTATTTATCATTATAGTCTTAATTTTTAATTTATTGAATTGCGTCACCCTAAACGTCACAATTTGAAATATTCCATTAAATTCACAGTCGACTTCTATCGAGACATGTCCCAATATCACTCGAGTTATGTTTTTAATGGTTTTATAACCGTATTTATAGGCACCAGCGGCGGATATACCTCGCTCGTAAAAAATATACTTTGATAAAGTTATGGGTGTTTAATAAAACTAGGTAAGTTAAAGTTTGCCGCTCAGAATTGGAGTTACCAAATGTTATTATTGCGGTATAGCGATATTTATATAGTATTTAATATGTCTACATTATTTTAGTAGGCACACAAAACTCTATGACCTAGCTAACAGGCTGAGAAGTAAGATGGGGCTACGGCAGCGCATTCTTTTCTTATACACTTTGAAGGGTCGGCAACGCGCGAGTGATACCCCTGGTGTTGCAAGCGTCCATAGGCTGCGGTAGCCGCTTACCATCAGGCGGGCCGTACGCTTGTTTGCCAGCTTAGTGGTATAAAAAAAAACAAAAAAAAATACACCGTGATTTCTTATTTTGCTTCCTACGCCTTCATAAATCTCTTTATACATACTTTAAGGACTTTTTTATACCACTAAGGTGACAAACAAGCATACGGCCTACCGGATGGTAAGCAGTCACCGTAGCCTACAGCCGCTAGCAATACTAGGGGTATCACTAACGGGTTGCCAACCATGTTTTTGATGAGGACTCACTCTGCTAGCAACATTACTACTAGCCCAGCGTATCCACGTGGAGCACTGGCAACCTAACTTACCGCAGAAACACAATACTACATCAAGTAGTGTTATTTCACTGCGGTCTTCTGTAAGGTGGAGGTAAAGTCCCCAGTCGGGCGGCTCCAATTTAAATGGGAAGACCCACAGAAAACCCCAAATCGCCCTACATCTCTTTTTAAAAGCTTAGAAAAACTCATTGGTACAGTTCGGGGTTTGAACCTGGGCCCATCAGATGACAGGCCGTTGCTTCAATCACAAGGCGACCACGAGTTAATTTCATTTCATTCCATATTCCGACCGTGAATATCGTGATTATTTCTTCACTTAGTGCGTGGCCTTTCCAACGTCTGTCAATCTTTGAAGACTTTTAAACCGCAATCAAACACTTTGTAGTATTTTGCAAAATGCAAAAGTGCAGTCTGCCAAACTAACGAAGGTGTCGAACCATCAATCCCTACCATGTACATCAGCCACACAACCACGACCTCTCTATTCTGAGACAACGAATACGAAGATGAAGTATTTAGCAACGTATTGCGTGTCGATTTATTAAAATTACTATTTAGAAGATTTGCGAGAAATTTGCAATAGTTCACATGAAACAACTCTTGCGCAACTGTCGTATCGTATCGGCAGGGGTTCATGCAAAACCGGTCGTGGCCAGATATTGTGCCACAGATGCTGGCAGAACATAAATCAGCTATGCAACGCTAGCTGGAAAGTGGTGATTCAGTTTTGTTTAGATTAATTGTACGTTCAGTGATTATTCGGCAATGGTTCTAGTGTAAGCGGGGAGCGAGTGAATGTGACAGGTTGTGCTGTCCAAAACCGCAGAATTATTGCATTGCTGTATTCTGATTATTATTCATTAAACAAATAAACCTTACGCTGTTTCCCTGAAGCCGAAATTAAAATATTCGTTATTTATTTCAATCATTATTTTAAACTATTTATATATTATATATAATTCGGTAAAAATGCTGCACTTTAACCATTGGAGAGGCACGAATGGAGACACCTTAAGAAGAAGAAACTGAAAGCTTAGTTTTATGAAGCCTTATACCAAAAATATTACGTTAACTGCTAAATTAATAGGCAGTGAACAATTCCCAGCTCAGAGACACCTGATCATTGCGTAAATGAACTGAGAATAAAATTTAGTTCCCCACATTTTATTAGGGCACGGAAACTATCAAACAACCAGGCTTAAGCTCGATAAAACTTCCTAACCCGCAGCTTTGCTTACGTAATCAGTTGGAAACCATACTAATAATTACAGGCACGTTTCAAACCTGGCGAGTTATGCAAACGTCAGATAAAGTTGGGGTCCCAAAATTCGCGGCTTTTATCATATAGGAAGAACAAAGAAATTATGATTAATGTTTGTACTTCCTGATCACTGTAGCCTAAAGACTTAAGCAATAGCAATTAACACGTTACCAACCCTGACCGAAAACATAGAAGAAGCAAAATTGTTTGCAAGTCAAACGTGAAATGGCTTTTGTAGTCTAGTCTCTGCCTATCCCTGAAACGAACATGACGAGATTATTTGTATGTACGTTTGTATGTATGTATAGGTATTATTTATTTAGATTTGCAATAGCAATCCTATAAAATAGAAAAGTTACCACAAGTTAATACGAGAGTAAAATATCGTGAAATGTAGACGACAAAAATTATTCAGACGCAGTAAAGTAAAAATTAACTAAGTGAAAAATATAATTAAAGGTCATACAAATTTTAATTAGTTCAGGGAAGTTGTTGAATATTTCAAAATCAAAATCAAAATCAAAAATCATTTATTCAGTTTAGGCCCTAATAAGGCTCTTATGAAGGTCTAAATTACCACCGGTTCGGAAAAAAAGCCACCTGAGAAGAACCGGCAAGAAACTCAGTGCTCTGTCTTTTTTTGCATTTAACAAATTTGTGTCTGAGAAGTGTTTTAGTGACACCAACTGTGGCAACCTCTTTCACTAACAATACATTAATAAGCTTGCTGCTTTTTGTAATCGGTCGGCAATATGCACGGGATTATATTATACTTACAAAAATAGGTCAGGAGGATTAAATCTTTGCCGTTTGGGTTATAGACGACCTCTTCACACCTACCCGAAAGTGTCCCCTATATAATTTTACTATCTCTTCAAATTTGGATAAAAATGTGTGGCATTCTCTGTCATAGTACACTTTAGTAGTTAGATTCTCTTAAACATACAGATAAGCAAAAAAACCTTATAAATAAACTTGCCCGCTCCGCTCATCTCTCCGCTTACACTGCATCCGCGACCGATGTGGCAAAACTGGTCGGTCAGGAAACCATTGTGCGACACGTGGGTTACCGTAGGACCGGTCGGGTCGCATGCAGCCGGTATTGCTGAGCTGTGACGTCACTAAGTTTATATCTCTCGCGTTCAGCTGGAAATATGGTAACAGGATGTCTGTTACCCAAACACCAATCCATTAAATATGTTATGATAGAGCTGTCTTTACAAATATAATGAATAAGTTTGTTTCTTACGTAATTATCCTATACGTTTGGGGTTTGAGCTTGGGATTTGAACTTTTTAATAAACTTAACAAAAATATACTTTATATACCAACCTGCCCCAGAAAGAGGGTTATGTTTTGGCACGCTCTGCAGCTTATATGGTTTGATAAAAAGACTCATGACGGTAGATGATATTTTCTTTAAATTTTATTGTTGTGTTTTGTTTGTGGTTGTAACTAATAATGATATCTTAGAAAACGCACAAGTAATAAGCCGTGGACACAGCTGGCTACTACTAGACTGGATCTTAAGTGTTATCCCTTTCAATTTTAAATACCCCGACTTTAAAAGGTTCGGAAAATGTATGAAACCAAATCAATATAAAGTAATATAAACGATTGGTGCATAGACTAACTGATATAGATGACAGAAGTAAAATACACCTTATGTACTAAACGTAACGTTACAGGTTTTGCCTAGTGTTTTTAGGTACTGTAGATCAATTTTCTTTTGACAGCCCCCAACACACACGATCAGAAACTAAAAGCAAACCATAATATTACAGTTTTACGTTTCAGTTTCAAATCAAAAGCTGAAATATTGCGGGTTCCGATATTGGTCTGTGAATGTTACACAGTGATGGTACAGTCGGCATAAAATAAAACTAAATTCAATAAAAAAAAGCTTAAATAGCAATTAATCATATTCATACGCAACTATCATTTCACACAGATATTCATATGAAATCTTAATGACAGTGCACTCATCGTATTTCTAAAAATATTTTGTTTTTATACCACTAAGGTGGCAAACAAGCATATGGCCGGCCTGATGGTGACCGGTCACCATAGCCTATGAACGCTTGCAACACCAGGGGTATCACTCGCGCGTTGCCGACCCTAACATTAAATTGATATAGTATATTTGCTTTATTATCATTCAGGTGGTAATTTAGACCTTCATAAGAGCCTTATTAGGGCCTAAACTGAATAAATGATTTTTGATTTTGATTTTGATTCTAGAATAAGTTCTTTCCCTTAGAAGAAAGAAAGACGGCATTTTTTTCCAGTCAAATATTTTTTAATTAATGCTTGTAAATAAATAACTTCAACAAACCTGTCATTATTCTATCACACTAACATACACATTAATAAATTGATATGCTTATTTTCAGTGAATACATAAAGCCACCGCCGTGGATAGCTAGACTGTCAGCATTCGGAATGGAGAGAGGAAATTTCGCTGTCCACTGTACTTTTAGGAAGTTCCATTCCTGTACATTTTGAGGCAACATAGTTACAGGATTGCGATTGCTTGCCTCCGGTCGTAAATAAAACCACGTGAACTGTACATTTGAGTATCAACTCCGTAGTACTCATGCTCAACAGTATGCGGCTTTTGATTACCTAAAAAATATTGGAAATTTATATTTCAGGTAAATTGCATTCAAATAAAAAAGTAGGTACCCATTACTTGTTTTTGATTTAAAAAGAACATCTAGTGTATTCAGTTTACTTTAGACTCTAATTAGGCACTATAAAGAAGAATTTTACATAACCATTTTTTTATTATTTGTTTGTACTCTGTTCAAGGGTCTATCTATAGGTAGTACACTAACACTAGCTATTCCAAGAACTTTCCCGATTTTTTTTGTGTTGTTTAATTTTATTGATTCTTCAATACTCAAGTTTCAGGTATTATCAGAGGGCCACCTATTTGTTCCATATTTGACGAAAGCATGTTCTATGCAAAATTATTACTGTTGAAATAATAATCTTATTGAAGTGAAAATTTGGTGCTTAAATCGAATATATTCTACAAAAATAAAACGTCGGAAACTTAGTTTGACCACTAATTTAAACTCATATTTTAATTCAGATACTTAACTAAAATTGGTGCCAATTCTGTTGTTCAAAATTACTAAACTTAACTAAGTTGACAGGTCTAAAAGTCTTGCTATCTCTTTCTCATGCGCGGAGTTAAATAAGGGTGGCAATATATTTAGTCCTGTCAAATTAGTTAAGTTTAGTAATTTTGAACAACAGAATTGGCACCAATATTCGTAGCTTATCTAGCATGTGCGTGATGTGTAACTTAAAAACACGAAAGAAAATGTTCCATTTTTAAACTTTAAACAGTTTCACTTAAGTATTTATGTGTCAAAATAATTAATATAATATGTTAAAAAGAAGAAAGAAACTGTTCAATTTTTAAACGTATTTTTTGAACAATTTCGAATAAGTATGTAGTAGTCATAAGCGGTAACTACATTCACTCCACAGAGTACCTACTTAATATGGGAGTATTATTATGCTGTGCCTACGTACCTACTGATAGTTCATCCAATTGAGCCCGGTGGCAACGATCGCTCTCTGGTCACGATCCGGGGTCAAGACTCTCATAGCATAGCTGCGGAACAGAAGGGACGCTATTGCGTAATAATAGCATAAGTTGCCCGTGACTTTATGAGGATCGTCGCGACGTTTAATGTCAGATCGTAATTATTATTTTATTTACATACGGCCAGACGCACTAAGAGTGCTATAAGTTTTTGCAAATATCTCGAATATTTATTAATTTATTGTTGATGATACACATTTATTTTTGTCCATAATTTTAAAAAGTTAAGTTGTACCTCCCTGATCACTTAGGGTTATAAAAAAGTGCTTACATCCTGTTCTCAGACCTACCGATTATACATAAAAAAAACATGAAAATCGGTCAAGCCGTTTCGGAGGTGCTTTTTACAAACACGAGAGTTTAATATACTAGATTTTGCATTAAATATCTTAAAGATATTTGCAAGTGACTGTATGGTACGTAAAAGTAGGTACGTACATACAAGTAGTCTTTATTCAATTCTGCAATTAAATTGAAATAACCTTGAATGTTCTTGAACGTTCCATTTCGTAGGCCTTTCTCCATATGTCGCTTCTGCCAATATTTAGTATATGAACGTTGCACTCGCCCTGCGTCCGATGCCCTTGCCTCGCATTTCCTTGCGCTATCTGTGGCAAGTTGAGGCAGGCCCGGTTTTTACACGAACACTGCAGTCTAGGATAACAAGGTGTTTTATTTCTTTCTTTCTATACTATACTAATATTATAAAGAAAAGAAGAAACATTTGTAATTTTGTGAGTATGCTTGTATTGAATAGGCTCCGAAACTACTGGACCGATTTCAAAAACTCTTTCACCATTAGAAAGCTACATTATCACTGAGTAATATAGGATATATATTATACTAGCGACGCGCTCCGGCTTCGCACGGGCTTACACACAACCTAAATGAATTATGCATAAAACATTTCTCAATTATCACTTCATATATTATAGTAATGAAAACCGCAGTAAAACCATTTGGGGGAAGCGACTTTTATCGGTTATTGGGTAATTATGACGAACGCTCAGCAAAGTTTATGACTTTTCAGTTTTTTTACACACTAAATACTTATTTACTAATGAGGGACAGTACACACCCATTAGGGACCCATGTGTATAAGATAGCATAGGTGCCTAGCTCCCTCATTATAAGGAAGTAGCCAGAGGGCTTGAGGCGCGGCACTGTTGCTAATAAGCCGGGTAGTATTCCGAGATATTTGACCTATTCTACGTAATATATTTTTACCTTAGAAAGTGTAGAACTTGTTAAAACGCATTTTATGACTA
Source organism: Falcaria lacertinaria (assembly GCA_951449985.1). Classification (NCBI taxonomy): domain Eukaryota; kingdom Metazoa; phylum Arthropoda; class Insecta; order Lepidoptera; family Drepanidae; genus Falcaria; species Falcaria lacertinaria. The sequence goes on from OX602129.1 coordinate 3,475,057, forward strand.
TATAGGCTAGCTGTGTTCTGGAAATAAGCGACTGAAATCACTCGATTATTTTTGGTAAAGCTTCTATGTCACTATATACTGTGCGAGCGCAACAGCTAATTTAATTTGCAATTCATGAATGCACATCACTGTATTTTTTTAAATCGGCGGATACAGCAGCGGGCTCTACATCCTAATCATCGCTAGTAGGATCACACCTATTTCTATCTTGAAAGTGTTTTGGTCTCAAAAGATTCCGATTTGAAGCCTTAGGTGTCGAAGGCTGCAGTACCAATTAGGACTGTGAGATCATTGGTGGCATTTCAACACTACTTAGCTACTATCTATCTCACGTAGGTCTTCACAACATTATAAGGATAAATTAATAAATATTTTTTTGGCAGAGTTCTAACTGATTTCTTCTTCGTGAAACTCTTAACCTTTTGAAACGACTTTTCCGAATTACGCGGCCTACTGGTGTTTTGTCAGAAATTAAGGTAATTTTAGTTTCTGTACAACCTATGTCTCGAAATTTTAAAATAGAACATCTGCAAGCCTCGGGATTATCTGAATCTGATTTTTTGCAGCATACAGAAACAAACTGGAAAATTACAAAAAATATTCTAGATAATTAGAGAATAGGGCGTGAGACAGCGTAGTTCAACAGTTTGCTTGCATATCATTACGGCGGCCCCGATAAGTCTTACTTTGTGAGATTCCACAAAGGGCATTCTTAGCTTTGTGCTTTATAAGTAACAAGGCTTTTATTACATGAACTCCTCGCATTCTTTGAGAACTGATACGGTATACAAGACACTGTACAGACCATAAATAACCTATTATAGCCTATTTAAAGCAAACTACACAAACTTGTAATAAAATATAAGTGAAGCTCCATTCAGATCTAAAATGTAATGTCCATATTAAAACAATAGGGGGTTATTCAGGCAAACGACATCGTGACGATATTATAACGGCCTTTAGTCGTGTCGTGACCTACGGCGCCATCTACCGACAAACATTACATTCTCTTTGTTATTCACTAGCTGTTTTCCCCGCGATTTCGCCCGCGTATCAACACAATATATATAGCCTATGTTACTCAGCGGCTACGCCCGCATAATTTTACTACCCCTCGGGAACAGCAAATTTCCCGGGATAAAAAGTGTCCTATATTTTAATCCAGCTTATAAGCTACCTCCATTTTATACAAATCCATTAAGCTATTGAGGCGTGAAGAAGGTATAAACACACACTTTTAAAAAGACAGGTAGGGCGAATTGGCAGCCGCCCAACTGGGGACTGTACCTCCACCTAACAGAATACCGCAGTTAAATAAAATTACTTTGATGTTTTGTTTCTGCGGTAAGTAAGGTTGACAATTCTCTACGAGGATACGCTTAGCTAGTAGTAATGCTGCGAGCACAGTGACTCCTCATCATCAACAGGGTTGGCAACTCGTTAGTGATATCCCTGGCATTCCTAGCGGCTATATGTTACGGTGACTGCTCACCATCAAGTGAGCCGCATGCTTGTGTGCCACCTTAGTGGTAAAGAAACATTAACTTTCGCATTTTTAAAATCAGTGTGATTACATTTATTACGATAATCAAGTATATCATACCAGCTAGAAGTAAATGCAACGTGAGCTAGGAATTAGTAGCTATTTATTAGCTAAATTTTCTCTTCATCAAAAATACATTTATTAAATTTAGCCCCTAATAAGGAACTAATGAAGGTCTAAATTACCACCGGTTCGGAAAAAAAGTTACCTGAGAATAACCGGCAAGAAACTCAGAGCTCTGTCTTTTTTTTCCTCTTCTAAAATGCCCTAATCTACCGACCCATAGACTAGCTAAGCTTAATAAACCACTGGTTAGTAATTTTATAAGGCACAAGCCAATACATAAATGCTACTTGTTATAAATTAAATGAATGTAAAAGCTTAACGTTCAACCATTAATCAGCCCTCAGCTAAGGATGTATGTCAAGAATGTAGTTTATGAGTTAACATCAAAAAGTCGACGTTATGGATAAATTAGAAAGCTTCTCTATGAAAGGCTAGCGCGAGTACATTAATCATCCCGGCTTTATCCTCAGGGACGAGATTAAAACGATACGCTCTCGAGACTGCTAAATATACTTGGGTCTTGAATCTGTCTGCAATATAAAACCTACATATATAAATAGTTTATTTTTTATTTTATTTACTTCTATAGTTTTACTTCTGATTTCGCCCGTGTTCAAATAACACAAAGCAATAAGTAAAATAAAGATAATTATTAATACAAAATATTAGTTACTCGCGTAAAGTGATTTTACCGAATACATACAAGCAAACACATTTTATTTTCTATTGCAATAATCCACATAGAATCGAATCACCAGTATTGCAGTAATGTCAGAAAAAAGTGCTAACATTAGCGTATCTTAGTTTGAAGGGAACTGAATATAGTGTGTCGGCTCGCTCTTTTGCTTTGCCAAGCCCACAGTTCCTGTAATTGCAATTTACAATTGTGACCAAAGGACGACCGGCGTAATTTTCACGACACTCTTTTTATAACTTATCAAATAAATACGATTTAGAATGTAGGTTTTGATGTTTAGATGTTGGTTAGTCAAACACGCAAATACTAGTTTCCCTTATCAAAACTTAAAGCAGGAGAGAAACTACAACGTACTTTTGACCATTTTTATATTTTTAACACCATTGCGCATCACACATTTTCATATCGTTTTAATATCGTTCCTCTTCATAAGCACTAAGACTAAGAAATTTAAGATCCATTGTTCACCCACGCGATTGCGTAAGGCTTCATTCGCACGAGAGTATTAAAAGCGTTTTGAAAACCAGACGTTGACGCGTTGATAAACCACATTCAATCCAAAGCCCACCGCCGAGCGTTTGAAATCTTCTTTGGCAAATAAAAGTGCTGACGTATTCATAAATTTAAGGATCACTGCAACCGGTATTTGTTTCAATAGAATGCTTTTTTAGAGGTCGTTAAGAAAGCTCCCGTGCGAACAGGTTGCGAAACGACTAGATGACGACCATATTGCGCCAATTCCACTGTTACTTTCTTGATTCTGATTCTATATACATGAGGTACTCGTGGTAGAGTTGTCAATGCGCATACCGATTGATTTGCGAAATTAAGAAACCTTACCATAGGCAATAGTTAACGGGTGACCGGCCATCCATATCTTAACGAGTTTCCACCCGCATACCACATGCGGTTACGATTTTAGCTAGTTAAATAAATGTGTGACAGAAGCAGTAAGGTCGGCAACGCGCGAGTTATACCTCTGGTGTTGCAAGCGTCCAACAAAGGCTACGGTAACCGCTTACCACCAGGCGGGCCGTATGCTTGTTTACCGCCTTAGTGGTAATAAGAAAAATCCGTGCGAAAAGTGTTAAGCGAAGGTGAGATAGCAGTCGCTATGTGAAAAAAATTGCGCACTAGTCGAATCGAGTCAGATGTCCCAATCCAAACAATGATCGGGATCATTGAGGTGATAATAATTATATAACACACGGACATTTACTTCGAACCACACCTCTACATATCAAGCCTTAGTTCGCATGTATGTATTAATAGCAGTTTTATAAATACATACATATCAACATGCTTTGTAAATATGAGCTTTGCGCTAACTAAAAAAGTAAGTCAATTTTTTTAATTAATTTGATCATCAATCAGCACTCGCCCTGGCTACGTTCCAGGAAAGATAAAGCCACAATAAATATTGAAATGAAAATATCAATACGTAGAATTTAGATAACAAATCTAGTGGCCTTATTTTGCAGATAACGCCATAACGTATTGCCAATACGATAACGGACAGCCTTCGGGGTTCACCTGCCATGTTTTATTAAAGAAGTATAAATAAATTATATTGATTAAAGTAAAAAATTCTTACGAGTGTGTTATAATGACTTCATTCTAGACTTTAAGCGATTGTTAGCTAATTGTATCAAGTCAGAGCGGATGAGTCTTTCAGTGTATTAACAGACTTTTTTTAATACCACTGAGGTGGCACACAAGCATACGGCGCACCTGATGGCAAGCAGTCCCCGTAGCCTATAGCCGCTAGCAATACCAGGGATATCACTCAAGCGTTGCCAACCGTTGTTGATAAGGACTCACTTTGCTAGCAGCATTACTTCTAGCGCTGCGTATCCTCGTGGAGCACTAGCGACCTTACTTACCGCAGAAAGTGCAGAAACACAACAATACATCAATGTAGTGTTACTAGACTGCGGTCTTCTGTATGATAGAGGCACAGTCCCGAGACGGGCAGCTCAATGTTTTTTAAACCCACGAGAAATCCCATTTCGCCCTACCAAAAGTACATTAAACTACTCCACCATCGGTGAGTACTCTCACTATCGACGCAGATTTCATCCCGTCATATAAAAACCAATAGGGCCATACTATGCGGTTTTAAAGGAGCTCCCTTCCGTAAAGTTCGAATTCTAGAATTAACTTCCCACAACGGTTTTCCCAAGGGAAAACCGGGGGCTCTTAATTCTTTAAGAGCCCTGCAGTATCTCTTCAAACCCTTCTGGGTTTGAAGAGATTCTGCAGGGTCGGTAAATTGAGAGATAGCCCTGTGTTGGTTGCAACATGTATTAGGCTTGCGTTTTATGTATAGCTGTGGTAACCGCTTTACATCAGGCGGGGCGTATGTATTTTTGCTGACATACTAGGATGTCGCATCAAAATCTATTCAGTTACATTTGCTATCACACAAAAGCAGACATTTTAAAAACAAATTGTTGTATACCATAACAAGCGAAAGTAAAATATTTCCCAAGTTTCATTAACTCGAGACATATTACTGACGCGTCTAATAAAGTTGCCTAATTACTTGTTAAATTAACTTGTAAGTCTGTTCGTGTTTTAGACATTGCTTCACTTCGCCATCTTTAGTGATGTACAAATTACAGATTTAACCACTAGATTGTCGTAACTTTTGGTGTAATTTTTCATTCTTGACCTGAAAATGTAAATTAATTTGTTGGATGTCATTTATCATTGTAACTTTAAACTAGGTTCCCGAGTTAGGTTAGATGTAATAATGGTGTAGATCTCATAAACTATATATAATGAATAGTAAAAGATCACAATCATGTTTATTTTTCATTATTAAATATCTCGGCGATGCGGTGCCGAGTACTTTTCGTGTTAGGCAGAGAGCGCAATTTCACTCTTGACTTGCACGCACATGTCTTTTGTTTTTTCCACACTTACATAATATATAATATATAATACATAATCCCCGTATTCGTATATTTTTTATTTATGTGATAAATAAATATCGAATATAATATGAATTCCTGTTAAAATATAAGTTTTTATTTTTGATTATGTTTTTTTATCCCACTAAGTGTTTTTATATTTAAAATTATTTTGGCACAAACACTCATAGTACCTTGTTACCTAAATGTGTTTGTAATTATTATATATGTTTTATAACGGAAAGGGATTGCCCAATATTTAGTACAGTGCCGGTAGCAGGAACATTGTCGACAACGTTTTCGTATCGCCTTCGACTATTTTTGTATTGGTAAATGAACAGCGCTGCGGCGGTTAAAAGTGGAACTAAAAATTTGTATGACAATTTTGTCATTTCGCGAGTTACGTTTTCGAATACGTGCATTTCGAATATGTTCCTGCTACCGGCACAGAGATCAGTCTAAATACGTAAGGAATTAAGTATATTATCCAGTAAAACATCCCTCAGAGGAGAGTGCTCATTGCAGAAAATGTTCAAATGTGTAAATACATCGACCGATAATTTGGAAATCGAATGAAAATTATCGACTGACTCAATATTATAATCGTTTCTAGTCCTACAATTTATTTGAATAAATCCATGCAATATCAATGTCACAGACAAAAATATAAATCAACTCCGACCTTGAACTTGTATGAACCTGGCCGGTTCAAACAATAGCGATAACAGTGTCGTGACCACGATGCCTATCTTGGTATAATAACCTCTGGATTGCCTACAATGGGCCCCAATGATAGGGTTGACACAAATTTACAACATGCATAAGAATTACAGCCCTATTTGTCAATTAGGTGCTTATAAACGCAATGTTAAGGGACAGCCCGGTTGTACGATAGAGTTATGATATAATTACTAAATTAACATTTATATCTAATGATTTTGTAACGGTATTTATTGCTATTGCGAACAAAAGCGGTCTTAAATCTTCGGTTTGTATTTTTGCCGGTGCAGCCCATGAAATGAAAAAATTAAGAAAAAATATATTTCGCTTTTAAAAATACATTTTCATGTAATGTTTATTACTACAGGAAAACATAGAACAATAAAAAAAATCGTTAAAGCAAGCCGAGATCAGATAAGCTCATAATGGTTGTTAACATTTTAGAGAATAGTAGACAAAAATATATTTTTTTTCAATGAATACATTTGCTAGTTCAACAAAGGAAATTATGTAATAATTCAATATAGCACACAGTATACGTACAAAGGATTGGTAACGCGAGTGGAATACAAATAGCCACTTTTTGTAAGGCATGTAATCCATAAAAACTTTAAGAATTTTATTTTATTTGACCGAACGTTAGACCGTGTCAAAAGATCAGCGCAAAAACTTATGCGAAATTCCGACTTAATTCATCTGTTATCCATTTTTATAATAGGTTCAATGAACTTTATATTTAACTAAGTAACTCAGCCTAAGATTTGAGGTCACTAATTCTAAAGAATAGATGAGTCTAGAATGATTAGTAGCATAGGAAAATGAAAGGACAGGCGGCGCAGCCCCTTCTAAAAGGGCTTCTTCGTTCACAGTTCAAACTACTGAACAGATTGTGCTGGCATTGCGCACCCAGCAATTACGACGTGTAACCACATTCCTCCAAGACACAAAATACAATTTTGAGTCTAAATACAAAAAATATGTCATACAAGCGGTCTCAGATTCAAGTTAGTAAGCGAATTTAATGTTCTGGTGTTCTGTTCGTATGTGTTGATAGCACTTCATTCCACTTAGTCTTAAATTGATAAAAAATGCATACATTGAGGACTCTTGTTAAATTATCTTTATTTTGTTTATTATTAACGAGTGTAATTTTTTTATATAAAAAGTTTGTTTCATTTGAATGCGGGGGTGATTCCGATCGGAACAATAGCAGATCCATTGAAATTTACCCATCAAGTCACTGCACGAACTATTGAACGAATGAGTCTTTTGAACGAAAGAGTGGACTTACTGAATTGTGCGCGTTCGCGATGGCTAGCGAACAAAACGCGGTCCGGTATCTCGAACACAGACAACAGGATTTAAAAATGGAATGAATTTGCAAATCCCATTTTTAATTTTCCATTTTAATTTTTTTACAGTTATTTACCCAAACTTATTTTCGGAAATGCACGTGGAAATGATTATATCATTTTAATCTACACTTAATAATATTATAAAGAGGAAAGATTTGTATTTTTGTATGTAACGAATAAACTCAAAAAGTACGGGACCGATTTAAAAAATTCTTTCACCGTTAGAAAGCTACATTTTCACTGAGTAACATAGGCTATATATTATACTAGCTGCCCGCCCCGGCTTCGCTCGGGTCGACATAATATTTGATAAATGTCTATAGGCTCCGAAACTACTGGACCGATTTGGAAAAATTCTTTCACCGTTAGAAAGCTAAACTATCACTGAGTAACATAGGCTAGCTGCCCGCCCCGGCTTTGCACGGGTAGACAAAATATTTGATCTAAATGTCTACCCGTGCGAAGCCGGGGCGGGCCGCTAGTTATTAATATTACCATCCACATTTATTCTGCTTCTATTATTAGTCTACTTAATGATTTTCTTTTACCATTTTCTACAATGACGACAATATAGTAGCTGCACATTCTAATAGAGGTTCTAGAAGTAATAAAATAGAAACGGACTTAAACAACTCAAAATTTCGGAATCAATTTCTACAAGGTACATTATTTGAATGTTTTGGTGAAAATGTTGAATGCCCGGGAACGTTATTAACTTTGTGAATCGCTCGGTTGGCACTAACGGCTGCCTTTGATCGCTCGTATGGCAACACTGACACTAAATGCTACTGATTATGTTTCTTTTCCCTTCTTCTGTGTATTTATTTGCTCTTGTTCGCTTTATTTGAAATTGGAAGCCGTTTTAAAATTGGAAGTTTCGGTATAATTTATAGTTTCGTTTCGTATTGATTTTATAAATAGGGAATGCAAATTTATTTTCAATTTTATTATACGAATGCTACAATAAATATACACGAATCGAATACAGTGCTCTGGCAGAGCAATCAGACATTTGCGTTGCAATTCTGAAAAATCACTCGACTGTTTTTGATGGGAGATATCAAAATAGTATCTTACAATTTATAGTTAGCCTATCTCGCTAATTTACAATATATGGTTGGCCTTAAAAATATATTAAAAAGTAATATATTCATACCAAGACCCTCACGGAGTAGGCAGAGAGCAACATTCATTCACTCGTGACTTACACCTCTTTTGCTTCTTGCTGCTTAAAAAGTTAATCGCTTCATTATGGAACACTTTATCAAGCAACATTGTAAAACAGCATTTCGATACAGCAAATAACCAGCAATAAATGATTACCCGACAAAATCGTACGGAAATGTATTTTTTCAATCAATTATCCATTTTGAACAATTTATCAGAAAACGATTTTATATTGAAATTAATGGAAGAATAATCGACATTAATTTATTAAAAGCTCGCATCGAGCCGAAAAACATTCGGTCATTTTGTGAATTAAATTGCTCTATTATTACGGGCTTAACTAGGTAATAAGCGAAGTGAACGAACGATAGACCTCATTCGTGAACGATTCACTCTTTCGCATACAATACTGTCATTGTTAAGAAGGTAAAAAGGGTGTGTGTCGGTCCAATACACCCGAATTGGGTGGTTATATAATTATTGAAACATGAAATGTGCTTTAAAAATGTGTACTTAGGAGTTATAACGGCCTGTCATCTGATGGGCCCAGGTTCGAATCCGGCCTGTACCAATGAGTTTTTCTAAGCTTAAGTACAGTGATTAATGAGCTTTTAAAAAGAGAGGTAGGGCGATTTGGGATTTCCCGTCCCATTTAAATTGGAGCCGCCCGACTGGGGACTGCGGCTACGGGCTAACGGTAACTGCTTACCATCAGGTGGGCCGTATGCTTGTGTGCCACCTTAGTGGTATAAAAAAAAAAGTTATCTCTTGCGGCTTCTAAGCGCTTACTAACAGAACTTCGATGCTATACACCAATTACACTTTTGAAATTTTTGATTGAAATATTTTTTACAAGAGTTATTTTGTTTCCGTTGTCTGTAATCAAATGTTGCAAGTTAAAAATACTCACTTCCCAGTTCGATTTAGCCGAAATTTGGCACACACTTTTATTTCTCGTTTGGCAATGTACGGTTATCTAAATGCCGCCATTTTAATCTAATATGGCGATTTATCATTTTCACAGTAATCCATTTGATTTGGATATGTGACCAAAAGGGCTTGAAGACCGAATAAATTCTGGTTTTTAAAGAAAAAACGACTTGTTTTATATTGTGTAGTGTATGAATATTATTCCCAAGTCCCTAAGCATTTCGTTATTGGTAGAGGCCGAATGAGGGATTCCTCGACTTACCTCTCTTCAAAGACACACAAGTCTGGGGCATTTCAGAAAAATATAAAATGGTTGGCGGTTATTTTGCGAGCAGTCACGATTATTTTGAATGTGCACAATTTTTATTCCGTGACAATAAATACACGGCTTTATTTAATTAAAATTTGAATTGATCCTGTAATATAATTAATCTTAAAGAACCGATGAGTGAATGAACTAGGAACCGATGAGTGAATGAACTGTCAGGACCGAATAGCTCAGTAATTACACCAATAAAGCAGTGTCATTGAACTGAACTGAGGGCTCAGACAATGGGTCTCCGGTCGACACTTTGGAAACAAGTCGTGACGTGGAAAAATTGTCCCGAATAAAAGTGAATAGTGCTCTTACTTAAAATGGTTTTTAAATGATCGTCTCTGTTTTGAAAGTGGGAACGGATGAAGTCATATAGGACAGTTTTCTATTTCTGTTGACTTGGGGACAAAATGGAACACTGTGGCCGCGGCGTGCCATCGAAGGTACATGGACGCCATTATGTACCATCGAGGGGCCAAGTAACACGTGTTCATCTATACATATATAACTTATTTCCCTTGGAACGGCTAGACCGACATTGCAATTTTTTTTGGGTTTGTTATTATCAGAAGAAGGTTCTTATAAATATAATTAAAAAAACTGGAACATTTTAAATTTCGGAATAAAATAAAGATCTTTTCCTATGGTGTATTTAACATATGAAATTATAGACAGGACAACGTATGTATAATATAAAAATTTTATGTTTACTTTGGCTTGAAAGGCATTTTTGTGGTAAAAGGAGTAATCGAGACAGCCTTTTTACATTCCAATGCATAACAGACACATAACAACTCACTTGCCTTTTACTTAAAACAATTTGCGAATAATAATGTAGGTACGAAGCGCAATAATCGTATTCGTAAGAGCATACAATTTTGCTTAAGGCAAAGGAGATGTAATAAAATAAAGTAACAAAGAAAATTGTTTCGTCGGAGCTCTGTGAGATAACGCCGTTGTTCATAATATGACGATTACCGAGCTGAGAATTTTACTTCAGTAGGTACCGAAGATGTTTTTGAAGTAGAAGAGAAAAGAGTCATTTAATAAGACATGGCTGTTAGAATGCCGCATTGAGGTTTCTTTTGACTATAATTCACAGTAGAGCTTTTTCGTTTATTTTGACTTTGATTTGTATATTTTCAGTCAATCAATGCCTTTTTTCAGTGTACTTGGTGAATTGAAGATTATCTCAAGATTGCTATTTGTAACGACAGGATCGTAATAAAAACATTTTCTTATCCACTAAAATTATAATACATTTTAGGTTATGTGCCTTACAACGACTATTTTTTTCTAATTAGTAATAGATTACAACTGATGACGCAGGACACTGTTTTTTTGCCAAAAACCTTTACAAGCCGGTTCAAAACAAATTTACATTCATCGTTATATGATGAGCAGTACAGAAATTAAATGCGCAATAAGAAAGAAATATATATATTTTTATACTTCGGTATAGGAAATTTCAGTGACCGTATGTTTGTCATTCTTCCCCCTCTAAACGGTATGTTTTTTTTATACCTCTAAGGTGGCAAACAAGCATACGGCCCACCTGATGGTAAGCGGTCACCGTAGCCTATGGACGCTTGCAACACCAGGGGTATCACTCGCGCGTTGCCGACCCTGTATGTTCTTATAAGTCTTCTAGATGATTCATACCGCTGTCAATAATTGTTATAATAAATAGTTCGTTGCGATATTGGACAAAACTCTCTAAAGTATTAAATTCTAGACTCGCTGACCAGAAAAAGTATGACATAAAAAGGCTGATTTGACCCTTGTAGTACCAAAACACCTTACACTTTACCCTAGACCCATTTGTATCGGACTCTCGGTCACATTACCTTACAAAAAAGAAAGGCTCGGATATTTGGGCTTTGCAGAAAAAAAACACTTCATATTATTCGAGTTAACTCTCCGTGAAATCTTAACATTAATCTTTCTGCGAGGAAATAAGGCATTATTAGGAAGAAAGCGGGCCTATATATAGCTATATTATATTGTATATCTTTAATATGGGCTAAAGGGCTTATTTGTAACTGCTATTTGGTAAAGATAAGAATACGGGCGAATAGATTTGATGTAATTCATTACGTCATCGCATGGATATATTCTCTAACATAGTGTTGGGTCTCCATTTGGTTTTTAGACGAACCGAGAGCCACTGCCTATCTTCGTAACCTCTAAACTGAATATTGTACCATTAGTTTATCAAAACTTCGTCTATGTTGTCCTTGGTCTAGGTTTTTCTTGTTTCGTAAAATACTTTATGTAACTTATCTTTTGTTCAGCTATGCGGAAGAAGTCGCTTGTGTTGTGTGGCAGTAATTTACGCACACGGACACACACATATCAATGTGTAATGATTATCCGTCATTTTATAGGGCACGCGGTACCTTCGTCAATTAATTACTCAGTCTACAAGTTTCTCCTTCCCAGCAAGATATTCAAATTATCTGGTCTGTTCTTGCACCTAGCACAGCCATTCCCCTCAACCCTCAACTCATAAAAAGCGCTAGTGATACGCCTGTAATGCAAGTGAAATAACAAAGAAATGCGTCATTTGTTGGGAATTGGGTCCGTGTGTGAATGCATGTGGTATTCAGAAAAGAATGCGAAATATCATGTCGTCTCTCGTATAGATCCGGAGAATGCTGTATTAAAATATCTGCAGACACGGCTGTAATAAAAATAATGTAAGTAACATTTCATTCGGTAGAAACATATTTCTTTATACGTCATATTTGTATACAGTAGTGATGTATACTTTTGAGATAATTGTACGTTGTGGGTTGTTCAAAATCATCATCTGGTCATCTTCTATCTTCTATATATATAAAAAAAAATCAAATGCTGTTCGTTAGTCTCGCTAAAACTCGAGAACGGCTGAACTGATTTGGCTAATTTTAGTCTTGAAATATTCGTGATAGTCCAGGGAAGTTTTAAACGGTGAGAAAATATGAAAAAATTGCGAGTAAAACACTAAAAACGACAAATTTATTTTTCATACAAACTGTTCTTACCTGTCAAACATTTGATGAATGGTGATAAGAAGTTCACCGGGTCATCTATATTTGATAAATGTCTACCCGTGCGAAGCCGGGGCGGGCCACTAGTTAATAATAATAATAAATAATGCTCGGACATTATCACACAGCGCTATCTGGACCCAAACTAAGCAAAGATTGTACTATGGGAACTAACCGCTTGAAAATACTTATATTGGTACTTTTTTGTAAATACATACCAATCGCCCAGACGCTAGCAAACATGTTTGTCACATAAATGCCTGCCCCGGCGGGAATCGAACCCGCGACCCTTAGCGTAGCAGTTAGGTACACTAACCACTAGACCAACAGTCTCGTCGTTGTCAGATAATAAGTGATTATTATGGCAGTTCACAGAGGAAAGGTCGGTTTTTCAAGTTCGCCATATAAATTGTAATATATGATTGCATTTGTAAATTAAGAATTGTAAGTAATAATAGAAATAATAATTTCCTTAATACATGATCTTATGACAATGCTAACTAAAGATAAGGCTATTTTTTATTTATCGAAATCAAACTAAATGGAAATGGGTTCATACATTTTCCAACGAAGGAGAATAAGGGAGAAGAATACAAAGAAATGCTAGTGGAACCGCAAGACGCAGCTGGAATAGTACATAATTTATAATTCTTAAACAAACCTAGCCAATGTATTGTGTTACGTCTATGAAGTAACGGTAGGTAGGTAATAATAGCGAAGTTTGAAAGGAAGTACTTGGCCCCGATGCCGGTGTTGAAACCGGGCAATCACAGTCTACGATATCCGATAGAAGTGAACGGCTCTCAAGGATCCCAGCTGCATTCAACAATTGCTTAGGCGTAATGCATATTCTAACATTTTGGTTTTCGTCATCGTAGCTATTTCTTGCATACTTTGAATTATTGGTAACTCTTTCAAGACCAGACAGACAGCTGCCAAGTTCCTGGTAGCGGTAACTGTTACCTACGGAAATTAGCTTTGCCGATATCATGGCATGACAGAATGGGCAAATGCTTAGTACAGCGCTGAACGCCTTTTCAAGATGTTCTGCGATCTTTCTTTTTGCAGGAACACAATGGATTTTGATGGTGGTATTTGGCTGCAATCTTCCGCTCTGTAGGATGTCCAAATTTAAGAAAATCTTTTTCAATGCAGCTACCCCCAGCTATCCCGTGGTAGCCGTATAATTGACCTTCTACCATTTGCGATGATCCGAGTCCAAGCTCCCGCGATCTGTACTGTAGTTTTTGTTAGTACTGGCCAAGTTTGCCGCATTCCAGACAACTTTTAGGTAAAGTACCAAATTCTGGTCCCCACCTAACGGACGTCGCCGTCGTGGAAGACCAAAACACACGTAGCGAGACGATTTGGACGGTAGCAAATTGAGCAAGCGAAGCACAATACCAAGGCAATTGGAAAAAGGGAGAGAAGCCTTACCCAGCAGTGGGACAGCAACGGCTAAATATAATAGAATAGAATAGAAGTACAGTAATTAATCACACCACAAGTTCATAACTATGGAAGTAATACAGCTGATATAATAAGGGTCTATAGGCTGCGTTGACCGTTTTCCAGCAACCTGCCTCGGTAATATGAATATATGATAATTCCGGCGGTGTATTCGCCTCTTAACATTGCCTAATGATCAGAACCCATCGTGACGAATCCGCTAAGGCCAAACATACGCTGGGCTCATCACGTTTTGTTGAACCGGTGTGACTCACACGTCGTTTAGACCATAGATATCATGACTGGTAATCTACCGGCAGCTGCGTTGGCATAATTAAGGAGCTATTATGACATTTATCTGGCTGTAATGTAGCGACACATTATTATAATAATGTGTAAAAAACTGTCCATAAATACACCATTCATCGATATCGCCCTGGCCTTATCACAAACATCGGTGTGGTCACCGCTAAAAGATGTGAATTACCAAATTTTTACACAAATCGACTGCCATCTGACCTTCGAGACCCATTATAACACTACAAGTATAGAGCAGTACTGACATATAGCGTTCACATACATTCGTTACATTTACTTTTAATTAGTTAAACAATAGCTTTGTAGTCATAGTTAACTACTAGCTTTTGCCCGCGGCTTCGCACGCGTGGTTAAGTGAATAAGACTACTATATACGTATTTGTGTATTTTTAACCGATAGGCCAAATAAGTACCTATTTTCATGGATTTCACTTTAAAAATTAAGGATTTTCATACAAACCTTTAATCCTACTGGATGCCTACGTCATTAAAGGTATTTATTGTCAAAATTTAAAGTCTCTCACCCTGGCAGCTTAGGCTGTGCATGCGTTAATATGTCAGTCAGTCAGTTGCTTCTTTTATACATATAAGCTAGACTTTACAGGATCATTCAACAATCATTGTATTCCTTCTAAATATAAAATGTAATAAGTACTGAACATAAATGCTTTATTCCGAGGCTATGAAGGATATGATACGGTCTGGGTTCATCCCTGTTAAATCTCCACTATTTATTTCCTTTTGTAGCTCCCGTGCCATCTAGATATTGGGTGTTAGGGGGAGGCAAAAAATTGAATGAACGACTGCTGACTATGAACACGTAGTAAGTGAAAAACTCTATTTTATCAAATTTTAATAAAGCAGAAAGATTATTTACATGCTCTTTTCATTTTTCACTTCGTAATTCAAAAATATTAAATCGATTTTCTTTTATACCACTAAGGTGGCAATCAAGCATACGGCCCGCCCGATGGTAAGCTGTTACCGCAGTCTATAGCCGCTTGCAACAAACGTTGCCGACCCTAAAATAATAATAATTTATCTTAACTATACTTTATAAAGCTAATAAAAATCTTATATAATTTAAGTGTCTAGTCTAGACACGACATACACTTAGTCTAGATATAAATAGGGTAAGATTTAAATAACCGTATGTAAACAATGTATTTTATATTTTTGTATTTTATTTGTACCACTAGGGTGGCACACAAGCATACGGCCCTCCTGATGGTAAGCAATCACCGTAGGCTATAGCCGCTAGCAATACTAGAGGTATCTCTAACGGGGTGCCAACCATGTTATTGATGAGGACTCACTGTGCTAGCAGCAATACTACCAGCCCAGCGTATCCTCGTGGACTACTGGCACCTTACTTACCACAGAAACACAACACTACATCAAGTTTATTTCATTGCGGTCTTCTCTAAGGGGGAGGTACAGTCCACAGTCGGGCGGCTCCAATTTAAATGGGATAACCCACGGGAAATCCCAAATCGCCCTGCCTCTCTTTTTAAAAGCTCATGGTGTGTTTAATCACTGTACTTAAGCTTAGAAAAACTCATTGGTACAGGCCGGGATTCGAACCTGGGCCCATCAGATGACAGGCCTTTGCCTCAACCACAGGGCCACCACGGCTATAAAATGTCTAATTCGCATTGCACAATGAGTACCGAATCTGTGTATTACATATATGTATATGTATATCAAAGAAGAAGCTGACTGACATATCAATGCACAGCCTAAACGGCGGGGGTTAGAGACTTGATATTTTGATAGTACGTACGTTTTTTGACGGAGGCATCCAATCAGGAAGAATTTTTGGAAATTGCACCCCTAAGGGGGTAGAATAGGTGTTGAAACTTTGTATGAAACTCCCTCATTTATGAAGTTAAGCGAATTAAAATTGATATTTATATTATAAGCCGCGGGCAAAAGCTAGTGACGGTATATCTTTGCAATACTTTCAGATTTGATTTTAAGACTGCAATATTTTAATGCAGTACATGATAATTAAATTTAACTGGTATTGTCCTTTCTAATCACATTTTAACCAGTTGAAGCGTTTAAACTTTTCCATAGACATTTTGCTTTACTTAGCAACACTAGTTAGTACCTATTATTAAGTTTTGACACGTAATAATGTCAGCAAGTTTTTGTTGAGTGCTTAAAAATATGCTATTTATTATCTCGATCAACGTAACTTCACAATTGCAGACGCTTACATCATTAAAATGACCCTCGCCTTTTGGTTAACTTGAACATAATTATTACGACAGTAAAACTATCGTAATTACAAATAGCTGTTGTAAAATCTAAATATACTACTTATCTGCTAATATTATTATCTTTCGAGATCTAAGATGAATTGTCTCATAAATTTTTATCTGTGTGCTATTTGGTGTGGGTAATTATAATGTCATTGGGATCCACAATTACGTATACGAGTATATAGCTGTTTTGCGAAATTTAAATTACGTACAGGAAAATTATAATATTCTACATGCACATTTAATAATGCTATTTCGTAAGTGTTTATTTATCACAATATTGATACATAATTTTATATGGTTTATATTTATCTCTCCCGTGTTGTTTTTTGAACTGAAAATCATCATTTTTGTTTGATTTTCAGTCTTTTGATATATGAAAGTTCGATTTCATTAACGAAAAGAAGTGAAGTGTTATAGTTCATTAATTATTTTCTTCTCTCTTTTACCTTTCAATGCCACATACCCTGTTACAGGCCTCACGAGACTTGTCCCTCGCCCAGAAAGTGAATTTAGTTCCTTTTTCAGTTCTTTTTTAAATGGCCTGTGGATAATATCCCCTTTGTCGGCAAAATTGGGTATTATTATGGTAGTGCGTAAAAGAAAACGATGCGCCGCATTAATTCCGGGACGAGGTTATGGTACCCCATCCGTCATCATATTTGATATTTTATTACGTATTTTTCTGTGTTGTTTTTCCTGTAAATACAAAAAGGCATTAGGCTGGCTTACTTTGACAAAGATTATGTTATGATTAAATTATGAGTACATGTTATTATCAGAGCATAGATTGCGTATTATTCGTTGTTGGATTCGAAGTTTGAGTTAATCATTGATGACTCGCATAACTCTAAGGATTTGAGGATATTTTTTTGGGTGCCATAGTAATAAATGCTCAGACGGATAAGCACTAAAAGAAAAAAAAAATGCGTTGGCATTTTCAGATTTGAACCAAAGCTCTATGAAACATGGATGATGTCGTTTATCACATTGCTAAAGATACGTGTAAAATGACGTCATATCTTCACTCCCGCTACGGACATATTGATTGATATAGGCGGATAAAAGAATCACCGATCCGATACGACAAAGGTCCGCACTTAATAAATCATTCTACGATTTATTAACATTTTATACACGATGTTGAATTCAAATTCCGATCGAGTTACGGTTACCATTGTGTTACTATTTTACACCCAGTGTTTCCACATTAGGGGTGTCAAAACATACTTTACCTTAACCAACGTTCATTCGACCAAAATGTTATATTTTTGTCGAATAAGCGTTGGGTACCCGAATTAATATTATGAGACTTATTTCATAGCCATTATGCAGGTTCCTTCAATTTTTTTTTATTATTAATTACGGGTCAGGCCTGTTACTAACGTTGCCAACCCTGTTGTTGACGAGGACTCATTGTGTTAGCAGCATTACTACCAGCATAGTATATCCTCGTGGAGCGCAATATTACTGACCGCAGAAACACCACACTACATTAAAGTAGTTATTTAACTGCGGTCTTCTGCAAGGTACGGAGATACAGTCCCCAGACGGGGAACAAGTTTAATGGGAAACCCCGCGGGATATTCCATTTAGCCCTACCTCTCTTTAAGTAACGTGGCTAACGAGGATCCTCTCCTTTATACGAGACGGGCGTTTAAGTGAAAAGATACGCTTTTTACCTGACCTATACATTTGTCATGGCGGCGTTTCGCTTAAGACTCCCGAAGGATCTGTCACCATGATAGATTACCGCTCTAATGTGCTTTACATTGACGTCACTTCAGTACAATATTAATGCATAAAGCTTAAGTTATTAAGTGTTTTCGTAGTCAATAGGTTCTGAAATCTAAGCGATGATATTCATATCTTAAGATTTTTGTTTTTTGTTACAGGAGTGATCGAGATCCCGTCTATAAGGTATGCCTAATTTATGGTGATATTAAAATAATTTTTAATTATTTATTGGAGATGATGAGCGTTGAAATGGAAAGATTTAAACTTAAAATATATTTTTTTAAGTTCATAAAGATTCTCATTTCTAATATGTACAAAAAATGCCTGGAATTCAATATATACTTCCGTTTAAAGTCAAATTTTGAATAACATAAATTAAAAACGTCTATTTAAATTTTAATGCCCGCACACTACGAAAGACTGACAAGCGGTCTTGTAATTAACCCCAAAACTCTTTTGAAAGGAACAGTAGGATGAATATTTATTTCAATACTTTTCTACCTATTGCTGGATGAATCGAATTTGTCAAACTAAATTTAAATTAAACGTGAAATCGGGGTGAAATCACTGGTATTTTTTCTATTTAATGCTATGTTTTTGTCCGGCCTTTATACAGATTACAAACCTTCCGTTGAGAAAAAAACTCCTCGAATACTTAAAGTTCCCTCCTATCCTAAAGAATTCCAGAGCATACTTTTATTTTTTTGTATTTCCGCTATCGCTCTTAAATATCCGACCGAAGATTTTATCCTGGACTTTATATAAATAATTCGGTGAACATGGACTTTAAAATTATTCTTAAAACACATTCAAAGTCCAATGGGCTTCTACTGTCTAACTACAGAGCCACTATTTCTTTTCATTCTAAGAAAATTACCCCTGATTCTATCTAAATGTGGTAAATTTATCTCATACAGCAACATTGGCTACCCTCACACATTGTCGCCTCAAATATTTCCGGGCGAATTCCTCGAGAAGATTGTTCTTTTCTCGCGCGGACGTGTTCACTCGCGTTAATGTCAGTGCATTAGGACGATGAATTGAATTGACACTTTGTCCCCTAACTGGCTACTTATTGGTCCGTGTGATAGTACCTATAAATTGGTTCAGACTTTCAAAACATTATTTTATTGCGTCCTATAATTTAAATCGTGAAACGCGTATTATTTTAATGTATTTTTGTAATAATCGAAATACAAGAAATTATTTTCGAATAATTGAGTGATTTACTTCGAAATCGTCGTTTTGAAGTACCTCATGCAGAAGTTCAAACAAATAAAACGGCTTTATGTTTAATTTACCTTTGAATTAAATGAAGTCGAGAAATATTCGGGTCGGAATAAAAAACGTATTCAGTTCCGCCCAATACAAATGAAGTCTTGTAATTACAAGGAAAAAATCGTCGTTACCTCTTAAAATTAGGAGACACTTCAAAAGATCCGAGCGGCGCCGTCCCTTCCACAATTCCGTCAAAAAGACGGGCTCAGAGGCAGCACAATAAATGTTTGTCGTCGACAGATAAAGCAATTCCTTTTGATCCGGCGCGAAAAAGGGGAAGTGTAATTGTTGTGATTTCATTTGTCATCTCTCTTGTGCAATGGCGGAATTGTACACAATCTACAACGGAAAAGTTATAATGAAATTCTTTCAAATATTAATTTCAACTTTTGTAGCAACTGTTTTCTTTCATGGCTGTTTAGCGGGTTTCAGTTGATTTCTGTTATAATCAGGCAATTTCGGTATTCAACGATGATAATAATGCAATATCGGGTAGCTATTTATTATCACTCACGGATACTACTACTAATAATGACTATTAAAGAACACTGAAAATATGTAACGAATACAAAAAATATGATCATTTTGCATTAGGAAATGCACAGCTAACTAATTTCAAACGACAATATGTCCAAACAATATTTGTCTATACTCCAAAAATATTTATTAAATATAGTTACGATTAAGTTATTAAAGATGATGTATTTTAATTGTGGTAATAAAGGGTACGAAAGAAACTATAAAAGTAATATACAAATTAGGTGCGATTAAATAATCTAATCGTCAAACCACTATTTACGTACTTGCCCTCTTTTCCAGCAACTTCTAATAGAACCGGTGCTAAAAATGTTCAAAGCACTTCATTAGAAACAGCCCGGCTCCGGTCCTATACAAACTTGTAAACGGAAGATGCAATTTACATTAAATAAACAAATTATCTGTACGGTCGTCCGAAGCTCGGAGCGAGTCCGTTCAACAGGTGTTCTTAATTTGAAATCCAAATAAACGTTAATGCTCTATGTAGGTAGCTACTCTTGTTCAAATGACTGTCATTAGGTGCCAAATAGCGTAACGTAGCGGGATGATATCGTAAATTTCAAATTTGGAATGTACAAATAATCAGGAATTCAATTTTACTTCTGAAATTTGAATTTAAAATCATGTTATCTTCAAGTTCTTTATGTTGTATATATAAAATTGAATCCCTATTTCACTTGGTCACGACGTCTTTTTTCTCGTTAGTTATTGTCAGGATATGGTATAGTTTGGCATTATTAGTTGTTTTGAAACACATAGATCACGCTACCAACTTCTTATGACGCCGTCGCGAATTTGAGCCATTGTAAGACAAATAGCTTAGATTTATATGACGCTCGCGGAGCGCGTATAGCATATCTACACCTTTTTCTTTTTACTTGTAATATCATTGAGTACAACGTGCTTAAGGAGCTCTGAAAACCTCACAAGAATGCCACAATTGTTTTCATATTTGGTTCCGTAAGGTCGAGATGACTTGCCTTTAGCAAACACCTCAGATTTGTAACAAACTTGTCTTCAGTCTCTCAAGCAACTTACAGCAAAAGGCTCAAAACTGAGGTAATTTATTTTAAACCATATTTGAGTGCACAAGATTCTAACCGTTTAGAGCTTTTATAAGGCTTTATGTAATCTTCATTGTTGGAAACCGGAAACGGAGAAGATTACAGAGCCTTTCCATCGAGAGGAGGCTTAAAACTTACCCTGCTACTTAAATATTAGAGAGGGAATATCATTTCCAATGTTGAATAAGAATTTGTAGAAAAATATGCCTGTACTACGCTTAAAATTAAAAGGGAGCTCTATTTCATCTGTTTGAGAGTTGAAATTAAATATCGCATGTAGATTCAAATTATCCCAAAGTAATGCAATCATTCTATTTGACTTCCTTAATTGTTGACATTCTTATATCTTTTTTTTTACATCTTAGCTTCCTGGTCCAAGTAGCCTTAGATGCACGTCGACTCTTGGGATCTTTTATGCTGCCCTTTGCTATGTGAAGCTAGCGGAGTATGATGAGATAAAAAGTATTGAAAACAGAGGTAGGGCGAATTGGGATCGCCCGTGGATTTTCCCATTAATATTGGAGCCGCCCGACTCGAGACTGTAACTCCAATTTACAGAAGACCGGAGTAAAATAACACTACTGTCATGTAGTGTTGTGTTTCTGCGGTAAGTAAGGTTGCCAGTGCCGACGAGGATACGCTGGGTTAGTAGTAATGCTGCTAGCACAGTGATTCCTCATCAACAATAGGGTTGGCAACTCGTTAGTGATACCCCTGGTATTGCTAGCGGCTAAAGGCTACCGTGACTGCTTACCATCAGGTGGGCCGTATGCTTGTGTGCCAGCTTAGTGGTATGAAAATAAAAACAAAACGCAGAATAGCTGAAGGTCACTAAGGCTAACTTTATACTTCTGTAGATTCAGTGTGTGACCGAAGATAGAGGGGAGATTTTTTGATTAGGTACATCACCTGTGCCTACCCGGGTCGAGCAGTTAGTTTTAAATATGTCCGTCAGTCAGTTCGTAATTCAAACTGTGATTCTCTTTATAAATGGATTCGTAACTATTACTCAACCAATAAACCCATTGAAATTCATTTCAAACCCTGCAGCAGATCCCCTAACCGACTGCGCAATTCTAGTAGGTATACGTGTTAGATACATCACGGATGCTGACTAAGTAAGCGCAGTGTATCAAGCGGAGAGCCTCCGGGGCAATCCAGCTATGTCACGAGTTTAGTGATGTGCACTTTAGTATATCGATCATGTCGATGTTGATAATAATTAATCATCATGGCGCTATTATCCATCCATGGATTACTGCTTACCATCAGGTGGGCCGTATTATTGTTTGCCACCTTAGTGGTTAAAAAAAACTATATTTAAAAATGAATTATTGTTATAATAACATAAAATTAACCAGAAAATCTAAATTCAAAAATCCTATATTAAATAAGAAATGTCATAACATTACATCACAATATAGCCGATCGAAACCACTGCGCTTTAAGAAATATTTTAAGCATTTAATCTCCACAACGAAATCACTAGTTGAAGCTTAGTCGATAAGTATTGTATGAAATATGTCGACACAATTGGCACAGCATTGATGTTGATACATCTTACTATGCAACACTGAAGTACGCTGTTTCCTACAAGCATTAATAACGTATAGGTATGTGGTCCCAAACTGCATAAACATGGACTGAATATTATTATGTTAGTATAATATCATATGGAAGATCTAGTTGTGTATATATTGCTCGTTCCACATGTTTGGAGACAATAGATGTCGCATGAAATTGATAGAAGATACTAAAAACAGGAGTGATTCGCATGAAAACAAAATAAATAAAAACATCCCCTGTTTAATTCACTTCTAGGAATAAAACAAAAGAATAACGATAGAGCACTTCTAGGAAGAATTTTCAAAATCCTGAAACACGTATTTCGTTATTATTATTATTATTATTTGTATACCACTAACGTGGCACACAATCATACGACCCACCTGATGGTAAGCAGTCACCGTAGCCTATAGCCGCTAGCAATACCAGGGGTATCACTACGGGGTGCCAACCATGTTGCTGATGAGGATTCATTGTGCTAGCACCAATACTACTCGCCCAGCGTATCCTCGTGGAGCACTGGCAACGTTACTTACCGCAGAAACACAACACTACATCAAGTAGTGTTATTTCACTGCGGTCTTCTGTAAGGCGGAGGTACAGTCCCCAGTCGGGCGGCTCCAATTTAAATGGGATAACCCACGGTAAATCCCAAATCGCCCTACCTCTCTTTTTAAAAGCTCATGGTGTGATTAATCACTATACTTAAGCTTAGAAAAACTCATTAGTACAGGCCGGGACTCGCACCTGGGCCCATCAGATGACAGGCCTGTTGCTTCAACCACAAGGCCACCACGGCTTTTACATAACCGTTATTCATAACCGTGGGTTAATACTAACTCATATTCTATATTCAAAGGTGGATGGATACAATATGATTTACTATGCAAGCTTAATGAAATCGTAAATATCAAGGAATAAGACTGTCTAATTATGGCAGTGTAAAGAAGTTATCAGTTCTAGAGTATTTTTTATAAGAACTTAGAATAAGTCATTCGGTATTCCAACGAATTCGAAAAGATAAAATTTTATCAATCAAAAGTTGAAATGATAAATAGCTTTGAATTTCACAAAGCTTGTATTTAACGAAAATATTCGTTTTAATTATAAAATTTGTAGATAT
The DNA here is from genome assembly GCA_951449985.1 of Falcaria lacertinaria. Lineage (NCBI taxonomy): Eukaryota > Metazoa > Arthropoda > Insecta > Lepidoptera > Drepanidae > Falcaria > Falcaria lacertinaria. The sequence goes on from OX602129.1 coordinate 3,499,137, forward strand.
TTCATTACGGAACCTAAATTCTTGAAATATTACAATGGACTACTTTCCATAGATAGGGATAGATAGGGAGAATATCTACTTTTAGGGTCGGCAACGCGCGAGTGATACCCCTGGTGTTGCAAGCGTCCATAGGCTGCGGTAACCGCTTACCATCAGGCGGGCCGTATGCTTGTTTGCCACCTTAGGGTATAAAAAAAAAGATAGACTATGAAAAGATTATATTTGATTTTGATGGGCGACTAGCTTTGTCTTTTGTGTCACCGATTTCTGTTGACAAAGCTGTATTTTTGACCAATTTAATATTCTTTGAAAAGAAAACATAACAATAATACACAATCACTGAATGAGTCGAATAAATTGTCCCGGTTATCTCCTACGTCGTCATACAATCTTTCTCTGAGGAAATCAACCCGTCTCATTAGAAGCGCTTAGCTTATCTAGCCAGCTCACAACTTCGGCGACGTCTTTAGACGTCTGAAACTTTGCCAAAGCGTAGTCTCAAAGAAATAAAATAAACTTTTTAATATACATGCAAATGTCTTTCACTGGAATTCGCCAGAAGGAATACTAGACTATCGACAGATCCATAGTACAATGAAAGTACTTACAGATTGAGCTTCTGTTACTTTACTTCAATGCACCCTGAGAAATGGTGTTTTAACGACTTACACCGAACTTTACCAGACGATTTATATAAAAATTCTGCGGAAAATGTGAAAAGTTTTTTCTAGAAAACGTTGGGTGTGAGTTGAAATGGAATATAAATTTAAATGGTTCAAAGTTTCGACTATTAGCTCGCCTTCGTTCCACAATAGCCAGACTAAATCATGAAGAAAAAATGGGGAATTTTGAAGGCACCAGACTCAACTATAATCACGTTTCTATTAAGTGATCACTTAATAGAAATCATAATCTATATAAAAATATGAAAAAGGCTCGGGAATTTGACTACGCAGACAACTTTTAACAACAAAAAAGTGACAAGATAAATAAATCCCAAAGTTTTTGAATTATCAATATGAGCATAACTGTATTTCGGCTTATAGGATACTAAATAAAACTTGAGCTAAATGACTGAGCAAAGAAGTCTTATGATCTGAAGAGTGGAGGCAGTGAGCGCAGTGCAGTGCCAAACGAGACATTGCGATTAAAAATTATTGCTGGAACTGAATTAATTGTGTGAGCGTTCGTGCGTGATCAGACCATCTGACTAAGGACTCGCACGTCACCTAGTTCCATAAAAAACTATTAAATCGTTCCTTGAAGGGCATAATCCTATTCTCTTTAGCCCTGTCAATAAAATAAAATTGCTTATAACACCGATCATTATCGCCGTACTTTATAAGATAAATCCTTTGAGGGTTTACACCTCGTTGGGAAAAAATAATAATCCTTTTTGCAAATAATGGGCTGGGTTGGAAATTAGCAAAGTTTAATGAAAATATTCCGTGGAGGGATCGGCGCCAATAAAACGGAACAGGTAGAAGTAAATAGATGAATATAATGTTTATCTTGGGAAAAGGCCGTAATGTTGGGCTGTATAAGTTGGATGTTATCGATGAAAAAATATATTTTTGCTAAGAAAACTTCAATCTCAGGATTTTGTTAGTTTTATTTAAGCCTTAGGCTAGATGTCTTCGTCTACCTAGATTCTTGGAACTTATTGGCAATCAGCAACATACACGTCACTTGGCCTATGTCGGCTGTAGAAAATGTCTGCTGTTAGCACAGTGAGTCCTCATCAAGAACATAGCTAGCAACTCGTTAGTGATACCCCTGGTATGGCTAGCGGCTATAGGCTACGGTGACTGCTTACCATGTACGTATGCTTGTGTGCCACCTTAGTGGTATAAAAAAAAAACTGCGCAGGGCGCAAAGACAAGCTGATAAAAAACAAGGCAGAAGGATGTTGAATTTTCAAATCTTTACATTGATTAGAATTAAATACTGCAATGTACATCATATTGCAATATTAATTACATAAATATAGGTGGAAACTTAAACAAATAAAAATATTCCACATAATAATCACTGTAAAAAATAAAATCGATACTAAATTACTATTGAATATTAAAACTCCCTCACTACCGCCGATTTAAAAGGTAATAAGCAACGCGGAAGCAACTGGCAACAAAAGCTTGCTCGATACAGAAACAAAAATTAGGACCCTTTTTCCTTTGCTCAACAATTATTGAGCAAAAATGTACGAATTTTACAAAAGTTCTTTGTGTCCCAATTTGCCTCGCAACATCGTAATATTGCCGATATTGCTTCCGTAATACTGAACTTGAAATATATACCGAATGAGTTAACAAAAATCAACAGGGTTTTGTTTTATCGTACCTACTCACAAAATGGCGATTTCCGATTATTTTCATTTATCAAGTTAAATGAATCTTTTCTTTAACGATTGATGTCATATACATATATAATTATTAAGAATATAATTTATTTTAAATTAAGGTAGGCGTAAGTCCTGCATATAATGTAAGCCCAGCAAAAGTTACTGCAACATTGTTTTATTTAAAAACTTGTTATGTGATTCGTAACAATACATCTTTTTGAAAATTTTCGTGATAAATCTTAGCAATTGTTTTAATTTTCTGTGCAAACTCTCTTCTTGACTTTGGTGAGTTTTGAAGGGTTTAATTGAAAACACTTTTATATGGTTTCATACTTTTGAAATACTACTTACTAACTTTGCCTCTGCGATACCGTCCCATATGTTTGATATATTTACTTTATAACCGATATTTGCTGGACTTTGGGCATTTGGCTTAGTTGGAAATCGCTCCCTTCTGTGTCGATAGTCGCTGCTGCTATTCCCGCCCGGGACATTCATTTCTGCGAAAGAATGTGGGTATAATATCTATATATATGTATGTATGTCAGTTCTGGTACCCAGTTCAATCTTTGCTAATAATTATCATTATTTACGGACATTTGTTTGTGTGACCAAATTTTTACGGCAATAACAAAGAAAAAATATTTTTCACTCCCTTTTTAAACCACTTTACTTACTTCTAGAGCGCTGTAACTTATTTAAATTGCTTCACTTAAATTAGCTTTTTCTCGTACCTTCAACACCCGCGTAGCAAACACAGGCTAAGCTACGCAGTTATACCACTAAGGTGGTTAATAAGCATACGGCCCGCATGATGGAAAGCGGTTACCGTAGCCTATGGACGCTTTCTACACCTTAATTTACTTACAAAACTTAATTACAAAAAAATACAAATCTTTTATAATATTAGTACAGAAATGACGAGTCCCGTAAGGTTATAATAACCCTAGTTATTTGTCAAGGAGTTTGCAACAGGTAATTACATTTTACGATCCCTGCGTTAATCCAAGTATTAAGTGGAAACTATGCAAGCTGTAAGGAGAGCGGCTCGAGAAAATGGGCTTCTAAATGCAATTGTTGACTGGATGCTATAGTGCATAAGCAAGCGATAGCGGGGGCTAGTATACAAGGGAACACATTTAGAACACGTTGGTTATTATTATTTGGAATGAATCAGTAACTCGCATTGAATTATTAATATTAAAATATGTATTTCATGGAAGCAGAGAGAAAACCAACTTGGTAGCTTTCATTTTGACATTTGTAATTTCATACCAATGTCTAGAAGAATTTTGTTACAAATTGTTATATCATGATTGTTACATGAAAAAAAAAGACAGAGCACTGAGTTTCTTGCCAATTCTTCTCAGGTGTCTTTTTTCCGAACCGGTGGTAATTTAGACCTTCATAAGTGCCTTATTAGGGCCTAAACTGAATAAATGATTTTTGATTTTGATTTTGAATATATCATTAAACCTTAGTACTTAAATAACATTATTCTATATTTCAAATAGGTACATGTCATCACGTTTGAGTCCTTTTCGGTGTAATTTCTGACATCAACTCGCTTAGTCGCTACCCATCATCAATATGATGTTTGCTTCTGTATCAAAATATTTTTACACGTGTATGTGATAGCCTGACTGATACAGAAATGTCAATAATGTAAGAATCTTTAACATAAGTTAATTTAAATTGCTACTGAATATTTACTGTTTCTTAATATTCTTTAAGTTAATGGCGATGAGCTTTTAATACAGCTATTCCGCCAATGTCAAGTGGTTTGGTAGGCACAGAGTAAATAAGTACTAAACGTAGTGGACGTTTAATAGTGGTAGGTGAAGATAAACGATGGAGACTGGTCAGTGGAAAATTTATAGTTTAACATTATTAAATAAAATGGAGAAATTTATCTAAGAGAACACATTACATGCGTAAGTAGGTAGTTTGACTGTGAAGGCGCAGAGACAGCTAGAAATGTCAAAAATCTGTCAATATAAAAAACTCTCTTACATATTTTAACTGTTATGCCAAAGTTGTAAGTAACGCATTGCCAACTCTATAATTGTTAAGAGGACTTGAATTAAAACTTCTTCGAACTCCGTTCAGCCTGTCACCATGGCCATACCCCAACTCCTTAGAAGGCAAGATACAGTTAACAGCCCCTGTTAACGGGCTCATTGTTGTGTGCTCTATTCTACTCTTGTTATTATGTCCGTCCGTGCGTCCCGATGGCCACTTCACTAAGCCTTTTACTACAATTTAATAGTAATAATTAATAGTAAGTAATTTGCAAAGCCGTTGTGGCCTTTTGTTTGAAGCAACGGCCTGTCATCTGATGGGCCCAGGTTCGAACCCCGGCCGGTACCAATGAGTTTTTCTAAGCTTAAGTACAGTGATTAATAACACCATGAGCTTTTAAAAAGAGAGGTAGAGCGATTTGCCTTAGGATTTCCCATTTAAATTGCACCCTCCCAACTGGGGACTGTTCCGCCTTACAGAAAACCGCAGTGAAATAAAACTACCTGAGGCAACCTTACTCACCGAAGAAACACAACACTACATCAAGTAGTGTTATTTCACTGCGGTCTTCTGTAAGGTGGAGGTACAGTCCCCAGTCGGGCGGCTCACACTGTACGAGCAAGAACCACGTTACAAATAAATACATATTTAAAGCCGGAGGTTCCCATTTTTTACAACATGTCAGCTCGTACACACAGCTACTTAGTGTCAGTGCTGCCAGTCGCCAATAAGTTTTCCCACATAAATAATGCATGGGTTGCCGAGTTACGCGATGTATCGCCGTATTGGATTAACTACATTATGGAGATTTCGAGTATTTTATAGTCCTGTTTCTGTGGCGGATATATAGTATTAAAGGTTAATAAATCAGGGGCTGTGAAATATTGGTTCTGTCAAGTGTATAAATTAATCTGTCAGGCCATTTAGTAAAAGGAAGTTGGATTAAAAGTAAAAAAGTATGATTTTAAATAAAGAATCAACTACTAATACAGCACTAGAAATTATTAGCTTTTTTTTTCACATGTTCGCTTACTCGGCAGTTCACATCGTCGACCCTACCGTCAAAATTCGGCCTCTAATTGTGTTTAGATGTTTAACGATATTTTTTAAGCTAACATGTGTTGGTAAGGAAAGCGGCCACCGTAGCCTATAGAAACCTTACTGCCAGTATAGTCTATCTTCAAGGAGCTGTCGCACAGTAGAAAAAACAACACTGCATCATATGATAGAGTTGTCAAATAACAGTATCGAATCTGTAAGGTCGAGGTATCATTCTCAGACAAATACACTTTTTTTTTTCGTCCTAACTGGCTGCAAGTTTAAAATACTGAAAGTTTTACACAAATATAAGTAGGAATTTCAAACATAACCGAGCATTTATGCAGAACATAAATCAACAGACGAAATGCATTCTTCCGCGGAAATTCAAAAAAAGATTTTGAGCAGTGAACGAATACGGTGGTAGATCTTTTATGTACCGTTTGTCATTAGGAACACATTTGCCCGGCTCGTACCGAAATGCCGGTACCTTGTAGGTAATGGCGGAATTATGGCCTCACACATGTGCAATAATGTTGGGAAATGTAATCACATTAGAAACAAGACGAGCATTTATTTACTTGTATTGATTATGCTTGCAAAATACCGTGCTGGGTGCTCTAATGACGTACACGTAATATGTTGGGGCCTTCTATAATGTTGTGATTCACTACTTGTAAGAAAGCGCATCTAAGGTGTAGATATTTTCACTTATAAAACAAGGTCTAACAACCCATTACGATATAGTAGAGGTTCAAAAAATAAACTTATTCGTCCATTAACTTATAGAATAGAATTATTATTTTTAGAATATTTTTAACTATTTCAACTTTATGAGTTACTAGCGGCCCGCCCCGGCTTCACACGGGTAGACATTTATCAAATATTTTGTCTAACCGTGCGAAGCCGGGGCGGGCCGCTAGTTTCTAATAAATGTAGTAGCTATAGAGCAAGCATGCAGTCTGGCTGATAATAAGCAGTTACCGTACCTTATGGGCGCGTATAAGACGCGCGTTTTATTTTTTCGAGATCTTCACCAATCATCATATTTCAGAACAAAATACTCAAATCCTTAATATGTAACAGTACACTTAAACCTTCCTCTTGAATCACTCTGTCCATCGGTAAAAACCGTATGTAAGTCTGTTAAGTAGTTTTTGAGTTTGCGCGACACAAACAGGACTTTGTTTCAAAATACGCATGAGAATATTGCACTCAATCAATAACCGGACGACTGTCGCAAGTAAATAACATTCACACTTTAATACAATTTCACTGCGATTGTTTAGTTTATGGCCGTCAGAAGTCAAATGAATTGTACATAAATTGATTGTGACATTAAAGGTCAATATGTCATTGCACATTTACTGATAGTGTTTATGTACCTAAGTGATAGCTGCATAAATTACTGGCAGAAAAGTACCAGTTGTATGATAGAGAGAATAGGAAAATAACAATTGCAAGACATTGAAATGCTTTCATTAGTCATAGCACGAGCTTTACGATCAAAAACATCGGTAGGAAACCTGCATACGTTTGAGTAGAAATTCAAAACGATTGTAGTGTCAAGAGACGGCGACAGACTCTCCATCTGTCACGTTGGCACCAAATTATCTTCTGTGGAAAGTGTTGTAACACCTCTGCCTATCTTTTCGGGGAGCCTTATGGGAAGAAGCTATAATATTATTATTACTATAGGCTTTGATAGTATGGTTCGGTATAGATTGCCAAGCACGCTTGTCTATAAGCACTTATTATTATGGATTTTTGAACTTTGTTTATATGTATGGGGTATAATATGAAACTTGTATAACGATTTTTCAAATCTCTATTGAATAGTTACACTATCCGTGGATAATGTCTTTAAGTACTTAAGTTCTGTAAAGAGACACCGTCTAATGTATGGTGTAATCCGTAAACTAAGCTGGAACTTATAAACCCATAATATCAATAATTGTTTCAATAATAAATTATTTCGTTGCTCCTGAGAGACAAAGGCAATATAAGTAGCGGGCATGAGCTTGTAGGTGAATAGCGTGTTTTTTTATATTATACTCAGTAATGAGAAGTACAAAATTCCTCGGCCTCTTTTAATATTAGTACAGTATATTTACTTGATTAATTATATTTACGCAAATTAAACACAGATAAGAATAATCCTCTTCTTACCTACGCCGTAGTCGGGTAAATATAGACTAAAATAAACTTTCTTTATCTATCACGCCTTATCAATCAAATTTGAGCTACTCACATATTAAACTGCAAAGTTATCGCGAGAATTTTATCCCGAAACAATTTAAATTACAAATTATTTCTCATTCATAATCATCCCGTCCTTTAGTATAATTTAATAACGAAATGTGATACATCTTAATGATAACGTCACATGATAATACGGTATAATATTAATAATGTAAGCTATTCTTTATTTATCTACTGTGATGGATCGGCGTCGAGAGGGCACCCGATGTGAGACCAAGTTAATAAGTAGCTATCAGTGTTATAACAAATAGTTCGTTTATTTCACGATAGAAAACTATCTATTATTATAACAAAATCTAAGTGTTATTTTTAGGTGGTTCACAGCGGAGAAAAAGACACAAATATTCACGAGAAAGGGGGGTTTTATTCCACAATACGGCGAAATAGAAAATAAGTTTAGGCTCGCGGATTGCAACAGACTGCTCGACGGCCGATTTATAAAAAAAAAATAGTGTATGCTATATTTTAGTACCCTCTATTTTAAAATATGATTTAATAAAATTATGAGCGTCGCTAACACTAAGTATATGTGTTGAGCTACTGGTTCCCATAGTACAAGCTTTGCTTGGTTTGGGTCCAGAGGCCTTGTGTGATAATGTACAAACATTATTATTATTATTTATTTTAATTCATGATTCTCAGGGTTGTTTTAAGTATTTCTCGTCTGTTAATAATGTCCGTGCTCATTTAATTATAGAAATCTATAATATAAAAATGAATCGCTGAATGTGCTGCTAAGCGCAAATCTCGAGAGCAGCTGAACCGATTTCGCTAATATTTTTTTAGAATATGCCTTGAAGTACGAGAATGGTTCGTAAACATCGTCGTTGACCAATGGTTCGTAAAAATTGTCCACCCGTACGAAGTACTGTTAATAAAATCTGTGAATAATGTTTCTAAGGACTAGTTATCAAATAAGTGATTTCACAATCCTATCTCATAACAATACATGGTTAGTTACATGATAAACAAATTACGTTTCTACTCAATCTAACAGTATTGTCAACAAATATGTATCACAAATAAGACGAATGAATACAAAGAGTGCAATAAACAAACACGTATTGTTTCTTGCCCGTTCCCTTCGTAACGTTATTTGTGCCCTTTGTTCTCGCAAACGTAATACAAGTAAATTAAATTGATGTATATATTCTTGCAAAGAAACAAAATTTATTGCTTTCGTTCGATTTTTTTCTCATGACCTTCTTGCCAGTCGAATTCTAAATGCGTAAAGAATAAAAGGTACTTGTTAAGATTTGTTATGTACTAGCTGTTTCCCCGCGAATTCGCCCGCGTATCAATATAATATATAGCCTATGCTACTCAGTGATAATGCAGCTTTCTAACGGTGAAAGAATTTTTGAAATCGGTCCAGTAGTATCGGAGCCTATTCAATACATACACACACACAAAAATACAAATCTTTCCTATTTATAATATTAGTATAGAAGTATAGATATATATGTATATTTTGTTTTAGACTTGTCTGGGTGTGTTCACCCGAAGATCGTGAGATTTGTTGAAATAAAATAATAAAGGCTGAGTTTGATGCCTGGCTTTAGGCACCGGCGTTTAGGACGCAACGGCATACGAATAGCATACCTTCAATACTCCAATAATGTCTAAGGAACCAGCGACCGGATCTGTCTATCTCGTAGCGGCTTTCGAGGTCATGAGTGGAAGTGTCGTAACAATGCTTACATCGAGCTTCGGTGACCGCTTACCATCAGGCTGCCGTATATTTGCTTGCCTCTTCAGTAGTATAGAAAGAACCAATTATTATTGATTAGTATGATTGTATGATCGTGTGATTATATCTTGTACAAAATAAAAAACATTATAAAAAAATTATATTAGCCTTATCCTTATTTTATACTACACCGTTTTGCATTATGTTCTAGAAGCAAGAACATCATTCGTCTACGTATTCGAAAACGTTATTGTCAAAATTTTCGTAAGAATTTGCGCACCGCTGTTCATTGTACCAAACAAAAATAGTCTCCATAGCTCATTTCATGTTTAACTTAATTTCATATACAAAGAAAGTGCACTATTTATAAAAAATCTATATTTTACTGTGATTCCCTATAATTGAGGAAATTTAAGGCTTTTGTACTTTTATCTAGCTTTAAGATACTTAATTTGTGTTCCTTGGTAGAAATCCTAAAGTAAGTTAATAAATAAATAAGATTAGCAATTCGTAGATAAATTAATTATGATTGATAATAACCAGTATCGATGATAGAATACCCTTATACCGGAGGGAAACTGCTTATAGCCAGATTAAAGGGGATTACTTGCTAATAGAGCGCGTGCGTGCTATCTTCCTTAAATGGGGGGTCAGCTTACCCAGGTCAATCACCCGCCAAGCGAGATTATAACTATAGTATGTAAATATTGATAAGATTGTTATATTAATTTCAAAATATTCGGGTTCGTTGACTTTTTGTGCTAATGATAAAAAAACGAAGAAGATAATATTGTTTTATTTTTATTTTTAGACTAGTATTTTCTCCGCGACGTCACCCGCGTAGTAATACTATTATATAGTGTACTTTACTCAGTGATAACATAACATTCAAATCTTTTCTCTGTATAATATTATTGTAGTATAGATTGACAACATCGAAATTGTGGTGAGTGCGACCTTGTTTTTCTCCCAAGAGATGAACTTCGAGATTTGTTTACTTGGTAACTTAACTAGTTTGAGAAAGAAGTACCAAAATTTTATGGAAATCGATTTCATATCCGTGCAGAACTAAAGAATCAAAACTTTTAAACACGCTCCTACACTATTTAGTGACCGCATGTAGGTAGAGTGATAGAAATATTTAATGACAATAACAATGCATGCAATTCAAATAACCTTACTAAATTAATAATACACTTTCCTATTCGTATAAGATGAGTAAAAGATGAGTAAATATTATTTGGGCTAACTTTGCAGGCTAGTTTACCAAACTAATTAAGAAACTAGATAGAAATGACAAAAGAAAATGAATTCGTAACACATCCAAATTGAACTCCAATTAAATTAGTTAAAATTATAATCACTTACCCATAAATCGCAGAAATTATTCGATTAAAACTATCGATACAGCTGACATTCTAACGTCCCTGTGTCTACAATCGGTTTGTTATCGCTCGATTCAGTACACAGTAGAGTTGGTCGGTTGCCGCTCGCGCCTCGCCTCGCGTCATATCTCTATGATCGTATTGTTAGTCGCGTTTTGACTGTTTGAATTCAGAACTCCGTTAAAATATTTTCGTTTTAAAAACTTACGTGCCTGTTTTTTTTATTAGGACTTTTGTGTAGTGTGAATTTATAAGGAATTGTGATTTGTGACTGATATTTCACCACGCTGGTTTTGTGTTTGACGGATTTTTATGTTCCAGGGACAAATTAAAAGGTGAGTTTTAAAATTAATTTATTTATAGAACAACGATAGTTAGTGTAATGTATAAATATATTTAATAAAGTGAGTTTTGTATATACCCTTCCGTTCTTCATAGTAAATATTTGATACGAAAATATAATTTAAAATGTTCTTCTATAATAAAAGATGTCATACAACGAAAAAAATTACACGTGTTTCGAGCTCCAAGACGAGTAAAAAATATTTTTATGTTTTTAACTGAATACCTGTTTCATGTCTGTGAATCAATCTAATTTAAAAGTGACAACGCTACCGTAATATTTATTTCTTCATCGAAATATTTTCCTAGTCATTTGAGCACATGTATACGTTCACCTAGATATTTCATTATTCATAAAATTTTCAAATAACAATTTTATTTTATAATAAAAACTAATTGAGTGACAAACAAAACTTAACCCGGATATACAGACGACCATATAATTTTACAATGTTTTGATCTTTGAATTTAAAAAAATAAGCGAAGAATGAGCTCAGGTGAAACCAATTATTAATAGTTTGAAATTTAAAGCAAACTAACATTTAAATTTGACGTAACTTTGTAAAGAAATGAAATGTTGGATGTTTTGAATACAAGGAAGTAATTTGTAATATAAATTTGCTATATTTCGTTGAAATGTTATTTACGTCACTATTGAAAGTGATCTATCCGAAAATTCATGAACCACTTGATATTAATTACGACATCGTAATGATTCTACCTAAGACTCTTCTATTAATATCTCAATCGCGTTTAAAATGGATGAGATTGAAAAAAAAAATACAAAAAGATTGAAACGATCTCATATATAAAATTCTCGTGTCGCGGTGTTTTTAGTTAAACTCCTTCGAAACGGCTTGACCGATTCTCATGCAATTTTGTGTGTATATTGGGTAGGTCTGAGAATCGGACAACATCAATTTTTCATCCCCCTAAATTTTAAGGGTAGTCCATCCCTAAACTTTTTTAATGTCTACCCGTGCGAAGCCGGGGCGGTCAGCTAGTTTTGGTTTATGCTTAATGTATGTTTTTTAATTATATTGGGACTAATAGAAGGATCTTATGATCGCAAGGAAATCGCTAGTACACGATATATACACCACAAATCTATATCTAAAAAAACTGGACCACCCTAACATACATGTAAAGTTTATGTTATATTTTTGGTATCAAGTAGGTATGTCGAAAAAAAAATTAGAGACATGAAAAAAGACGTAAGCGAATATCAAAAACGGATATGACTTATTTTCATCATAGCCCGACTTATTTAAAAAAATTAAGATTGCTATGTCTTACATAATGTGCTTTGTGATACACAGCTGTCTTCATCAAGCTTTTCTCTTAGGAGGAAAACGCAACGGAAACACGTATCCGAGGCTGCCGAGACGCGCTGGGCCTGTGATCTATTGCCCACTCGGGTAGCAACGAAAATTGCCCAGAAAATAAAACATCGTACAAGCACATATAAATACTTTAGGTATAAAATAACGGTAAAAAAGCATGCAGTATCGAATTGGCAGAGCTCCACGAGGAAACGCTGCGCTAGTAGTAATGCTAGCACAGTGAATCCTCGTGAACAACAAGGTTGGCAACGCGTTAGTGATACCCCTGGTATTGTGGCTATAGGTTACGGTGACCGCTTACCATCAGGTGGGCCGTACGCTTGTTTGCCACCTTAGTGTGATAACAATACAAACTCGATATATGACAGTGTAACACTGCAGTTTGACACCTGACTACATAATAAAAATCAATTTAGAATTTAGAACAAACATTTTGGGAAAATTCCCTTTTTGGGTTTGAACATCTTCTACTACATTCAAGACAAGGGAAAAATTCAAAAGGTTTTTATGAAGCATCTTTTTATAGCCGTATAAGGCCACACTCAAGTCAAGGTCATTGCTTTTCGATAGCGTATTATGCAACCGACAGAGTCTAGCTAATAATATTGCAAGCTGGGTTACGTAGTCGAAAAGTACGGCGGAAAAAAAGGGGACATAATATTATTTAAAACCATCATTACTTTTAGGCGACCTTATTAAAAATACTGCCCTTAATGAAAAGACCCGACCCCAACATCCTTTTAGTGAATTAAAATAGGCTTTTCATTACTTTTTATGAATTGAATTGAATTTAATCAATTCCCTCAAACGGATGGTTAGCACTCACCTATCGACAGTCCGTTGTTTTTAATGACTTTTGTTATAAAAAGTAGGGATTTCAATCAAACTTTCCATTAAAAGTTCCTACTTAACGTCTCAACATTACTTTTAACTTGGAAAATGTATTTATACTTTAATTAGTTACAACTAGCTGTGCCCGCGTCTTCGTACGCGTCAAATCTTATTTTGTGAACAAGTTCATGGGTTTTTTTTGCGCAGAATCCTACGTATTTTCTAAAATAAATGTAGCCTAATTACTCCTTATATCGTCAGCTATCTGCCAGTGAAAGTCCTGTCAAAATCGGTTCATCCAATACGGTGGTAACCTAAGCCGTGGTGGCCTTGTGGTTGAAGCAACGGCCTGTCATCTGATGGGCCCAGGTTCGAATTCCGGCCTGTACCAATGAGTTTTTCTATGCTTAAGTACAGTGATTAATCACACCATGAGCTTTTAAAAAGAGAGATTTTGATTTCCCATTTCACATCCTTAAATATGGCTGTGATAGTTTCTTAGATCCGGAAAATTATTCCACGTACAATGTTCACAAAAATAATTTGTTTTCAGTCCAACTCCTTATTGAAACCCACTGAACTTGACACGGTTCGCTTCACCGGCAAATAGGTTGCCTGATTTAACGATAGTTTATTTTTCAATCAAAGGCACCCTTCTAATCAAGGACGAAGGTCGATGGAAACCCCGAATCCCGACACTTATCTCGAAGCACTTGACATCAAAAAGACCCATATAATTGAAGTTAAACTTGTTCGGGACCGTTTTGCGCGATAATTCTTTGTGAATAGGCTCCAAAGTGGATTGGCGCTTGAAGACTTCGCCCTGATAATGGGCCGAATATGGAAATTTGATTGAAGAGAACAGTCAACTTATTAAAGTCTTTGTAATTCTTTTGAACTGATATTGACCTTAATTTAAATGAAGCCGATAAAGACAGAAATAAAAAAAGGCTTATGATCTTGCACTTGGAGTCAAAACTTAACGTGAAAAGTAGCAATTGAAAAACATCTTAGATTATAAATTACTATATTAATGACGTTTTTATACATGCATCTTTTTATACCACTAAGGTGGCACACTAGCATTTGGCTCACCTGATGGTAAGTAGTCACTGTAGCCTATAGCCACCTGCAATACCAGGAACGTCACTAACGAGTTGCCAATCCTGTTGTTGATGAGGTCACATTGTGCTAGCAGCATTACTACTAGCGCAGCGTATCCTCGTGGAGCACTGGCAACGTTACTAACCGCAGAAACACAACACTACATCACAGTAGTGTTATTTTGACGGTCTTCTGTAAGGTAGTGGTACAGTCCCCAGTCGGGCGGCTCCAATTTTATGAGAAAACCCACGGGCGATCCCGATTCGCCCTACCTCTCTTTAAAAATCTTAACTTGGTAGTATATATATACATTATACATATCTGTGAGTAAAGTTATGAAGATTAAGGGTTCCTAGTGGCATATTATATTTACTGACGCTGTAAAGTCAAATTAATGTAGAAGAAAGATTTTGTCTATTTGTAAGAATGTGACGCAAATGTAATGAATAAGTTATTGGATTTTCTAAAACGTTCTCTCCATTTAATGAAGAAGTATTCATTAAGTGAGAATAATTACTGAAATGGCTGGACGACAGTATAACCTTTTAAAATCACAATTTCTCGTTTATACTCGAGTAAACAATTAATTTCACTGTGATTTCCCGAATCTCTTCTCGAATTTTGGGCACGTAACGTAATATAACAAATTCGGCCCCAAATAACCACTTCAAAGGCGTATCTTCGATTGAGAAATATACATTTCTGTCAATTTAAAGATATAAGTCAATTAATAAATCTGTTATTTTAATTAAACGGAAGGAGGAAATTTATCTAGAATTCACAATTTCATTGCCTTCAATCAAATCCATAGCCAAACTCTCAAGCTATTCGTGTACAGATAGCTAGAGAGTCTGTCTCTTTTTCTCCTTCTTCTTCTCTCTTCCAATCCATATAATAATTAATATTTAGAAGAAATGTATTTTTGCTGGTTGTTAAAAATCTTAACATTATATACCACTTCTTTAACCACTGGACCAGCCGTCTCGTTAAATACATGTATATATACCAACCCAGATACAAGATATACAAAAATCACATAAATATGCCCCCTGATGCAGGCATCGTACTCGCGACAACGGCGTAGCAATAAGGTTTACTAAACCACCTACGTATGAGGAGAACAAAAAAAAAAAAACCGTGCGAGCCAGTTTCGAGTCTTAGATATAGAATACTAATTGAATACATAAGAAGTCACAGATAACTGTCAGTGTAGCTAAATAAATACGACAATAGGAATACTCCTCCAAAACACGCTCCAGCGATTTATCTAGGAGCTAACATGTCAATAAAAGTAGGAATAAGGGCCAGGTTAATAAAAGCCCCGCTTTTCGGGGAACACGGGGTAATGGCACTCGAAAAGCAATCTTGTAGTCGAGTGTCCCACTCCTGCGTTTGTGTGTGGGGGAAGAGATGAACGAAAAGAGAAAATAAGATTTTTCCTTTGAAATTTAATTTAGTACTTTGTAAGCTAAGAATAAAGCGCTTTTCGGAATAAAAGATTATCTATAATAAAGGATAACATTTCGCTTTATTCTTCGGTATATATTATTTACGTTTAAGATGATTATTTTATAACATAAAACCAGATTCGCCGAGCATTAATTGGCATAACCGGTAAATGTTTGAAGGATTGATGTGATATGAAGTCTTTTAGGTATTAATTTGGATATTTATAAGACGTTACCTAAGTTTCAATAGTGAAAAGAATGAAATATGGCTGAAAGGCTGACACTATATGGGTCAGAGAAATTATTATGCCGACCTCAAATGTATAAAATACAGAAAAGAAAGTACATTTATTGATAATAAATAATTGTTGCGCCTATATATCTAATTAAGGTCCTTATTTCAGTGTGAACACCAGCGGTTGGAACAAACTCTTTATTTATTGTGAAATATCGAAATACAGATAATTACACGCTTTTTCGAACGTTCTTCAACTGACAAGAAGTGTCATATCGTAAAATCTTTTTTTTTATGTATGCTGTCAGTCCTCGACAATCATTTATAAAAAATAAATATGTAGGATATGGACACGAGGATAAAGATGACTCATATTCACGCAAAAACACCCATATCTTGAATATGGGTGTTTTTGCTCATGTATTTTACGGTTACGAAACTCTGAAATGATAAAAAAAGACTTATTGCTGGTTGGACTCTAGTGGTGGAAAAAATTGCTCAATTGATCAGCAAGTACCTAATATCCTAATTATGCTATCAAAAAAGTTTTTTTGTACAAATAAAAAAACAATTACTCTTGCCAGTTTTTTTTTGCACAAATATTCTTCTAGTTTCTTTATTCTTGGGCCCTTTACGCCCTTAACGCTCCGTGATTGGGCACTCACGGCAATCGTTTTAGGGTTTTAGAGAGCGGACGTCGTGTGTTAAGGATTATTCCGGTTAATTGATTAAAAAGAAACCTTTCTGTATTTATTCGGGAGAGCGAGCTCTCGCGCGCTATTTTAATCTTTTAATGAATTGTTTTGTTAAGAGATTGTCCAGTCTATGTGTTGATGTTTCGGTGCGTTTCGACCAATGTCCGGAATGAAAGATTACAAATAAAATTGTAATGCTAAATATGGTTTCAAAGGACCAGCATGAGAGTATTTATATAAAATTTGTAGAATTTATTGTGTGACATCTGAAATCAATTTATCATATAGTTTGACGTTTCAGTTTTTAACGTTCCTACTAAAACGTCTGGATGTTTGATATGTATGTATTTGCAAAAAAAAAGAAGTATTGTATCGGCTACTGGTTCCCCTAGTTACAAGCTTTGCTTAGTTTGGGGCTAGATGGCACTGTGCGATAATCCAAGTATTAATATTTATTAATGGGTCTAAATTCATAACTACCAATTTTCAGTTTCAATTCAGTTAAAATGTTTGCGATTAGTTTCATAACGTTTTTGTTTTCTCGATAAAGAATATTCTTCCATGGAATAAAAAAATCTGTGATTGGGTTACTAGGGTGTCTGCTTCCTTCTGACTTTAAATAATTTAAGAACATTTCTTTTTCCTGAAATAAAATTCTTTTAAACGCCCATAAAATGGCCTCAAAACCACAGCTGCCTCGTAAATTAAACAGAATCACACACTACTTGCTGTACACAAGTAAATTATCATAAATCTTAGCCAAGCAACCTTTATGACTCACACGTTGTGTAACGGTTAACAATACCGATGTGAATGAACTGTTCTATTAGTGTGTAGCTAAGATATTTGCCTTATCAATTAGTGCGAAGCATAGTTCCTCACACATCTTCTATAATATAAAAATGAATAGCTGAATGTGTTGCTAAGCGCAAATCTTGAGAGCAGCTAAACCGATTTCGCTAATTCTTTTTTAGTATATTCCTTGAAGTACGAGGATGGTTCTTACGGAGAGAAAATTTAAATAAAATCCTGAAAAAGTCTAAAAACGGGTATTCTAAATATTTGATAAATGTCTTCCCGTGGGAAACCGTAGCCTATGGACGCTTGCAGCACCGGGGGTATCACTTGCGCGTTGTCGACCCTAAAAAAAGAGATGTCAAATCACCGCAAAATTAAGAAAAAAAAACAAATTAAGATACAGTGTATACAGTAAAAAGATTTAAAATGTAATTAAAAATAAATGAATAGCTCATGTCGAATTCTGAAAACAAAACGTAAACTTAACGTAAATGTAGTAAAACATCGAAAAATTACGTAAAGTTCTGACAAACTTTGCTTTTACAATAAGCTCCCCGAAGACTAACTACGTTATTATATTACGTTATACAACAAAGTCTGCAGTCCTAGATTAACATCAGACTTTGCGGAACCCAGTTTATGGTCGTATCTCGACGTAAACATGGAAAGGATTTTTATTAAAGCTGCTATCTGACATAACCAAACTTTTTTCTTTAGCCACTTAGCATCATTCCTTATAATAAAAACGTGAAAGAAACTCCATATATTTTCTAAGCATTCATACTACTAAGCTGCTAAATTGTTTCGTAAAAATTCTGTAGAACACGAACTAAACCATTACAAAGTCAATGGTGTCGATTTTTATGAACATAATCACTAAACTCAACTAATTTCGACAGGACAAAAGGACTTAGCACAGTCCACCTGATGGTAAGCGGTCAACGTAGCCTATAGCCGCTAACAATACCAGGGGTACCGTTGCTAACGTGTTGCCAACCATGTTGTTGATGAGGACTTACTGTGCTAGCAGCAATACGACTAGCCCAGCGTATCCTCGTGGAGCACTGGCAACCTTACTTACCGCAGAAACACAACACTACATCAAAGTAGTGTTATTTCACTGCAGTCTTCTGTAAGAAGTGGTGGAGGTACAGTCCCCAGTCGGGCGATTCCAATTTAAAATGGAAAAACCCACGGGAAATCCCAAATCAAGATATATAGTATTCCGTAAATTCCAACCCATTCCAAACTTCATTGCATCTTTCTTTAGCACTCATGTCATAACTGCCATAAGATTCGATACGCCATCTCGATTCAAAAGTTTACGAGAATTCCATCTGACATCTGAAGCACTATAGTGTGTGATGCGATCCAGATAAGATAAGCAGAGTTCAAAGTGACTGCCAATAAAATAAGCCAATAACTAACCTATATACAGGAGAGAACGTATTACTAGCATTTATTGCCAAAGCTCTGGATTCCTCGATGCGTTTTGCTTAGAACATTATTTCGTTAGATGCGTCTTATGCCTAAACAGGATGCATTTAAAAGTCGTTCTAAGATTAGCTCAGTGTATAGCACGTCAATAGCTGACGGTCACGTGACAGACAATCATATTTTATTTGTCACTTGTCAGAAGTAACATACTGTCAGTCTGTCAAGAAGATTACCAATTTAATTTTAAGCCATCTTTGTCAAGTCAAATCTCAAGCAAATGAAGATTTTTTTGGTGATTGGTGAAATGAATGAATGTCCATAGACTGTCGGGCAGGACGTTGCCAACCTTCTTGGTGGTTATCCCACCGTACGACGTTGCCAAGAGGATCCTCTCTATTATCTACTTGACATTGGCAAAATACGAAATGTACTTTTTTGTGTTGCCATTAAATAAATAAATAATGTTAATGATTACAAGCAGCAAATGTGGAAAACTGGTTATTTAAAGTCATTAATATAACCATATGATAAGGTAAAGCAATCTTATCCATGACTGAATATCGAATCCAAATTTTGATCAAAGCCAAGCTAATTTCGCAGTATTTTATAGTAAGAACCAATTTCTTGATCAAAAACCACCCACCTCAACTATATTTGAAAACAAATCCTCAGCAAAAAGTATCATGTACGAATGCACTACTGCAATCAAACGTTATCGGACAATGGAATACGAACGGACATGGTTCAGATCTAAGATTGAACTATTAATATGCAAACTGCATCGCCCGACGCTGGCCTGTCGCTTCTACGTGGTGGTCTAGGGATTGTGTTCAATCAATCAAATCAGTGACCTTTGATGCACCTACACTGATTGCTTACGTACGTACAAACGCTCCTATTTTTAATTAAAAAACCTTTTTTTATTCCAAAAATAAAGGTAAAATCCTAAGGTGGCAAACAAGCATACGGCCCTCATGACGGTAAGCGGTTACTGTAGCCTATGGACGCTTGCAACACCAGGGGTATCACTCGCGCGTTACCGACCCTAAAGAACAATTAAAAATAAAATATTTCAAGTGAGACAGCATGGTAATTCGTAAAGGAAAATGGGAAGATATTTCTTCAGGCTGAAAACGCACAGCGACTGAAATAATAATTTTACGCTAAAGTTATAGATTTCATAAAATACGTTTCTCAATCTGTTCACCAAATTATTCATCATTTATAACTTACACACACCACTTTATTAAAACAAGCCAACCGTATAACGTTATCTTATTTCATAAATATAAAGTACTAAATCCCTATTTTTTTTTACCATGCAGATAAATATCAAAATCGTCGAGCTAAATAAGAAAAAGAGACGTATAAGTTTTAAATCTCTTTTGACCCGTTAACTATTCTCTAACGATATCAAAGTAGCTGTATCTCGTAGAGTCAAACCCGGGAATATTGGCAAAGCTCCATCGACAAATGAATTCTCAATGAACCATCGTGAGGCGTGAGTACCGGGGGCACATTGGAATCCGTTAGTATTCCCTATGCGAGTCTAGGTTTCAATTCTTAGGCCGGCCTGCTAAAACGACGCTCAGCCACTAAGCCTTACTTGAAACTAGATTTGAGTAAATATTCTGGTATGAACCGTTCTAACGACGCAAGTTCCAGTGCAATTTCTAATATGTATTAAAAAACGTTACTCTCAAAATGTTCATACGAATTTTTAGTTCCACTTTTCACCGGCGCAGCGCTGTTCATTTTCCCATACAAAAATAGTCGAAGGCGATACGAATACGTAGTCGCAAGCTATTTTTGCTTGGACTACTGTAGAGCGAGCATGAATAATTTGCGACAACGTTTTCTTACCGCCTTCGACTATTTTTGTATTGAAAAATGTACAGCGCTGTAAATGAATTGAAAATTTTGACATTAAAAGTAGTCGAAAAAGGTTCCTGCTACCGGCACTTATAGAACATGTTGTGTCAATGTGAAATTGTAGTTCTAATGACCCAATGACATTGTCTCGTTTCGGCTCAAAGGTCACATTGAATATTTTTTGTTTTTTATATTCAACACAATTAGGTACGCCTGAAACACATTTGTGAATTTTTATTGCCGCGAATAAAACCTTATTTGTTTGTTCATTGTGAATTGTTTGGTTATTGAGTACAATTTAACAAGTGTAATTGAGTTTATTGGGTTATAGAAGAGAATATCACTGGCTTTTATTATCCGCTGAATTTATGCAGTCAATGATATTTCCAATTTATAAAAAAATCTATTATTTAAATACCGTGTCAACGTTTATTATAGTTTTTATACCACTTACTTGGCCAACAAGCCCCGACTGATGGTAAGCGGTAGCCTATGTACGCTTGCAACACCAGGGTATGACTAGCGCGTTGCCGACCCTGAAAAAATCTCTTCACACCCTTCTTGCCATCCCCGTGCTGTATTCCTTTGGGAAAATGTATATTTATGTTACAATTTAAATATTTATGACAACTTGCACACTTTCTTTCGTCGTAGTAGTCTTGCTCAATAGGCGTTCGTCAATTATATTATATCTATTTATATATTCTTTTATAAAGGCTTCTTTTCCGAACCGGCGGTAGATTTAACATTAGGTATACATATAATCATGCCAAGTCCCTCAGGGGTAGGCAGTGAGGTATAAAGCACCATTTCACTCTCGACTTTCACACCTCTCTTCTTTTCGTTTCCTTTACATTAAATTTCTTTTCATTAATATTAAATTCCGCTTTCTTCTATTATATCTCCTATTATACAGTTAATTATTTAAATGCAATTGGTCTTTAAAAACTTCAGCTTCATATATTATACGACTTGAATAATTCAAAATCTGTCGCAATTTATTTCGACTTGGATTGTCTCCAGCAAGTGTGATTTATTGACCAAATGTGAATGAACCATCCGACATTTTACTTTATAACTAAGCTAGGAACTGAATATAATAAATTGGCTTATTTAGAAGACTAAATACCAAAGGTAATGACCCATCTCGGTGGGCACTATGTCTAGCTCGATGGTAGGTTATGAAATTTTTAAACAAGGTGGCGGCTTACAGAAGAACTTTAGTAAAATCCAAAAAACTGTTTTATAAATCATCAGATTTTACTGTTTTATTTATTGGCAAAGATATACATTAAAACTTCATGTCATCGCAATATTTATGTAAAAATTTACATAAAACAAAGTACTTAGCATTCATGTTAAAGATAGCGGTTGTTATCGGATTAATTATTCATTAAAAGCTCTTTCTACACTTATAATAATATTATAAAGAGGAAACATTTGTATTTTTGTTTGTATTGAATAGGCTCCGAAACTACTGGACCGATTTCAAAAATTCTTTCACCGTTGGAAAGCTAAATTATCACTGAGTAACATAGGCTATATATTATTCTAGCTGCCCGCCCCGGCTTTGCACGGGTGGACAAAATATTTGATAAATGTCTATGCTCCGAAACTAATGTCTACCCGTGCGAAGCCGGGGTGGCAGCTAGTCGTATATATTTATAGATTGGATTATTACTTTCAGATATAACATGATTCACACAAACAAAACAAGAACTATCTATACAAAGTTACACAGTGCAAATGGATTAGAGCTGCCTGTAATCGTAGTTGTAAAATAAGAACTATGCTGAGAGAGAGCTCAGGTCTTACCGCCGAAAATAACTTATTTTCGACAAATCCGCGCAGAGCTCAAACAAAATAGTTTGTATCATTCTATAAACATGCATTCAACACGTCGCGGCGTGGGCGATACCCCCCTACATTAGCAACTGCTGCCCTTGTCTGGTCGTTGTCATCACGGAGTCATTCGCATCGACTGGAATGCAATGTCATGACACTAGCTTGACACTTCAACCCAGCGTCTCAAACTGTTTCCAACCTAATTATTGATAACGCACGATTCAATTCGCATTAACTGCACCAATGCCTCTTAGCTCTTTTCGATGCAACAACGCTGATAGCACCGTAAAGAAATACGAACCGTATTTCTACAGGCTATAAGTCGAATTTTAAAAATTATCCGACCTGTATAGGTTATTATCCAGATTCCAGCTCTTCCACCTACACGGTTTGCTCTGATTTCAACTCTATTTCTGCCAGTTTTAGTACACATTTCTTAGATCGTCAGCTGGTGTTATGTCCTTCCGAAAGGGAGAGGAACCTCAATGGCAATCATTGTCGGACTCAAAAAAGATATATATGGGCAGTTGTAATTGAAAATTGTGTTCTGTAGGTTAAACATGAAGGTTGATATTTGAATGAATTTTATGAGGTCACACCGGCTGACGAGTGCGTCGACATTACAATTTTAGCTTGGATAGTTTCATGCAGTTTTTATTGTGACAGGGTCATAGGCCTTGGGGTTCCTTTTATTGCGTGCTCCGAGGATTTCTGCGTATTCGATCGTTTAGCATATCGGGGTTTAATTACGTGTGTATTGGCAATTAAATTCTTAAGGCGATGACTAAACTAAGCTTTTTGTGTTTAAGTTCTTCGAAGAAGGGGCTCCATGCAAAATGTATCCTTAGAATGACATTAAAATTCTAACCTATTAGACCTTTGAATTTACGAATGACACAATTTTTTTTTGCTTTTAACAAATTCCATCCAAAATAATTACCAGTAGGTATCCGTTTTATAGAGCTTATATATTATCTACTTACAAATAGCTTATTAATAGTAGGGCTCACGTAAATACCAATCTGAGAATCGCTTTTTAAAAAAAAAAAATCTAATGATAAAAAAACGCACGCAAGTCAATTGTCATAAATCAACGCGTGCGTGCATTTTATTTATACGCGTACTTTCTATAGACCCTGAACTTGAGTTTGCACTCATAAAAATATATTAAGAGAAACATTGTATGTAATCAGAACCCGTCACCTATATTTCAAACTTTATTGTGAAATAAATAGAGCTTGCTTTATGGAGATGAATGATGATAATAGGTAGGTGTTAGCACAGTCATCAATCTCTCTATAAATACATCCACGCCTGTAAAGAGTACTCTTCGGCTTGGTTAATTTGATATATGAAAATTTGGGTGAAATGAAAATCAAATGTTCAGTTTAGATACATAATATCGTTCAGTCTACATCTTTTGGAGAAGAACCGACAAGAAACTCAACAAATCAACTGTATATTTACTTATTAAGTACAATTCAAAATATGATAATACATGGCTTAGTCAATCCGCATGCTTTAAATATTCAAGCTAATAAAAATATGGAAACTAAATTTCTGAGCTTCAACAACTTGCCAATCAGACTGTTATCAATCGTTATATTTATCCAAAATGTCTAATGGTAGGTAGAGTAAAGGTTTATTATTGGCCGGCCATGTAAATAATCCATCTACACTAATAATATTTGTATTATAAAGAGGAAAGATTTGTATTTTTGTGGGTTTGTATTGAATTGGCTCCGAAACTACTGGACCGATTTCAAAAATTCTTTCAATGTTAAAACGCTAAATTATCACTGAGTAACATAGGCTATATATTATACTAGCTGCCCGCCCCGGCTTCGCACGGAAAGACAAAATATTTGATAAATGTCTACCGGTCCGAAGCCGGGGCGGGCCGCTGGTATATAATAATCCTGCAACAATTTGCACAAAGTAAATATTTCTGTACATTTGCCGAATTGTACTATAGTCAGAATCAAACGATTTCCTATTACTGAACAATCTACTTAATCTCTTAATTATTTGGTGCAACGTTGATGTTGTGGTCCTTACAACAAATACTTATTTTTTAACGTTTTTTGATTGGTTTGAACGCTGACGTCGCGCCTCGTGGTCCATATAAAAATCTCTTAAAAAAGCGATGTGCAGTCGCTATATTAAAAATCAATTCTGCATACATTTCCAGTTTTGCACTCTAAACACGAAGTCTTTTTCTGATTACTTGCAAATCAATAGCCATGAGTAATGTCGCTGTGCAATTACGTCGGCATTGGTGTAATTTTATAATGACCACATTTGCTATTGGATATTTATCGTAGCTCGCGTTACATTAAGTTATGTAAGAGTACATTATAATATATTTACCATCGTAAATGCAATACCCAACACATTTTAAATACTCTAAACCCGTCGTGGCCTTACGGTTAAAGCAACGGCTTGTCATCTGATGGGCCCAGGCTTAAACCCCGGCCGGTACCAATAAGCAGAGATTAATCACACCATGAGCTTAAAAAGAGAAGTGGGGCGAATTGGGATCCCGTGGGTTTCGACTGGGGACTGTACTTCCACTTATACAAGACCGCAGTCAAATAACACTACTTTCGTGTAGTGTTGTGTTTCTACGGTGAGTAAGGTTGCCAGAGCTCCACGAGTATACGCTGCGCTAGTAGTAATGCTGCTAGCACAGTGACTCCTCATAAACTACAGAGTTGGCATCCAACCGTCGAGTTTATATGAAGATATTGACGAATGAAAAAGTAAAAGAGGTGTGAAAATCATGATAGACGCTCTTTACTCTCTGCCTTCCCCGAAAGAATAATATGAAATATGAATGTATGTGTGTAAGGAAGAAAAACTATCATAGCTACAAGGCTTTGTTTTAGACTATGACGTGAGTCAGATAATGTAATCGCAGAAGACCTTGTAAGTATCGTCCCTGTGACATTGATAGCGGTGCGGAACCCGCATAAAGTACCTACTAGAGACATCCTAAGTGGCTGTTAAATATGTTAATTTTAAGATAATAAATACGAAGAGTAGGTACGACTCAATGCCAGACTATGTTTTGAAGGTTGAAATTGTCGTAGGTAATGTTCGATCGTTTCGCGACATAGATGAACTATTTAATTTGACATTGCATGAAAGGGCAGCATTATCGTTATCTGGTAGTGTTTTTTTTAAACCACTAAGGTGGCACAAAAGCGTACGGCTCACCTGATGGTAAGCAGTCACCGTAGCCTATAGCCGCTAGAAATACCAAGAGTATCACTAGCACTCTTTCGGCTGTAAAATAATCAAATCTGTAAGTCAATATGAAGAAAAGATATGACCGTTTATGTCGCAAATTTTCGCATATTTTGCGATTTTACTAGGGAATCAATACCTATAGGGTACTTCCCGTTGAACTAGAATCACGAAATTTGCCAAGAAGCAACACAAGTAAAGGATACAATCTGAAAACCATAAATGTGTAGTTTTTTTTATTAAATGAGAATTTACTAAAAAAATATTCCTGAATCGCGCTGTTGAGAGTCGCCAACGAATAATGACCTATTTGAATTTCGCCTAATTTTAACCTTGCCTAGAAGTGTGTACGGAGCCCTCGATGCGCGAGTCCGACTCTCACTTGGCCGGTGTTTTCAATATAAATAAGAAGTATAACGACACAGCGTTACAGATGAATAGTTTATTGAAAACTTCCGTTAATCTAATAGCCTAAGGGCAGTAAAAAGTGGCGGAAGCCACTGAACAGCGGTTACCAACCAGACTGAAGGAATAGAAACATTCATTATCACCAAGCACTAGTTTCTTGTTGCCCTCGAGTAATTACTTTGCCATTATCGAAGGCTAATTATCACTCTAACGACGTCTCGCCTTGAAATGTTAAGAATATCGCCGGACAATCAGTAATTAATTATAATCATGAATTGGTAGCATTGCAGGTATAAAGATACTGCATTTTCCTTACTGTTATTTGCTGTGAGTCAAGGTATATTGCTTGTTATATGTACAACTAGCGGCCCGCCCCGGCTTCGCACGGGTAGACATTAGTTTTGGAGCATAGAGATAAATATTTTGTCCACCCGTGCGGAGCCGGGGTGGGCAGCTAGTATAATATGTAGCCTATGTTTCTCAGTGATAATGTAGCTTTCTAACGGTGAAAGATTGTTTGAAATCGGTCCATTAGTTTCGGAGCCTATAGAGATTTATCAAATATTTTATCTACCCGTGCGAAGCCGGGGCGGGCAGCTAGTATAATCTACAGCCTATGTTACTCAGTGATAATTTAGCTTTCTAACGGTGAAGGATTTTTTGAAATCGGTCCAGTAGTTTCGGAGCCTATTCAATACAAACCCACAAAAATACAAAAATATAAAAATACAAATCTTTCCTCTTTATAATATTATTGTAGATGTAGATGATATGTGTTAAAAAGGGAACCAGATTAAAGTGAGTCTAAGCTCCCGATGTTTGATCACCTCTTTTCTTTCTCGTTTTGATGCACTTATTGGAATAGTTAATGTAATCTCATAATTCCTACAAAGCTCTGAACATTATTATCTGCCCAAAATCGTGGTAATTTTGTTCAAAAATCAAGTAGAACATTTAATATAGTTTTAAACCAATCCCACTTTTCTGTTACAGGTATGTTCCATGGAATTTTCTTCTCAACGTTCAGTAAGATAAACATCCGTCATGAACTGACTCTGAAACGAATGGTCTTCAAATGAATAAAATTTTAAAAGTTCCAAGCGTGCTTAAAGTTCGCCAAAAGCCAGAGGCTCTGAAACAGAATCAAACGACTTCCCGACAGTTTTTGATTACTATCTTCAAGAAACTTTAGGCTTCTATTTGACTTCTTATACAAAGTTGTATTTGCATTTCTTTATTTATTAGGTTTTGCCAATTCTGTTGTACGAAATCATTAAACTAAACTAATTTGACAGGTCCAAAAGTCTTGATGTCCCTTTCTGATGTGCAGGGTGAAATAAGGATATATACTTTACGTCGTGTCAAATTAGTTAAGTTTACTGATTTTGTGCAACAGAATCGACACAAATATTTAGTTTAACCGACAAAGTACTTATACTAATGTACCCGTACGCGATGGGTTCACCAACAGTCACGTTGGTACTTAAAGTTGTCAGTAAAAAAATGGTGTTGGCCGACGTCACGTCTCTGCCTACCTTAGCGACTACCCTCTGCAAGGAGTTAAGAAACATATACATCCAGACTTTTATTCCAAAATAATAATCAGTATAATTTGGGAGACTATAGAGCCTAATTTACTTTCGATTTTGCCGACTCAGACTATACAAGAGTTTATAATTTTTGTAACATTTGACAAAACAATAAAATTCCCTCACCATAAAGACTACAATGACATGCTGTGTCCGAAACATGAAACTATAATCGTTAACCCAGAAAAAAAAACAATTCTATAAGCCAACATTTGCTCCTTTGTTAGTAATGCTCATACATTCTCTTCATCATCCGTCAAAGGAGCTAATAATCGCTATCGCACCACTCC
The DNA here is from genome assembly GCA_951449985.1 of Falcaria lacertinaria. NCBI lineage: Eukaryota > Metazoa > Arthropoda > Insecta > Lepidoptera > Drepanidae > Falcaria > Falcaria lacertinaria. The sequence continues at coordinate 3,527,364 of OX602129.1, forward strand.
AGCCCTCTTATCACAAAATTACAACAGATACGTTCCCGTTCTCGCATAAAGAAATAATTTACGCAGCAAATCCTTATTGCTTGGCGTAAGGCGTACGCACAAGCGTTTTTTTTAATATATTTTAAGAAGGATTTTTTTTCATCGCTTCGACGGATTTAGTAATAATGAGCAGCTCTAATGCACAGTCAATAGACAGTGCTTATGTAAAATTTCTTAAAAACACGCTATGTGGGATCTGCATGTCTCATAATCAGGGTTACGCCTCGATGATTCTCATACATTCCCAATTCAAAGTTGATCAGACAAGTTTCAGCTCATCTTCAATCGTTCCTGGGTGTATTGCTGATATTTCAGCTATTTAACTTACGATATTAATTTAATTACCATGCTATTTTCACCATTAAACCACAGGTCAAAGATGCGCAAAGGAAAATGGAGGAGTTACTGCCGACAGGTAGTTACGCGAGATGTGATCGAGTGCCATGACTGGCGACTTCCACTCAGAGTGGCACTGTTGAGGTGTGGCTCTTTGGTAGCGGAGAATAATAAATCGCTATGTGATTATCAAGTCGATAATTCACGGAATCTTGTTTTAATGTTAGCTTCCAAAGTGAGATAATGGGAAATAATTTAATCACCTGACGATCTTAACGTGAACGAAAATGCGGGCAGTGCTTATAGTTTTCACTAGGTGTTGTATGTGACTTCTTTCGCGTGGATTTCTGACGGCAAAAATGGTATTTATATCCCGTGACGTTCGGATGTTCTTTCGGAATTAAAAGAAGAGTATATTACTGTATGAAAAGTCTGAAACTAGTCAATAAACTTGAAAATTTTCTTCGTCTCGGAGATTAGCATGGATAACCAGATATTTTTTTAAGTAAACCTAACCTAGTATAAATATTATCTAGAATTAAAATAAATAAAATACTTGTCCCAAATTGTCGGGCGGGAGGATGGCAGGGCAGCATTGCGCTGCAGTATGGCAATGCTGATCCTTTGGCAAAATATATTCCAAATATGTTTCAAATATAAAAACTCTAACACAAGTTTTAATATTTGATATGGAGCTTAGATTGTATTATCGTCTTATTTTATTATGAGATCGTATTAGGAGTAAGGAATGTAGCTATCCGCTCCTACTGACGCCCCACAACTCGTTACCGCAACGAGATGGATTCTGTACACATTTGTACGAGAACACGCACGAATAGAGCTTTTATACAAGGTGATTCTGCACACGCAATGGGGTTGATGATATAAGGGAATTATATATATTTGACGCCATTACAATAGTACTTAAACACTAAAATACTTCTAGCGTTCAACGTTTAATAGGTTATAATCATCGCAATGGCCGTATCCCAAAAGCCCAAATAATGTTGAGGTTGGCAAATGTAAACCGATGTGGCTAGTTACCCCATCTTTACTGATATCTACCTGAATATGTAAATCCTACTATAATAATATAATATTCTTTTATACATCTGAAAGTTTGTAAGGATGTTGGTTGCCCAATCACGTGAAAACGGTTCATCCTGGCAATGCTGCCAGCATTGTTGGCACGCTCCCGCGTGATCCTGGCTTGGTGCGTATCTTTTATATATAAGTAGGTAGTTTAAGTTCTGTTATATGTAAATATTTTAAAATAAAATTATTTCTTTACAATTTACATCCAACGCTAATGTTTAGACACAACTATAAACTTGGCGTATGTAAATCGTAAAATGCATACATAAAACATCGAGTATTGTAGTCAGCAATTTGTTATTGTAATACTTTATGGGCATGCGACCATCGACGCCTAGTAAATTAGCAATAACAATTTGTAAGTATGACTAATTTATCGGCTCTAGTAAAAGGCAAGCGCTGTACAGAGATATCACGGTCATAGGCCAGATAATAAGTCGGCTACCTCTTACTGCCACGTGGTTCTGCCGTTGTCATGGTCTTGTAGCTTACAGACTCTAGGTTCTGGGCTCGATGCCTAGATTGGGTTAAAATGTATGACTTTTCTTTAAGTACTTAATTACCTTTATTTATTCAAAACAGATAAACAGAACTTTACCTTCCTACTGACTTTTTCATGTTTATACTAATAATAATGCCGGGATATTATCACACAGCGTCATCTAGTCTCAAGCTAATCGAACTTTTTACTATGGGAACCAGACAATGATAGCATACATCTTTTAAATATTTATTTATTTTTATTTTTTCTACTCAAATATTTTATGGTTCGATTAATAGTCGGACAGGGTAAATAAAAAAAAGTTTTAGGTATAACATATATGATATATAGATATGAACATGGGTGGGTAAAAGTGATATCGTCCAGACAAATTGAATTCGTTAAAAAAAACATTTGCAGTGCATTAATCCAACTGAATTCCGTGTCATTTTCGTTATGACATATTTATTGTTATACACATAATATATCCATTATGAGACAGATTATGTACAATAGTAACATAATACGACACGTCACTAGTGTCACGCACCTTCGCTTCCAACACACTCATCAATCTCTTCATACATGCCCGCCGTTTACACGAGTACTCGGATATAGCGTTAATGCTTACTCGGTTTATGTGGTCTAGATCAGGGTTTCTCAAACTGGGTTACACGTGCCCCAAGGTGTATGTTAGTTCTTTGTTGCCCTTAGCAAGATCTACGTTATGGCGGCTGGCTCTTGGCGTATATACGGGATTAAAACTGATGAAAATAGTCCCTTTAAAAAATTTTCCTCAGTTATATTGTATTTTCTTGCAAAATATTGCACAAATTTTTTAATATTATTTTTATTGTCTGCTTAGGTTTAAAATTAGTTAAAATGAAATACTTATAGCTACTTCAAAATTTTTCAAAACGTATGCAGTATTTTGTTTAAAATAATAGCGCTGTAAACTTTATGTAATTATTTTGGTTTAAAAAGAGTATTTGCTGAGTTTCTTGCCGGATTCTTCTCAGCAAAACTGACCTTCCGAATCCGGTGGTAGAATCTGACGATTTCAAAGTGCTTGCCTGTAAAGTCTAGTCAAATAAAGACCTTTTTGAGTTTGAGTTTGAGTTTTTTGTCTGCCAAATATCTAGATAGTAATATTGTAGGCTGTCTTACTCTCCTTTCTTTTCAAGAATAGTCCATATCATGTCTTCCAGGCTTTAATCAGAATTAGAGGTTACCCAATTTTAAAATCTATGAGGGAACAGTAACCTGTAAGAGTTAAAAAGTTTTATCTTCTAAAAATCTATATATAAAAGTGAATCCCTATTTCCCTTGGTCACGACATGACACGTAAATGGCTAGGCCAATTTCGCATATTTTTTTTTGTTTTGTTACTGTCAGTAGAAGGTTCTTATGAACATAAAGAACCTTTGTTCTATGATTTATTTGTCATATAAATTCATAGTTAAGACAGGACAACGTCTGCCGCGACAGCTAGTCCTTAATCATTTTGGTTAATCTATCACCTTCAAGTAAGCACCTTTTATATTTTTATTACCTTACCGGATAATAGGATATCTTATGTAAATGCGACTCACTGTTCCGACTAATTAGCATAACAGGAACCGTGTCGCAGACAAACCCAATAAGGTGCTAGTACATACATCACCATAATTATGTCTATTGTACGCATGGAAGGCCGTATTTAATCAAGGGTGCGGGAATATATTATTGTATAGATTATAAAAGATGTTATGACGATGTTCATAAGTTTGTAATAACCAATAACAATTCATTAATCTATTTTAATTCTTGTTAATTTTTATTGTAGTTTTGTTTTTTCCTCTCGTGTTTTTAAAAGTTAGTTTTCAATATGAATTAGAAATGAGATAGCAATTAATGTTGAATTGATATTTCCTGTCCAAAAAAATATTAGGCAAGATTAAACTTCAACTAAAGATTCAAAACAAGGTACCTAATATGATAACTTGGGGCAGACGCGTTGGCAAAACATCTTTACTTAATGAGACTGTTCCAAAAAGGATATTTAAATCGTCAAAATCTACCGCCATTTTCGGAAGGTTGTTTTTGCTGAGATGAATCTGGCAACGAAACCGGCAAATACACTTCTTTTTATATTTTTCTTTAAAACACTAACACAAAATACATTGATGTTGACCTTAGTATTTGTGGGAAAAAAATTCGAGGCAACTATTTCATTCGGACACAACATAATTACCATTTCAGATATCCTATAACACAATAAGATGGCAAATTCTATAACAAACAGATCATCTGTCAAACGCCATTACGTAGTTTAATAATATCATCGTTATACAGGCGTATCTGTGACCTACAAATACTAGTTCCTTACAAAAATAGTGAGTGTTATTTACTAACACTCTTCATTCAAGTTCATTCAATGGTGAAGTCGGGCCAATCTATTGAATTCGTGCCAAACTTTTACTACGGATTGGCAGCGCATACCGAGAGTTCTTTTATTTTTGTTACGTTTGAGATACACTGTGCTGCCAGATGAGAGTTTAACATATGATAATAATTAGAATTGAATAAGAGTGACCGAGTATCCTGGTTATAGTCTGGTAAAAAATATTGGAAAATAATAGGGGCGCCATTGTACCGTTCGTATGGCAGCACGCCACAGCTCGTATAAAGCATCCACCGTCTTGATTGGTTTGCTTGCAGTAAACGTCATAGATTCCATTTTGTGGTTGCCAGTAGCCAACAGCTTAGTTCCGTTTCTAGACTTTTTTGCCAAGCTATAACTCGGCTGCAGCCTTATTTCATGTACACGTTGCGAAGTCGAAAAATACGGCCTGTCTGATGGTAAGTGACAACCCTAGTAGGCAGGTACATCGCTTGGATAGGGTACATTTTTATCGGAAGGTTTTTGATCAAAATTACCTGTAACAGTCACAGTTAGGATGTTAATTGGACAAAATGGTATCAAAATCAAAAATCATGTATTCAGTTTAGGCCCTAATAAGGCACTTATGAAGGTCTAAATTACAAAGTACATATATAAAAGTATATATAGATTATATGTGGAGTGTTTTTGGGTTTTTTCAGTTTTTGCTCTATAGCCACCTACTGTCACTTACTGATATCACTTGGTCTGCATTTGTGAGCTTATATCGATAAGTCGATGCAAGTATCGGCAACGCGCAAGCGATGCGCCTGGTGCTGGAAGCATCCAAAGGCTACGGTAACCGCTTACCATCAGGCGTGCCGAATGCTTGTTTGCCACCTAAGTGGTTGAAAAAGAAAAAGAAGAAGAATAAAGGTGAGAGCACACTTCCACCTACCGAAGCCAAATTTTTTCTCTGTGGGTAGGAAGCAAAAATGTCTATTGCGACCCGGGCAACGCCGGGTACTGTAGCTAGTATGCATAAAACTAAAATGTATAAATCGTGACTAAAAATAGCGCTAGAAGTTTTAGTTTGATATTTATCATTTTCATTATTTGAACATCGAGCCTTTTTATTCTTGTATCAAAGCTATCTTGTGTCACTATCGCACCAATTATACATAGTTAAATTCAATTTGGCGTGTTCGATAAAAAATAATACCGAACACAGATAAAGGTTCTACAAAGGATTATTTACAATACATTCCCGTGTGGAATGTATTTCAACACAGGTTAGGTTTTCACACGTAAAATACACACGTGTAGAATAATATACTACAGTACTTGTGGTCAAAGGTAATATTTGCTGGCTTTACTAGCTTACCATAACATCAGAAATTAATCGAATATATTTTAATTAAATTTTTCGAAATGCCCGATCATTTCTTGTAATATTCAGAACTATTTATCGATGAAGCAGGGGAATTGCTTGCACAGTTCTTTTAGTTGGAGGAGAGGTACTATTCCAGTTGGACAGCTCCGTAAGTCGTTCTGCCACTAAATTACAACATTGGTGCCAATTCTGTTGTTCAAAATTACTAAACTTAACTAATTTGACAGGTCTAAAAATATTGCCATCCTTATTTAACCCCGCACATGAGAAAGGGATAGCAAGACTTCTAGACCTGTCAAATTAGTTAAATTTAGTAATTTTGAACAACAGAATCGACATCATTGTCACCCTATCGACGTTTTAATAATTATGCTAATGTTCTGTAAACTACGTAATTTTCCCTGATAGACTTCTGAGACGGAGCGCCTATTTACCTGGGCCAATACCTATTCTATATGAAAAATTCAAACAAAAATTACGTCATAGCAATTGAAATGCAATCAAACTTTTTACACAGAATAGGGAGAGCTGTTGTATCCTTCTATGTAGTTAATGAAATTTTTCAACATATTTTTTAGCGACTTACAGCGACAGTACAATCATTTTGTAGCTGTATTATTATATAGACCAGGCTCACTTATCATTTTGCAGTGTTTTATTAAACTAGCAAATTAAAATTACTCTTTATAGGCAAATATATGTAGATCATATGCTATATACTCGTATTCATAACGAGGCAATGAGAAACATCAAATGCTTAGTAGGCGTCACATCAGTGTCACAGTGACCCCGATATTAGCCGACGATTGTTCGCTGAGCATAAACAAAGAATCTCTTAAATGCAATCCGTTCTAGAACAGTCTCTGGTTGTATTACAATGTAAATAAGTCAATGTCGATAGAAATTCAATGCCAGTAGATTACCCTTTACCACAAGGATTGATTACAAAATGATATCATCTTTATGCGAGTACAAACTCTCCATCCTTACTTTGTCCAGACATAATATAAGTTTTTTTATACCACTAAGGTGACACACGAGCATATGGCCCACCTGAGGACTCACTGTGCTAGCAGCATTACTAGCTTTTTTTAGCCCAGCGTATCCTCGTGGAGCACTGGCAACCTTACTTAAGTAAGGTAAGTTACAAGATAATTGTATAAATAAAAGAGAAGTTATTTTCATACTACTTTGGTGTAAAACTAGCAACTACCCGCTTGATAGTAAGTGGTTACCGTAGCCTATAGACCACTCGCAAAAACATGGATATCACTCCGCCATATTTACCGATTTTGTTGGTATATAAATGACCGAAATGCTGTCACCACTTTCAAATGAAACCAGTGTTATAATCTAACTATAACTATAATCCATTCACTTAATTTTGTTTAAGCAAAAATAAAATATGGTTCATTGCAATTTAAGCCCGTAACTCGTTAAGGCTAATTAAAGGCAAAGCCATTTCTCTTTCCGCCCATAACCCTTCAGACCGACACATTATAATATTTCATTCAAAAAACCATCCAATAAAAGTATATGTTTAGAAGTATGATTTGTTGTCCACGGGTCTGCGTAATGGCTTTATAAGTAAAGGGGGTTTCACAAAGGTGTTTACAATCGCTGCGTGTTAGGAAACTACTTCTGCTACGCTCACCAATCTCCTCCGAATATACTGAAAAATATTATTAATACGCAGGGCAGGAGCGTAGAAATCAAAACAACTATTTAGCTTATTTGCTTATAAATTTGAGCCCAAGAAAGTAGTACCTACTGGAAAGAAATTCAACAACTGTGAGTACCTTCTTAATAAAAAAAACTTATACTATGACTAACCATTTAACTACACAGATACAATGTCCCAATTACTTTAGTAAAATTAATGCTGAATTATTTTTTTAAATATTATCTTATGTTTAGTTTTTCATACCAACATATTAGTAAGTGAGCAATAATAATATGATCTGCAAATTTTATCATGAAAAAAGAACGCACGTTCTTTCGCAGCCTGTCTGTGTAATCTTAACATATTTCATACGATTGACACAAACACAAATTATCATTATTTTGGTTACGTGTAATTTATTTTTACCTTTTTCGTACCTGGCATATACTCTCAATGCATTTACATATCATCCCTTTTAATGGATTCCAGCCCATTTTACAAATGGCTATTAATTGAAATTTGTATTCCGATTTGTTATCCTATGTTATTTTGAGAGGTAGGGCGATTTGGGATTTCCCGTAGGTTTTCTCATTTAAATTGGAGCCGCCCGACTGGGGAATGTACCACCACCTTACAGAAGACCGCTGTGAAATAACACTACTTGATGTAGTGTTGTGTTTCTGCGATAAGAAAGGTTGCCAGTGCTCCACGAGGATACGCTGGGCTAGTAGTAATGCTGCTAGCACAGTGAGTCCTCATCAACAACATGGTTGGTAACCCGTTAGTGATACTCTTGGTATTGCTAGCGGCTATAGGCTACGGTGACTGCTTACCATCAGGTGGTATGCTTGTGTGCCACCTTAGTGATATAAAAAAAGCGCTGGGATTTATTTTTATCATTACCATCATCTTCCTGCTCTTCCTTTATCCCATGTCATCGACATTTATCCTCAAGCATTCCTCTCTACCAGCCGTATTGAGTCACTTCCATTCTGGCCAAGTAATTTTTCACGCAGTCCATTTTTATTTGCTTAGATTTTCTTTTTGAGGCAATAATTATTTCTACAAGCAAAAAAATATTTTTGCTATTGAATAAAACTGACTTAATTTCTACAGATTTTAAAGTGCAACGAGATTATACTGATAATAAATCAATGTATCGTATTCTTTATTGGTGGGAAACATACATTAAACATACATTAGAAAAAACCACGATAATTTTGCCGTCTTTAAATGCCATTCACGTCACTCCACTGTGTTTTATTTTCATATATAAAGGCGCACACCGAAAATGCGTCGCAAATTGTATAAAATGTTACGATTAATAACGAAACGTGTGAAATACGGGTAAATACATATAATGAGGACGGCTGTCACACCGCACTGTGAGCAAAAACCATATTTCGTGATATAATTTTAGCACTACATTATTTCTATATTATTATTACACTATTATTATTATTCTTACCTTCAAGTGATGGTTGGCTCGTCTGAGATTAACTTTTGCTACCCAGCATTCAGACAGAACAGCCGATTTTTTTTTATTCCAGAGTATTGCGTCAGTATCGCGAGAAACTAACATCGTCCGTTTGTACATAGAGTAATTAGCAGGATTCGCAAATAAAGGTAATTAAAAATTTATAAACGTCAGTTTTTTGTGTTATTTGCAACGGTACCTATAGGAATATTACCTTCATGAACAAATATAAAATTAATCTTAAACTAAAGTGTGATTATAATGTGGATTGCCCCTCAAATTCACAAATCAAACTGAACATGTGTGTGTAGAACAGAACCAAAGCTCGCTTTTTTCCTGGCTATTACACTACGGTGTGACAACATTCTTTAACGACCTTGAGACAGTCCGACCGTCGAACTTCACCCGAGTGATCGTGCAAAACCTTTTGCTCTCTCACCACGTCTACTGCTTAATGAAACGCCTAGAATTTACTAGCATTCTATATTGGGGCGCTAAAAATATAAATTTCATTTCTAATCAGATAGGGATCAAGGAACTGTATGTACTGTATGTATGTATGCAATGTAGCCTGTTATTGGATTTCAAGATTGAAAGAAAGTAAGAAAAATGTTAGTTGACACAGATTGGCACAACAACATATTAAAAAACTTAAAATTAGGAGTAAATTATGTCAAGAAAGCCAAGCAGCTCAGCATAATGATGGATGCCAGTACTGCAGCACCGGTCATCTAACGCTGGTTCTCAACTACGGCCTACGAGTGCCAAACTACGCCCGGAACAGGCAACGGATATACACAATGTAACAAAATTTACAGTCAATTATAATATTTTAATTATTTTCACCTAATATAATATATTTAGTAGTGTGTGATATAGTTCTAAAACAGGGCGGTTGTGTCTAATGTCCTTTAAAACCTACTCTTTTCAAATTTTATCAATGTTCTATAATGTAGGTATTTATTTCCTACTTCTAAATGGATACACAACTTTGCCACTCCTATCTAATATAAACACAATAGTTTCCCGAAAATACAGTACCTCAGAGTAGATAATATACTATAGGTACTACGTACAAACAGTACAAATCAACCGAAATAACCGATTCTGATTTCCCTTTACTGTATTCCGTTCTTTTCATTCCTATAGTACGTATTCCTAAAAATAAATTTTGCCACGAGGATACGATTGTCTAAGAGCATTTCACCGAATAAATATTTACTGTACCTTTGAAATATTCGCCTGTAAATTGACAAGACAGGGGGAATGGATAAATAATACAAAGAGCAGGGGCGAACGGGTCAGGCTCTTAGGCTCTTATTTTCATGTAGATGAAGCACCTCAGCCTTCAATCTTTGATGTGTTCCTGCGAGAGAACACGTCATGGGGAGAATTTTCAGTATTCTCTCTTGGGCTACATGAGGGTGAGTCAAATCGTTCGCGAATGACGATCTTTTTATTTATAAGGATGAAGGAATGCGAACAATATGTAAATTGCTTCGCATGATCGTCTTTTTTTAAACCACTTCTATTTTATAAATGGTAACATTTATTGCGGGATGTTCAGATATTATACGATATTTAAAGACTTATTCATATTGAGTTATTAGAAAATTTATCTGTTGTTATAATTCCAAAAACTGCAATATTCTACGTCAAATTATCACAATAAATATTTTCGTATTCTAATATTTTTTTTTACTTTTATCACCTGTTTATCACTCATTCTTTATCGTATTAAATCACTTAAATAGATTCCGGCGGATATTTATATGTCAAAAGAAATATCACATTTAAACTTTATAGACTTTTAAATCATATTTACTGTACTGCATTTCAAAAATGTTAAATAAAAACAGAAATAATATGATAATACGACGTACCGTACTTATGAACGTGCTTTCGCGTCAAACCTATAAATTTGTTGTGTTTTTATCATATTTCTAAAGGTTTATTTATCCTGAAGTTCACGTCATACATAACCAAATTATTGTTTACATAGTCGGTTCTCAGGAGGGTTCAAAGGTGAGATAAAATAAGATGTTTATTTGTTCAACCTCCGGCGAGACGGTCTTTATCTAAAATTTTCGTAAAAACTAGTGATATAAAGGAATACAGTAAAAATTCCATTTGTAAAGAAAAGGTTATAAATATTTTTCATAAATATTTATGCTACTAAATCTTTCTTTGAATATAATCTATCGGCGTAACCTTTGAGGCGTAAGACAAAGAATATGACATTGAAACACATTCAGAATTTATTAATACACTTGTAATTTGTATTAGCCTATTTCAGTAAAAAGTGGGATTAGAATTTTAAATATATTATTATATTAAAAATATATTAATTTTAAATAGAGGAAGGGCGAATTGGGGAGCTGTTCACAGACCTCCATTTTATTCCCACCACCTACACGGCTTGTATTTAGGTAAACTAATTTATTCCCAGGATATGACAGGGCTTTTTGAAAATGTGTTGCATGGCAGCACTAGAATGTTAATATTTAGCAGAAATGTTAATTTATGTGCTGGCAACCCTCGGTCTCTCTCCCGCCAACATCCGAATATACAAGACGTGTGCTGCTAATTACAAGACTTTTATTAAATGTAATAGCGAATTATCCAGCGCTATGCAACAATTCAACACATACAACTTCTAGCTGCCAGAGGCGCGACAGAAGGGTAAAAAGAAGTGGCAGGATTGCAACTCATGAATCATACGTTTGGTGATGCATATGACAACATTAAATTAAGCAAGGCCTTAGAATCAGATGGGCTGTACGTGGGCCGTACGCCTCGTATTACTGATGTGGCATAGTGACCCAAAGTGAGTCTTGGCCTCAGATAACAAAAGTCCCCATCTGGTTCTATGATACTTACGTAGCTAGCCTAGCTACCGACTTAATATTCTAAAGAATATTTATAGTATTTTTTTGTGGAACCGCTGGTCTAGTTTTAGTAGGTATACCTCACTGCTAAGCTAGAGGTCGCGGGTTCTATTCCCATCGGAGCAAACATTTACGTGACAAACATGTTTGCCTTGCGTCTGGGTGTTTGTATTTACAAAAAAAAAAGTATATAAGTATTCAGTTTCTGGTTCCCATAGTACAAGTTATGCTTAGTTTGGGGCCAGGTGGCGTTATTATTATTATTTAGCGCAGTGGAAAACATATCTCAAAACCAAACATGCTACAGAACTTATTTCGCATAATAGTTTTTTTTCAAGTCATCTGTCTTCGCATCAATCCACTTGCAGACAGAATGGAGCTCGATACATTGACTCGTTGTGTTTGAAGATTCAATTCTGAAAAGGCTACGCTCCTTATTAGCCTCCTTATACATTTTCTCGCAGGATTCGGATTACGATACGGCGTTTTCATTATTTATATGAAAATAAGAATTATTTATTCAATTTAGGCCCTGATCAGGCACTTATAAATGTCGAGAGGTCTACCACCGGTTCGGAAATAAAACTCAACTAAATGTATCGAAATAAAAAGAGCTATGGTGGCCGCGTGGTATAAAGCGTTGCCTGCTATTTTAGCGACGCAAGTTTAAATCGCGGGCTGAACCAATGAAATGCAGTCATTAGTCACACCACGAGCTTTACGGTGAAGGAAAACCTGCATACGTCTGAGTAGAATATCAAGGACGTATGTAGTGCCGAAAAGACGGCCACGGATTCTCCAGCTGGCAACGTTGACAAGAAACTATCCTCAGCAGAATGTGCGTGGTGTAATACCTCTACCTACTCCTTCGGGAACCCCTGTCCTTGTCGTGATGAGGCGGGAAGCTATAATATTATAATAAGTGACAAACTAATGTTGTTTTAGTCATCGTTCGTACTAATCTACTATAATATCAATCAAATCAAATCAAAAATCATTTATTCAGTTTAGGCACTAAAAAGGTACTTATGAAGGTCTAAATTACCTCCTGTTCGGAAAAAAAGCCACCTGAGAAGAACCGGCAAGAAACTCAGAGCTCTGTCTTTTTTTTTTCATGTAACAATCATGATATAACAATTATGTAACAAAATTCTTCTAGACTATAATAATGAATCGCTGAATGTGTTGCTAAGCGCAAATCTCGAGAGCAGCTGAACCGATTTCGCTAATTATTTAGAATGTTCCTTGAAGTACGAGGATGGTTCTTACGAAGAGAAAGAAATTGAAATATGCCTGATAAAGTTTGAAAACGGGTAGACAAAATATTTGATAAATCTGTACCTGTGCGAAGCCGGGGCGGGCTACTAGTTTTAAATAAAGGTAACTTAAATGAACCTTCCTACATTTCTACGACAGAAGAAGACAAAGCGTACTCACAGTACTGTTAATAAAACAGAACTAGGAACATTACCGACATCTGTACACGAACTTACCGAATGATTAATGTGTGCTGCCAACTTCCACGTGTAAATATACAGTACGCTACACGTGTGCCAACGACTCTACTCTTTTAACTTCAATGCTTAATAAAACGTGGTACATTTACTGCCTCTTTATTCAAGACTAGCTTCTGCCCGAGACTACGTCCGCGTTGAGCTTAGAATCTTAGAGGGACCTAAAATTTTCCCGGGATAAAAAGTATCCTATGTCTTAATCACGGTTATAAATTATCTATGTTCCAAATTTCATCCAAATCCGTTGAGTAGTTTTTGCGTGAAAGAGTAACAAACATCCATCCATCCATCCATACTCACTTTCGCATTTATAATATTAGTAGGATAAAGTAAGCACATAGCGTAACTTATTTTTCAGTCGGTCCGGGATTAGACCACGATGGCATACATACACACATATCATCACGCGTTGTCACTTCCGCGGTAGGCAGGGAGTATAGAGCGCCATTTCAGTACTGATTTCCTCTTTGGTTTCTTTTACATCCATCAATATCTTAATACACTGGTTCTAAGTACTCCCTACCTTTTATTGAGTATTTTGTTAGGCAAGTACTTGGCCTTCCGCAGCTTCTGCTTCTACTCAAATTCGCATTTTATATATAAAAATGTTGATCCATAAATTCTATCTGCAATAGTAAATGGAGCTTCAATATATGCATATATATGCTTGTAAAATTGTGAAGTTTATTTAACAAGTATACAAAATGTTAAATACATTTACTCTTTGACAGAACATGGTAATATGCGAATGAGGATTACTAACAATGCCGCACCACGGCCGAAAAGAAAGTTGTACGTCAATGGATTTTCCATAACATATCAGAACCGCTCTACTGGAACATTCAATCGCAGCCAAATTAAACTACAAGTGTTGAGGTTCCGCGGCTAATAAGATTCCATACCTCTTGTAGGTATCCTGCTGTTCAGGCGGCGGGAGCGAAATAAATGAAAATATTATGTGTATAAAATAAAACGTGTACTTCGGTCCAAAAGTGTACATGTAAGGCATTTTATCAGGGAAAAACAGAACTGTCAATAATTTTCATAAATTCTAAATTTGAATGTATTCTAGTTGGCCATGCCAGTCCAATGTGCCAGTCCTACATTATATCATCTATCGCTGGCTTCCGAACACCTGCAACTGAAAGTTGGAGACCAAACGCTATCACACAATCAGTCGGAAATTAGGTTCAATTAAACATGTTACGTCAGTCATCGAGAATAGTTTAACACTTAGTACCAATACTATTACTAACGTGCCGTTAATCTATTTATATTCTACATTCCATAGCGATTGTAATGCCGTGCCACTTTGTAGCCCACGTTTCAAGTTTAGTTTATTGACATTACTTATAATTGGTCATTGAAACTTGGATTTTATGGTGCATAAGGATGATTGAATTAATTAAGTCGGTAAGGGGTCGTCGGTTCCTCTCAAGTTTATGACTTAATATGAGAATATAAGGTAACCAATTTGCGTCCCAGATAAATAATAATATATCTGTAATTAATACATCTTATAATGCTGTAAAAAGGAAGTTAATAGTGGTGCGGAATAAAAACACACATGCTGTGTGTCTTCGTATAAGAGCTGCAATTTGGATTATTATATTATTAAATTAATCTGTTTTTAAAATATTACAGAACATACAACACAATAGAGACTTACATTTACAATTAACAATACCATCATGTATTCATAATATCATCATTCTCCTGCCCTAATCCCATATTATTTGGGGCCGGCGCAATATGTATTTCTCTTCCATACTTCTCTATCAGCCGTCATCTCTGTATTGACTTCCTTTCTGGCCATGTCATCTTTCACACCTAGGTCTACCTCGACCCCTGTACCCATCCACATTCATACATAATATCATTTATTAATAATAACCAATATTAAAATAACACGCAAATTGAAATTAGAATATAAAGAAATCTTCAATTGCATAGAGAAATTTCATTACATGGTTGATGCATCCTCAGAATAGATATTATACTGATACTGATTAATGATCTAAATTTCATATTTCCTCATATGATATATTAAGAGAGGTAGGGCGAATTGAGATCTCCCGTGAGTTTTCCCATTAAATTTGGAGCCGTCCTACTGGGGACTGAAGAACCTTACAGAAGACCGCATTGAAATAACACTACATTGATGTAGTGTTGTGTTTCTGCGGTGAGTAAGGTTGCCAGTGCTCCACGAGGATACGCTGCGCTAGTAGTCATGCTGCTAGCACAGTGAGTCCTCATCAACAACAGGGTTGACAACTCGTAAGTGATATCCCTGCTGGTATTGCTAGCGGTTATAGGCTACGGTGACGGCCGTATGCTTGTGTGCCAACCTTAGTATAAAAAATGCTCCTCATTCGCTATTTGGCTAGTGCAGTGATTCTCGATGGCAAGAAGGCTAGAAACGCGCCAGTGATGGTATTGAAACATACAACGTCTATAGGATACAGTGACCACTCACCATAAGTTTAGTCATCACATTCATAGTATGAATCAACTTGGTGGAAGCGTATCAATCTAATATAAACCAACATCCATGTATATAGTTTGTAGATTTTAATAGTCTCTACGACATAAAAATCGAATAACGATTTTAAGGATCTCAAGGGCCCAAATATAGTTAAAAACCATACCGAGAAGTGAGCAGTTTAGGAGAAGAATTACGAGCAGGCATAAATAAATATGTATAAACTTCTGATTAAATAAAAAATGTACACTATAAAAGTTCAACGAACTTGCAATATGATGCACGAGCCGACACATACATATGTTGTATATAAAGTGGTAATATTGTAATCATATCGTGATCCCTCGTTAATGGATGGTGCGATCACGGACGGTTGTGTCACGAACACACTGACTTCTTCGAAAATATTATTTTATTTATTACCTTTCACTGTAGAATCATGAATAAACGGAAAGACTATCCATTTATCGTAGATGCAATGAAAGTTTAAGGTGTTAATTCATTTAAAACAAAACCCGTTACTTTTTTTTTTTTTCACTCTTGACTTGCACACATAATAATTTGCTTCTACATTAATGGGTAAATTGTATATTATCTAGTCCATTTTGCAAGCGTGACTCTCTAAGTGATCTTTGTAGACAGGTGCAGTTGGATGGTTGCTGAGGATCACAGTTGACTCCTAAAGTGGTTTTGCTGCCCACTAGCCCCTGTATCTTGCGTCAGGGTCCTAGTGAGCAGCAACTCCTCTAAATCTTCGGCCTATCGCACGCCTTACACTCACTCTCAAACCTAACGAAAGTCTACAACGAGCGATGGATGAAATCCAACTGTCTGTTGTCGCACATTGGATTTTACTGCCATCACTATTTGTGGGCTATCTTACAGCATCTCTGGCATTCTAAATTCTGTGAATAACAATAAGGTAAATGGAATGGAAACAGTTACTATATTGTTATATTATACAAATGATATATCATTATTATGAATTGAGATCGCGAAAGCTTTAATTATAGCCGATTAATTTAAATTGTATTACTATAATTACCGCTAGCACTGTTTCTCTCAACGATTTAAGGTAGGCAACGCATATGACGATTTCAAGTTTGCAAAGATTCTGACGTCATTTTAAAATGAAAAAAATAATATTGTGACATTAGTAACCAAAAACTTTTTATGTTGCTGCTATGTCAAAATGACTTCAGAGGCTGCAAGTTAGCAACCTTCGTGCAACTGCCATATGTAGTAATTCCACTGGTATTACAAGCGCCTCTGTATAGGCTACAGTGTCCGTTTAGCATCAAGGGGGGCTTATGCTGGCTTGCCACTTAAAGTACAAAATGGCAGTAGCAAAATTTTGGTCTACTAACCCACTGAATCGGTTTATTAAAATAATTTTAGGGTCATGTAGCAGTCGCTTCTGATTTCTGGTTTTAATGTGTAAATTATATTACTATTTGTAGATTTTTTTATACCACTAAGGTGGCACACAAGCATATGGCCCACCTGATGGTAAGCAGTCACCGTAGCCTATAGCCGCTAGCAATACCAGAGTTATCACTAAGGGGTGCCAACCATGTTGTTGACGAGGACTCTATGCTAGCAGCATGACTACTAGCCCAGCGTATCCCTGTGGAGCACTGGCAACATTACTTACCGCAGAACACTACACTACATGAAAGTAGTATTATTTCACTGCGGTCTTCTGTAAGGTGGAGGTATAGTCCCCAGTCGGGCGGCTCCAATTTATATGTCAAAACCCACGTGAAATCCCTAATCGCCCTACCTCTCTGTAAACGGAATACTAGAGACGAAATTGAATGTAAACAAGCAAAAGAGAGTAAGTCAGAAATAAAATGGCGCTCTAGACTCTTCCTGAGGAACTGGCATGATGATATTGTATTTATGTAGTCACACAATATTTTTCACGGATATTATAGTAATTTTACGTGTATACACAATTATTTTGACGAGGTCAATGTACTCGTGACGTTATTCTCCGATGAATATAGATATGTCTATTATACACTTAAGCGTAGGTCACATTACTCGTGTAATCCGTCCCGTCGAGTGTCGACGGCTGTGTATCTATTTTTGAATATTTCACTCAATCTACGCTTCTTATATAAATATTTGCATATTTTGATATTCGTGTTCTTATTATTTTTCACGAAGCTAATGGTGTGCAGTCTGTCAGGTGCACCGTGTTATGAAAAACGGTTTCGCTTCGGCCTATAATACGGCTTCGGCTTATCATCTTTGAAATAATAGTATATTTGAAAGATCTTATAAAACGGTTTATACAGGTAACAAACCAATGCAGCCGTATTTATTGACGCTGCTTAGAATGCCTACATGATCATACAATGCAACGGACGCTGAATACACATTTCTTCTAATTCTAAATACAAAGAATATAATATGTATGTACGTATTTTTAAATTTGTATGTAATCAAATCCTAATTTTAGCTGCATGAGAGATAAGTCTATACTACAAACAGACTGGCGGACAGAGTATTGATAACCTATACATAAACATGAAAGCAAACTTAAATTTCTTAGTCACATACAGGCTTTATATTTATTAATTTTATATTATAGATTTATATTATAGAGTTCATACGTTATTGTGCATTTCATTATGTCTAGAATACATATATATTTTGTATACAATATTAATACAAACAAAATATAATATTTTTAAGATATCTTTTTGTAAATAGTTTAATCTGTTTTGTGTCAATAAATTAATATATTTTTTAATTCACATAATATATAAACAGTAGGAAACAAAAAATATCTACCTCAGTTTATTTACTAACCCGAAAATATGAACAGATGAATGTAGCCTAAGCTTAATAGGATTGTCAAAATAGTCATCAGTCAGACTCTAATGCTCGGGTAATATGGTTCATATTTGCACCTCTGTACCACGTAATATTTGTTGGCATACAAAATTAGTTTAACAATAACATATGTGGGAGGTTTTCGGTAAATTTTAAACAAATATTAACTGTACGTTTTGCTTTCAGGTAATATAAAACAATTTGATGCATTATTCATGGCAAATAACTGTTATTTATTATTGTTCTTTGTTAAACATTTGCAAAATTTCGTCAATGGTTTTGAAACGATGACCTCAACTTACCTCATTTTTTTTATAAAAACCATAAAACAGTCCAAATTTGTCATTATTTCCTTTTTTACAAGTTGCTTGCCAAAATTAATCTTTTGAATTTGAAACGTTCTTAATATTCTTATAAGGTTCATTTGTTGTAGTTACAATCATTTCCTTGATTATAAGCGAACTGTACAGCAGTTATGAAAGTACAAAGGACAAATTCCAAGTTAGTCGCTATCAGAAATGTAAGTATTTTTTGGTACTATGTATCACAAGAGTGCTTAACGATTTTAATATATATTTCTAAATAACAGGTCCACCCTAAGGTAATCTGAAATGAGGGCAAAGGAGAAATTCTTATAAAAGTAATATCCATATTTTATAATGAAACATTAAAGACAAAAGGCCGTAATGAAATGCGCCCGTGTCGAAATAATATTCCTAAATTAAATTCGCAAGGTCAAGGGCGAGCTGTCCCGAGAGTCTCTAATTGAGGGATGGCTTTTAGTTGGACAAGGTAACAGCCCTGACGATAATAGGCTCAGTTACAACCATGATAAACGAATTAATTTGTTAAATATCACCTGCCTTATTTTCCGTGCTCTATCCTCAAAGAAATTGAGATTCATAAGAATCCTTCTGTAGTGTGATTCTTAAAAGTTCCACGTTCAATATCCGTTTAGAATTTCTGCAATTTCAAAATGTAATCGACTGTCCGACACCTCGCCAATTCTGACGCTGGATATTTCCATCGCATAGCTCATTAGGTAGCAGGTACGTAGTAAACGAATTTAAGCAGTTTGGATTAGATTTATATAAATAAAATTTTAAGTGGTGGCTTTGTGCTTGAAGCAACGGCCTGTCATCTGATGGGCCCAAGTTCGAATCCCGGCCTGTACCAATGAGTTTTTCTAAGCTAAAGCTTTTCTAAAAGCTACAGTGATTAATCACATTATGAGCTTTTAAAAAAAGAGGAAGGGTGATTTGGGATTTCGCCTGGGTTATCCCATTTAAATTAGAGCCACCCAACTGGGGACTGTATCTCCGGCTTACAGAAGACCGCAGTGAAATAACAGTACTTGATGTAGTGTTGTGTTTCTGCGGTAAGTGAGGTTGCCAGTGCTCCACGAGGATATGCTGGGCTAGTAGTAATGCTGCTAGCACAGTGAGTCCTCATCAACAACATGGTTGGCACCCCGTTAGTGATACCCCTGGTAGTGCTAGCGGCTATAGGCTACGGTGACTACTTACCATCAGGTGGGGCGTATGCTTGTGTGCCACTTTAGTGGTATAATTTTTTTTATTAAGTTCTTTTTCATCCCTCTAAGAACATGGGGCTCACAGTACTTGCCTATGTAGATTTGTACATTTAAAGTTAACTAGCTGTTACCCGCGACTTCGTCTGCATTTGTTTAAAGATAAATGATAGCCTGTCCTTCCTCAGGATATAATCTATCTCCTTGTAAAACCTTGTTTAGACCTGAAAAGGTAGCAAACAAAAAAACAAACAAAGTTACATTCGCATTTATAATATTAATTTATTGTTAGGTATTATAATTCTTAGTTATAATGTTTTTGGTTAATAATAGAAGCTTTGAAAAAAAAATGATAATACTTTTTTCTGTACCAGTTCGTCCTAAATTTTACTAAAATATTATAATTTGATCTCTACCACAAACGTGGGTAAACTACCCATCTGTGTGTTTGTCTAGTTCCTCATGCGTTACCTACACAACAGATAAAAATAATTTTCCTCAAATAACAAGTCACGTCAAAAAACTTGAACAGGTTAACGTACTAAGAAAATTTGTAAGTAATTTCCGGCGTGATTATCCCACTTTTTGAGTAAGACGTGCGGCTTATAACAACCTTATTGGTTAGGTTTCTAAGGTGATATTGGCTCATTTTGGTGGTAAGGTAAGTGTGTTCAAGTAATGAGAGGAATCCTTGAACCGCGTTGGTTTATGATTTTCGGTGTCAACGGTCGATACACGATCAACATTTTGAACATCACTGGTCAGTCGCTAAACTGAGTTTTTTTTTTAATAATTAAGGTGCATTTTAATTTAATGTTCCTATGTGAATTCCTAAAATTACAACGTGCGAATTAGCTACAAAATACTTGAAGATTTCAAACAACCTCCAAAAAAAAATATATTACATACTTAGGTATTCAAACTCGAACAATATAATAATTTCCCGTTTTCTAGTTTAAATATCTGACATGAAGTTCGAAATACTTACCTGGATATTCGCACTGCAAGGTCCACGACACAAAAAAGACAATAGAGCAACGGACATGACTGCCATTAGAGGACAATACTGACGGCCGTTCGCGTAAAAACGGCTGCGTGTCAATAACTCGACTCGTTTTTGCGCAATTTTTTCATAGTTTTTTTCTTAATTTCTACCGGCAATTGTTTTTGTCAGAATCGAAATATAAATTAAAATTGCCGGTACGTTACGATCGCGTCAGCGTGAGCTATGATTGGCGAACGATTCCGCTATAACGATTCAAAATTGGAACGTTATTGAAATTAGAATTTGGAAGTCGTCAGACTTAATTGCTACGTTAATGTAACAATTTGAATGGGAATTTTACGTTGCGTTAATCCGAGTTAGAATGAATACTGTTTACTTAAAGGGTAGTCTTCAACGCGTACGAAGTTCTACTTGTAACTTTTTCATTATTTTTGTAAGTTAAGGCAAATATAATATAGAACGATAGACTTGATCATCAACACAAATTTATCTTTTCTTCTCTTTTTAGGGTTCCGTAACATAAAAGGAAAAATGGAACCCTTATAGGACCACTTTGTTGCCTGTCTATCAAGAATTTTTATTTCAAGAACACGTGGAGCTATCAAACTGAAATTAATATGAAGGGTACTTCATATTAATTTCAGTTTGATAGCTCCTCGTCTGTGGTTTGTCTCTTTCAGCTGTATAATAATCAAACCTATGAGTCAATATGAAGAAAAGATATGGCCGTTTATGTCGCAAATTTTCGCATATTAAGTGATTTTACAAGGGAATCAAAAGCTATAGGGTACTTTCACACTTGGCCGGTTTTTTTATACGTCATACGTATTAGATAAATATCTTCAATCATATCAGGGTCGGCACCGCATGAGTGGTACCCCTGGTGTTGCAAGCGTCGATAGGCCGTTCACCATCAGGAGGGCCTTATGATTGTTCGCCACCTTAAAAAAATATTTTAAAAATATATTAATACCTGCAATGGTAACACTAGTTCATAACTTTTTTATGAGATCAGTCAAGTTTATCAGGTTTTCTCTAGAAAAAAGCACAAGCCGAGCACATCCGCTTCCCGTGTCGCCACTTCCCAGTGCGTAAGGTTTCTTTGGTAACTAAGCACCTGCTTATATAAAGTTGTTATGTTAAT
Organism: Falcaria lacertinaria; assembly: GCA_951449985.1. Lineage (NCBI taxonomy): Eukaryota > Metazoa > Arthropoda > Insecta > Lepidoptera > Drepanidae > Falcaria > Falcaria lacertinaria. Next base: position 3,549,619 of record OX602129.1, read on the forward strand.
GTGAACTTGATTTGCATATTCTTTTTGTTACAATAATATTATAACGCAACATCAAAAGTGAAAGTTACATAATTTTATATACTTCTTCAAATAAATCCATTCTTCTCAAGTAGTTTTTTTTACCGAAAAATCATTTGTTTTTATTAAATAGCCAAAATCTAAATCAAAAATCCTATTAATTCAATTAAGGCCCTAATAAGACACTTATTAAAGTCTAAATTCCCACAGGTTCAGAGAAAAAGCCACATCATAAGAATTGGCAGGAAAATTTGTGTCTTGTTTCATGTAACCATCACATTGTACAGTATTCAAACCTGAGTCATTGTCGAGATTGAAGACAATGGCGTTAAAATTTTAGGCCGCATCCACTGATCTATATTCTAAATCAATGGTCATCAAGCCTTTTTTGATTAACTACTAGCTTACATCTTAATTTCAAGCGTTATATACTTGTCTATGTGTTAATATTATTTTTTTGTGTTATCAATTGTTTTTATATATTATTTTGAGCAATAGGTATCCATGTTAAGTTAGTATTTGAAATGTAAACTTTATGTAATTCTTTTGGTTTTTAAAAGAGTAATTGCTGATTTTCTTGCCGGATTCTTCTCAACAAGACCGACCTTCCGAATCCGGTGGTAGATTCTGACGATTTGAAAGTGCTTGCCTGTAAAGTCTAGTCAAATAAAGATCTTTTTGGATTGAATTCAAGGTGCAATTTCCCATTCAAAATATGACCTCCAATAAGAATTAATACATTTAACCCATCTTAATTAGATCAGGAATTACAGTACATTTGTTTTGAACACGTAAGAATGAATTAATATTCTATTAATTTATACTAAAAATAATCCCTATTAAAATCTTGACCCCAATAAAAAATAATAAAAAAATTAAAGAAATAGGTAAATAATTTTTATTTTTAAAATTGTACCGTACGTTAAGCATCTTGAGACCGTATGCGGTATGATACCTGAACACCCTTATGTGATTGTCTCTTTAATGCCTTGGGAACCTTAGCTCTTCTAGGATAAAAAGACTGGGACGAATTCATTGCGCCTATTTGTAGGAACTTTCATTGAAATCCTTTCAATCGTTTATTCGTGATTTAGTAAAAAACAAATAAATATATAAAAAATGTATAATTAGGGTATATGTATACGCTACGCTCCCCGTTGTTCCTACCACAAACAACCTAGCCATAAGTTCATTAACCCCATTCCGAAGGCGGTTGAAACATTATCGAATTTAGCTAGAAACGTCAATAACATTTTGTTTCGATAACAAACTTGCACAAACAAACGATAGCGTTGCGTAACCTTATGCACTTTCTGCCACACATCTGGTGCCGGTAGCAGGAACATTGTCGACAACGTATTCGAAAACGTAACTCGCGAAATTTCAAAATTGTCATACTAATTTTTAGTTCCACTTTTCACCGCCGCAGCGCTGTTCATTTTTCAATACAAAAATAGTCGAAGGCGATACGAAAGCGTTGTCAACAATGTTCCTGCTACCGGCGGGACTGCGGATATTACGATTATTAAACTTAAATTATTACCAAAAAATTAACAGATTATTAAATTAAAAAAGCGATCATGTTCGCTTTTTTTATGAAACTAATTTGGTCGATTTTTTATTTAAGAATTCATACGTTAAAAACACCATTGAAAAAACCTGCCAAGTGCGTGTCAGGCCACACGCAGTGTAGGGTCCCGTAGTTGCCCTTCACAAATATGTGGCCTGTTCATTATTAGCGTGGAACCCTAATTATAGCATAACATTGGAGGCCCATCCGAACAGCATCTTGCTAAGCGCTCGCGCTTTTGACCGCGGCTGCCGCTCGATTTGTTAACTAATATGGTCGAAATTTTATTTCACCAAATTATAGCATAATTATTTGTACTCCTTTTGGTATGGAGACAACATTTCTTGTAAATACGTTTGTTGTGGAGACGACGTGCAAAAGTTTTGTGAATTAATGGGTACAGGTAGAATTTAGAGCTAATTAAATATGGATAGACTGTGGGAAATTCGATGCGAAAGGAATTGAATATAGGGTCGGCTGCTGATAGAGGAATGAAATAAAACAAACGTTGTCAAATTACTTAAGCTTGTATCAAATAATTTCAGGTGATAATAAGGCTGATGATATGTTGATACATACTGACCCTGATTATACTGATTACTGACCCTGGCCTGATGGCCAGGGTCAGGAAATCCCGCAAATTCTAATATTAAAATCCATATTAACAAAGTCATAGTAATTTCTATGTAGTTTAAAAACCATTCTCATGACACTTTTTACCACAGTCGAACAACAATTTGCAAAGTGGCATCACTAACAAATTCAATTTAAAAATAGAATGCTGCCGACCGAGATGGTAACTGGCATATAAACGCTTAAAATAAATAAAACCTACCTTAAGTTTAGGACGATAAGCTTGACTTCCATTTGTACTGAATGTACTTTCACTAAGTAATGCCAATGTCAGCACATTTTCTTCGTTATGCTAGTTACGCCACAGTTATGTTATGCAAACACGGCTAGAATCACACGCGTGGTATTCGCTAATCGTAATTTAAAAACATCTGATTCTAATTTAAATTCGATTCTATTCTTTTTTCAACTTGCATAAATAAAAAGATTGTTCGCTCATTTTATTTTTAGCTAAAGCCGGTTCTAGACTTTCAAATATAAAAATCGAACACACTTTCGATTGTTATGCGATGGGGGCACGGCAAACTAGGTAACTTTAATTTAGATTATATATTATTGCAATTTACATATTTTATTGGTCTTAAGGTGAAAACAATAAAAATTTAAATGCTTTTTAACGATGTATTTGATGGTAGGATGTTTTATAATACTGGTTTGTGTTCAGTGTTTTGTTTTGTCCTACTTTACGGTTTATTAGCTTTTTTCCGCGACGGCTTATTCCATACGACGGCTGCACGACGGTTGCGACCATTTTGACGTAGAGGCAACATAAAAAATGGTGGTTTTGGTTACGAAATTCAAAATGTTTTCGCTAGTTTTTTTTTTTCGGAAATGACGTAAGCACCTTTGCCACCTTCACACGGAATAAGCCCATTTTGCTTAGCTATACTGGGATATAGATAAGAAAAAGGCTTAGAACTATACAGAAGACCCCATAGTAAGTAAGAAAGAGAAGAATTACAAACAATCGTACACAGGAATTTTATTTATTAAGTAGTGATACCATTTTCAGTATACATACTTTCGCAATGAACTCGTAACAAAAATTCTATAATAAAAAACCACTTTACCTTGGTCGGTACACTTGGTACATACTCTTATCAAATTCGTTAACTAAGGTTGAGATAAACAAACAAATCAAAAGATTACACCGCAGAAAAAAATCAATCTTGATTACTGAGTAAATATTTACTAGGGCTTGGCTCGGTGTTCGGATACGAACTCTGATATTGCGCTGTTTATTTATTCTGTTGTCATGAGTTTTTTTTTCTTTTTTTTTCTTTAGAGTTTTTTGGATTCTTTATAAATTCCTTTTCTTGGTGCCGATGTAAACCACCTACGTAGTACGTATGTGTATTTTTTTTATACCACTAAGGTTGCACAAGCATACGGCCCACCTGATGGTATGCAGTCACCGTAGCTTATAGCCGCTAGCAATACCAGGAGTAACACTAACGGGTTGCCAACCATGTTGTTGATGAGTACTTATTGTGCTAGCAGCTAACTATTAGCCCAGCGTAGCCTCGTGGAGCACTGGCAACCTTACTTACCGCAGAAACACAACACTACATCAAAGTAGTGTTATTTCACAGCGGTCTTCTGTAAGGTGGACGTACAGTCCCCAGCAGACGGCTCCAATTTAAATGGGAAATCACCAATCGCCCTACCTCTCTTTTTGTATTATTGTGTGTGTATTTTTTTTCACGTCATACTACGCGTTTATAAACAACCAGCTGTCTTACTAGACGTCCTGTCTTAGCTATAAATTCATATGTCAAATACACCATAGAAAAAAGTACCTTTATTTTATTCCGAAATTAAAAATGTTCCATTTCTTTGTAATGTTCCAAGGTGTTAAAATATTTGGTCAAGCTATGGTGGCAACTCACTTATTATTTCTAGGTTATTATCTACTACTTTTACTCTTTATAACAAGAACGAATAAGATTATTAGAAGATGTGAATTTAAGTCAAGGTAATTTAAGTAAATAAAACGTAAAAGTTTTATTTACTTAAATTAACTTCTGTTTGATTGATAATCAATGGTGCATATAATAATTTTAAAATCAATATTCACATTTATTTGCTTTTCACTTACATTTCATGATATTATTCTAATTAATAAGCTGTGAATGAAAATCTAACGTAGAAACATTCTAGGCGGATATTTATATATTTATATTTACATACTTGCGCATAATCTTATCTGCAGTGGGCCTATTATGAACGCGTTCACATCACTAATTCATCAGATTATCGTGCTTTACCAAACTATTTGCGTGTCTGTACGCAGTAAATTTCGACATATTGACAAGTATACGCATGGAGTAACCTCTTACTAATCTTTGTTTATGGAGTGTGTAAAATACATTCATGTGTGATATTGCGGACTCAGAACTCTAAAAATATATCTCAAATCGATCTGTATTTTAAAATAATAATGTTTCGTGTACGTCTGAAATAAATTTCGGTAATTTTCAACTACCTACTTTTTGTGGTGATTATTACATGTTTTAATATATTTTTAGTTGATAAAAGATGGCAAGCAAGCTCACGACCGTATAGTAAGCGGTCACCGTAGTCTATGGATGCTTACAACATCAGCTTACAGCTTATCACCTTTGTTAAATAAATCAAGTTTTTTTTTTAACAGAGTGATACGCCTTTCGCGTTGGTGAATTAGATTTGTTCTAAAAACTTTATTTTTGTTACGATTTTTCGATACGTTAGCTTGGGTTAAGCGCTGGGTATAGCCGTCTCATCGCTTGTATTCATGAAGTATTTGCCTCTCTGTTATTTGGCTACGTATATATACTCATTGCAAGGTATCTGCTTTACCCTGAAGGAATGTTTCATTAGCCCATCGGCCTCCGAGCTATCCGCAGATCGCGTGACAACTTATAGTTTCAGATTGCGAGACCATTCCAGCCTTATCTGGCTAAAGCGTGCGTTTTTAAGCCTTAAAAGAGGGTTTATCTTGAAGCTATACAAATTTTATAGAAAGAAAAACAATAAAATGCGATTACAATTTCTTCATTTGATTCAACTACTTTTGTTGAATTAAAAAAAGTTTTAAATTCCTTTACAGATACATTTTATTTTAATCGTCTTCATTTAATTACACTTTACAAGGAAGTACTTTTAAATCATCAGAATCTACCGCCAAATTTGCATATTCGTTTTTCTAAAAGTATCTGACAACTCTTTTAAAAGAGTAACAAAATTCAAACAATCAATAACAATAACAACCCATTTAATACTCGTATTTAAGTACCTAGATAATGCGAAAACTGAACAGATTAGGACAAAATCACCACTTGTGATATCACGCCTAATCCTTGAAACAACACTTGTCTCTTTCTAACTCTTCTACAAATATAAGCAAATAGGTCAAATCAAGATTTCTGTCTCTGTCTAGTCCTCAGCTTTGAGTTCCCGCAAATCCTACGATTTTATTATATTATCGGAGAGAGAGATTACACACACTATCACTGTACCATAGCACTATGTACAATTGAGTAATTTTTATGCTGGAGCTACTTAGTTGGGCAATAGTATAATAGTAATATTTACTCACAAGTTACCTTGTAAACTAACACTAAAGACGTAATTAATTAACGCTACGTTTACGGTAAAATTCAAAATTACTTTCAGCCGCGGGAGTGTGCTTCGGGGCTCTAAATGGGGCAAAAGGGGGTTAAAGGGGGCCAGTTGTAAAGTATTATTTACAGCGCTTGGTGTAGGCTTGAAATTTTACGACTCAGTAATGCAATGATAATCGAATAATGGAAGAGCCGTGAGCGCACTTTGAGGTGACGAGAGAGTGTATAAAGCAACAAAATAATTTTAAAGATGGTTGGCAATTGTTTTACTACATATCAAATGCAACCATTCGCAAGGTATATTCCCGTATCACTTGAAATTGAATTTATATGTTTCGTATTTATTATTTTAGTCACATAAATATAGAGTTAGGTTTTTACTACTACTAGTTTTTTTAGATCGATCGAGAAATATGAATTTATGACTATATATAATATGACGTATATAATAGTATAATTTATGACGAGAAATATGATTTTCGAATACGTTGTCGACAATTTTCCTGCTACCGGCAGTAGTAACATTGTTATGACATAATATAAACATGTTGGCAGATATTGAAATGAAAAACAATTAATGTGGGGCGAATAGACACTCAAAATTAATTAACTTAAAACAATATATAATTAAAAGTGACACTACAGCTCCTGCACGGGTTATGCATAAAACGGTGGTAAAGAATGTCAAAGGTTATACAGAAACAGTTAAGATAAAGGAACTCGACTGCGCAAATGAGTACGCTTTATTTATATATAGCATCCCAAACTTTTATTATGAAAATATCCGTCGACCAATTTAAAACATTTTATTACAAGTTCACATTGTTCTATGTCTATTGTTTTCAATGATCAATGATAATTCTACGAACTTCCAAAAATATTTCTGTGTTCGTCTCTTAGACCTGTGTGTACAACATTTATATGTATTTATGTAGTATTGTATTCTCACATAAATATAAACCTGGATTTTTAGTCGTGTGGCACAGCCGAAATTTAAATATTACTTAACTGCAATAGACAATAGTTCTTACATAGAAAGACCAGAAAAAAGCAAAATATTACTTAACTGCAATAGACAAATAGTTCTTACATAGAAAGACCAGAAAAAAGCACAACTTGTAAACTAATAACAATTCATTAGTAGTTACCTCGATTGCCCCACCCACTGTCGCATCTAGTAACTCTACATCTGTGCCAGGTACTAAGTCTCCGCTTTTATTTATTTTGGTAACACCGCAACACGGTGTTTACCCACCGTATTTGTGTTGGAGTAATGTTCTGGTTTCGCTATTTGCCAAATAAAACCGGGATAAGTCGCTGGGACATATTTTATGCCCCGGATAAGATGGGTTTAAAGCCATATTGAATTAGGAATAGTGTGGAATTGAAAGTTAATATGACCGGGACCTGATTTGTGGGGTCACTGCACACTGTACATTACATTATGCTTTGGCGAGATGTAATTTATTTAAGGGACTCCTTTTAATAATTATATTATATTTATTAATGTTTTTAGTTTTAGGTTTAGATTTTAATTTAAATAAATATTTATTTAAGTCTTAAGATTATTAGGTTCTTTCTAAATTGTATCTAGTTCATGTAATTAAACAGTTATACTAGATTTTCCTGTGACTATGCTCAGCGCGTATCCTGCTATTGCTAAGAAAAAAACATAAAAATCGGCTCAACTGTTTAAGATGAGAATTACTTACTATAACAGCCCTTATTAGTAGGTTTTTGGGAATTAAGATTAAAACACACTAGAACATAATTTACTCTTAAGCAAAATAAATTTCATATTAAATTTCTCACGTCGGCTGGTTGAGGCCTCCCGTGACAGGCGTGCTGGAACCTATCTCGCTCAGAGAATCAGCATTGCTATCCAGCGTGGCAATGCTGGCAGCATTCTTGGCACGCTACCGCATGATTCCGGTTTGGGTCAGATCTTTTATCTATAAGTAGGTAGGTTAAGATATGTTTTTGTAAATAGTTTAATCTGTTTTGTGTCAATAAAGTGTAATTTCATATCGTTTGTAATTGCATTTAACATAACAATAATACGAGATAATTGTTATGTTAAATGTTAAAATGTTATGTAAAATGTAAATATATAGACAATAAATTAAGCAATCAAGATTATACCAATATCTTAAATATATGCACTTCGATTAAGTCTAAGTGACTTCCTGAACTGCATTACGCAATCAAACACGATTACACGCAAGCTATATTAAAGATAGATGTTTTCCTCGAGACTTCGCCCGCGTATCAATATAATATATAGCCTATGTTACTCAGTGGTAATGTAGCTTTCTAACGCAAAAGATTTTTTGAAATCTGTCCAGTAGTTTTGGAGCCTATTATATTATATATAAACAAACAAATCGTTCCTCTTAGTAATATTATTAGTGTAGACAATTTTTTCATATACACACACAACTTTTAATTTAATTAATTCGGATGAACTTGTATAATATAAACAATTTTAAAACAACGTAAGGCGTGTATTGTATATGGGAAGGCATCTCCACTGGCACTACGAATCATAATACATATATTCGATAAAAGCCCTGAAGTGAACTAATCATTTTATTACTCTTTGCATTATATAACTATGCAAAGTCGACATTTGCGTACCTACATCAGTGCCGGTAGCAGGAACATTGTCGACAACGTATTCAAAAACGTAACTCGCGAAATGTCAAAATTGTCATACTAATTTTTAGTTCCACTTTTCACCGCCGCAGCGCTGTTCATTTTTCAATACAAAAATAGTCGATGGCGATACGAAAACGTTGTCGACAATGTTCCTGCTACCGGCACAGGTGTTACATCAGGTGAGACGATGACATAGCCAGCAAATATATAGTTTACTTAGTATTCAACAATCGATTTAACGCAATAAAATCATATTATATTTAAAAGTGGCCATAATAGCACTGTCCTTTACAGGGCGTGAGATGCCACCATAACTAATCAAGCAATAAGCATCATTTTCAGATATTTCTCCCGTCATATGAATGACGTCATACATTATATTAATTACTCGACTGGGGACTGTACCTCCGCCTTACAGAAGACCGCAGAGAAATAACACTACTGTGTTGTGTTTCTGCGGTAAGTAAGGTTGCCAGTGCTCCACGATGATACGCTGGGCTAGTAGTAATGCTGCTAGCACAGTGACTGCTCATCAACAACAGCTTGTGTGCCACCTTAGTGGTATAAAAAATAAACTTACGGGGTAGGCAGAGAGTATAGAGCGCCATTTCACTCGACTTGCACATCTCTTTTACTTCCTTTACATTAATCTCTTTAACGTGCCCGCCGATTTCGAGTACCTTCAAACTCAAAACCATCCTTATTTGAATAATAAGTTCTTTAAAATCTTCAGAATCTACCACCAGATTCGGAAGGTAGTTTTTTTGCTGAAAATAATCCGGTAAGAAACTCAGTTCTCTTTTTCAAATAAAATAATTTATAATTTACATTTATCTAGAAATTTAGACCTTGGCCTTTTGTCATGTTATATAATCTAGTATGTACTATAGTGGTTAATGTTAATTTAGTTAACAACTAGTTGGGACATGAACTCACCTAGTTAAAGGGCACGATTACACCTAACCGTCGAACAATAAAATGTGTTAATGTATAAAACTGAAGTGTTACGTGTTCCTGGAATAGCTGTTTAGGTAACTAGCCAGCTATAAATGCTTCGAAGAATTTATTTACTACCCTAACATATTATTAACGCTTCATAAAAACCCAAAGTTGTAGAGTTTTAGCATCATAATAATAGGTCTTGTAACTAAATATCTTCTTGCCTTCTCGAACGTTGCTCGAAACGGTAGGAAGTCAATTTTTTTTTCAAATTGTCATGGTTTCTGACTTCTGCAAATGATGCAAAAAAACATACCACTAAGATGGCAACTAGCATACGGCCCGCCTGATATTTGTTGGTTATGTTAGCCTTTAGCATCATACCTTAATCCTATGCAACCTCCTATCAAGGCTCACCTCTACAAACGACGCAAGTTTTTAATCTATTAGAATATTGAAAATTCATTTTCCCATTAAAATGTTCATCAACACTTTCATTTTAACACTATGAAAACCTTTTTTCATTCTCTCGTAGACTTATTTTCCATTACAAGACTAGTCAATTTAAAGAGGAATTGTACGTTACATTTTATTATCAAGTGCTACTAAGAGACATGAATTTATTGAGGGTAAAAATATTAAGGAGTTAAATTGTAAGTCCTCTAGAGCTAGCGCTCAAGTTATTTACTATACAAAAGACGGCAATTTATCCCTCCGAACTCCTTTTGTATGTGACAGTCGGTGTTTATCTTACAGTTTCAGATAACAAGCTTCGTCTGACACGAAATAAGTTACTGGTAGATGTTGAAAGAGTGGTTTCGATCAGGCTTTGAATATAACATGGATATATGAAGAATACGTGTAATAAACATATATTTTATAGTGGCAAAAATGCATGTGCCTCGCCTGATGGTTACCGTAGCCTATAGGCGTTTGTTTTGTACTACCATGGGATCACTTGCGCGGTGAAGGTAATAACACTACTTGTATAACACTACTTGATGTAGTGTTGTGTTTCTGCGGTAAGTAAGGTTGCCAGTGCTCCACGAGGATACGCTGGGCTAGCAGCAACCCGTTAGTGATACCCCTGGTATTGCTAGCGGCTATAGGCTACGGTGACTGCTTACAATCAGGTAGGCCGTATGCTTGTGTGCCACCTTTGTGGTATAAAAAAAGTATTATGCCGCAAAAAACAAAAGCATCTCATGGGATTTAAAAAAACGGGAAACTTTGTTCAAAATCGATGTGGACGGGTAAAATAGGACGCATTGTCCTAGTAGCATAATATGAACTCCTTAATATCAGGCAACTTATACTCCGTTTAAAAGTTGGTCAAATATTTGCCTGGCAATAGGCTCGTATATAATAGGCTGTTATTCAAACGCCTATAGGATTTGTTCTGTGTTCCATAGGCTACGGTATCTGCTTACCATCATGTGGGCCGTAAGTTTGCTTGTCTCGGTTGTAGTAAAGAATTCGCCAAGTGCGAGTTGAACGCGCACACCGAGGGTTCTGTACTAAAAACAAACTAGTTGAAATGACAAACTTAACTTTCCCGTTTGATACCTAGCTAGACACGGCTATTGTACCAACCGCAATTAAAAATAAATAAGGTTGTATAAAAAAAACTGTTTTAGAAAATATTGTAATACACACTATGAGCATTTCAAGCGTCTACTTGTTGCAATTATTAAGTTAAAAACACGTTTCTAGTAGTGGAGCCATCTTTATTTTTTATTTATCTTCTGTTATAGCGGCAACAGAAATACACATTCTGTAAAAAAATACCGTCTACCTAAAACGGATCATCAGATACAGCCTGCTGACAGACAGACGGACGGACGGACTGTGGAAGTATTAGTAATTGGGTTCCGTTGGTTACCCCTCGGGTGCAGAACCCTAAAAATATACAATAAGTAGGTTCCGTTGAGCCATAACTAAGAACATTAAACTACTTCCGCTTTTATCGGTGTCACCATTACGGTGAGCTGTCACAGATCATAAACTACCTCGTAAAATACCTATACACAATACATACCTACTCGTAATTCCTGGGTCTATTTGAAGTCTTCGTGATAACACAATAAGGCTGGATTTAGAATACAAACTAATTCTCAGGCCGTGGTCGTTTTCTGAAAATATTAGGGAGTTTCAAACAAAATTTTGAAAAGTCAAAAGACAATTACACAGCTCTTATTGTAAACTAGCTGACCCGACAGGCGTTGTCCTGTCTTAGCTATGAATTCAAAAAAGACGTGTAGTTTATCGCGAAATTAAACAGGTTCCGGTTTTTTTCCTTTCATAAGAACCTGCAATAACAAACCCAAAAAAAAAAAGAATTAGCGAAATCGGTCCAGCCGATCACGCGTGATGCCGTGACCAAGGGAAATAGGGATTAATTTGTATATATAGATTGCCATAGATACGGTGTTTGGATACTCAATACAATACATGGTTTTATACAGTGTTTTTCAATATTCAGCAGGTAAAGCTGTAGTTTGTTCCAACCCGGGGCGTTAGTGTCCTAAAAGCGCAAACAGACTTCTAATACATTATCTTTAGGGTCTATCGCGCGTTGTAAAGATTGAATCTCTGTAATGCATGTGGGGACACGCGATCTCGCTATATATGAGTGCTCGAAGTTATAGTCCGATTAAAAGCGCGCTTACATTGTAACACTGATAATATTATTAAGAAAAATGAACTTACTTTGAACAAAAAATAATATGACAAGTTAACTTGTTAATACATTTTCATGTACTATAGGTACAGCTATCGTTTCTGTATCCGCTTCCTTACGAACCTCGTTATCTTTCACACAGTCCATCTTTTTTAATTTTCCATCTATAACATCTTCAGACACAAAAGTCTTCCTGTAAGGTTGATTACATAATCATATCATAAAAGTATATAAGTATTCCGTATTCTATCAGCTACTGGTTCCCATAGTATAAGCATTGCTTAGTTTTGGGCCAGGTGGTTTGTGCGATAATATCCATGCATTATTATTGACATATTACAAAAAATGACTTTATTCAAAACAGATTAAACTATTTACAAAAAAAAATACAGAACTTAACCTACCCACTTATAGATAAAAGATCTGACCCAGCATTGCCACGCTGAATAGCAATGCTGATTCTCTGAGCGAGACATGTTCCAGCGCGCCTGTCACGAGAGGCCTCAACCAGCCGACGTGAGACCTCCTTGAAAAGCTGATGAACATTATTATTATTATTATACATACGCTTTTAATTCAACTAATAACTCACTACGAATTAACTTATCTTCACAGAGAAATCCGTCAACCTTTTTCAATCGCTGCGTCTCTAAGATCAAGGAGGGGCATTTTAGGAGAGCCATAAAAGTGGATAATATACTTAGTTCAGCTTCGGCAAGCGTGATCGCAATACGTATATCGATGTGTGCCTCCTATTTATTTGGGTCGTGGGATGAAAAGGTTTTCACACGCTCGTCGCAGAGCAAATATAATTTAATTTTTTGGTTGCGAGAATTTAATACATTGTAGGTGTCTGTGGATTTACTAGGCTGTGGTTAGGTTAGGTAGAATAGGGCCTGCTGACAGAAATGAGAAGCAACCAAGATTGTATAAATATCCTACTATCCTACTAATATTATAAATGCGAAATTTATGAGTATGGATGGATGGATGTTTGTTACTCTTTCACGCAAAAACTACTCAACGGATTTGGTTGAAATTTAGAACACAGATAATTTATAACCTGGATTGTCACATAGGATACTTTTTATCCCGGGAAAACTTTAAGTCCCTCTGAGATTCTAAGCTCAACGCGGACATAGTCGCGGGTAGAAGCTAGTAAAATAATAATAATAATGTATGACACCATACTGAGTCCTGGGAGTGGAGGCAGTCAGCAGCAGGTCTTGTTGTGCGTGGTGGTAAATAAAACTATTTGGTTTTATGCGTAGTCCGGTTTACTGGTTGATTGAGCTTGTTGAGTCTCCGTCGCTGAGATATATACCATAGCGACGGAGACTCTCTACAGCGCGCGCTATAATAGGTATATTTATTTAAGTGCCATCTAATGGTTAAAAACCAAAAACATTAATTGTCCGTTAAACAAATAATAATGATTGGACATAAACACATAGCGCCAACCTTACTATTGAAACCAGCAACTGATTGACAACTTCTTTTTTTTTTGTAAATACCTAACACGCTAAGCGAACACAAATGTGTATCACATAAATGCTTGCCCCGACAGGACCCTAGCGTAGCAGCCAGGTATTCATCCATCAGATCCATTGGTCTTGTCATCGTATTTTAATCGAGCGCACGGCCGGCTCTTGGTAAACAGTCACCAACAAAATTATACTAAGAAATCACTCCTTGCAGCATAAAAGACGATCTCTGTCTAAAAGGGTCCCCTTAATACCTATCGGCAGTGCAGTACATACACAAGATAGCGTTATTTGATTGCTTTCTTCTTTCTGTAATTTTAAGGTCCAGGTCCGACAGTTCCAATTTCACGAATTATTCTGTTTCGACCTAACACTAAGTTACTGGTCATTTAGCACCACCCAGACCCAAGGTATATAGTATACAGTGAACTAAACCCTTAAACAATGCAAATTTATAGAATCCTGTGAACACAAATCATGAGTTGATTCAGATTTTAGATTTAGATCTCCTACCTAGTATACGCACAATAAATCTAGAATGTTTATTTTTTAATAGCTTTGCGTTCAATCTAGTTTCTTCGTAGTATTTTTTTTATATTTCGCAACATAGCTTATCTTTGTTTTTTATACCACGGAGGTGGCACACAAGCATACGGCTCACCTGATGTTAAACAGTCACCGTAGCCTATAGTCGCTAACAATACCAGGGATATCACTAACGTGTTGCCAACCAGGGGCTATTGATTGAGGAGTCAACGTAGTGTTATTTCACTGCGGTCTTCTGTAAGGCGGAGGTACAGTCCCCAGTCGGGTGGCTCCAATATTAATGGGAACACCACGGGTGATCCCAATTCGCCCTCTCTATTTAAATTTGTCTGCTAATATCGTGCGTAAACTTATGTTTAAAATGTAACATTGAACTGAGTGAGTAACATCGGCGCAATCTTAGTTCCCCAAAGCACATGACCTTACAAAACTTACGGAACCGAAGGTAGATTGGCCCATTCATACTGTGAATGGGCCAAATCAGACGTTGCTTGCTTATTTATTTACGAACACGACACTGAATTAAATTACACATGTACAAATTCTCGGATATCTTCTGTCCTCGAATGTAATCAGAGGAGGTTGTAAGGCAGTGGTTACATTGCGTTTATGTCCTTATATATGTATATATATATGTATTCAGAGGGGGAACGCTGCCAGTATCTTCGGAACCTTGCCTACAGGGACTCCTTTTATGTTTAAGGTTTAGTTTTTAATTGTCTTTTTTTACATATAGGTAATCGAACTCCAGTCGTCCGTGTACCAATATATGCGTCCAAGTTTTGCCATAACCATCATATGTGACTACGATAACTACTCGCTTAGCTAAAAAACTTTGTTTTTAAATAAAATATTAGTTTAATAATTAAGACAGAATAACTGTCTTAATAAATGAACGCTTACGCCAAATAGATCAGTTATAACGTAAAAATATGTTTTTTACTTACCCTAAAAATACTCTATAACAGCAATTTAAACCATATATTTTTTATACCAACGTTGTGCAGTCATTCAGGAATGAAATACAATATATAATATAATTTGCTTTATTCCGCTTAAATTAATAAAATAAAGCATATTATATTGTATTTTGTATTTTATAAATATTAATTTCCGCAAAGCAATACCTGATTCTATTCAATTATTCACATACGTATATCATATAATTTACTACTTGTACAAATAATAGCTCAAATAACAACAAGTCCAGACATAGTAGGAACCACCACAATCTTATGATACTTATGAAGATATTGATGATTACAGAAGACTAATATAACGAGCCCTAACAATCTCATCTTGAAAATCCTGTGTGTGCGTGCCGTCGTGAATTGAAAGATCTATTCTAAACGTCACCCACACATGACATATAACACGCAGGAGCTAACTCAATTGAGTCCGCAAATCCTTGCCAATAGTCGTCTCGAGTAACTCAGTTATGTCACCTCTACGTTATGTCACATCTGCCGACATGTATATTGGATTACAGCGAGTTTTGCCGTAATTAGTTTAGGCGATAATGTTTTATTGTTCCAGCGTAGTTCGGTTTCGTTTGTGTAATGAAGTTATCCTCTTGTATCACTTAGATGAGGCTGCGAGGGATTCCGTGCTTTGTGCGACTGTGAATGGATTGCGCGGATTTTTTATCATAACAAATTATGATTTTTTTATCATACTATTTCTTTTGATTTTTGTCAATGGTTACCTAACCCGAAAGAAATAATAATAACAAGTATTCATAATAATAATAACAAGCTAAGGTGTATTGATTAATGCAAAAGTTACTATATCCCTCAGGAATATAAGGCAAAATTTTATCTTTCCTATGTGGCATTATATTTCTATGTTCATGATTTAATTTTAAAAAATCACCTATTTTACATACCACTGAGGTGGTAAACAAGCATCGGCCAGCCTAATGGTAAGCGGGTACCGCAGCGTATGCACGCTTGCAGCACTACGGGTTTCACTCGCACGTTGCCGACCCTAATACTTATCACTAAGTGGTTACCGTTTTTTGGTTTTATTATGAATTCTCTCAATCAACGTTCTATTTAATCCAGCTACCTCAACAAAATCACACGTCACCGCCGTTGTTCCGTAGATTATGGTTAAATCTCTCATCCCAAATCCATTTAACAAGTCGATAAACAAACGAGGTACCCCAAAGCACATTAATTCTGCGTTAACCCCACAAATGTCCAATCTGACCGCTGGTACGTTTTAATCTTGTCGCATTTTAGGAAGGAATACATTTGTAACCCGTTCTCTGTTCTTTTGACAAAAGATCAACCTTAATTAGTCTGTAAGGTATATGTAATATGGACCTCGTAGCCTGATTTAAATTGAAAATAAAATAAATAATAACATAAAAAATCAATTAATGGTCAAATTACTTTGGACAGTGTATTCGTATTGCTTTCGAATATTTTGTATGGAAAATTGTAATCGAACGTTGTTTTTTCTAAACCTTCTGATAACATTTACTTCCTAAGACTCAGATGTGTGGAATGACGAGTGTAGGATGGTTCCTGAATTAGATTTCCTGATTTATCGCCCAGAATCTTGTTACGTTTAACGCGACGCTAAAGTATTTGGTACTTACGTAATTAATAGACGCACGTTGATCCTTGGGGTCTTTTGTGTCTGCTCATAACCATAGACGCTTTAAGTCTGACAAAACCCCCTTCCCGTAATTCCTGTCTTAACCCTCAACGTAATCAGAAAAGGGGCAATTTTTACCCCACAATTCTATTTCTCGCTTCCCCATAACAGATATTCAGAGAATTCGCATTCCTCGGTAAAGGGTTAGAATTGCCCGCAATTTAACCATAAAACTGTGACTGGGTATTTTTCACCCCATGGTCGTATTGTCTCGGCGAGACGTCGGCCCGATTGTTCGGAAAATTACTGGGTATTGGGGAAAGCTATTGCCAATCATGACGTCACATCAGCTTTGACAGTACCTATTTATATCCAGTAATTTGAGGGCTTAGCGTATTTCGATTTTCTCGTTACTTTTTACGAAATTGGAATCGACTTTGGGGTCATGTAATCAAGCCAATGTAAGAATTTCGTTTTCCCTTAGGTATCTTTTGGCAAAGATAACAATTGCCTTCCTAAATAGTTTATTGGAGTATCAATTTTTGCTACAGTTGTGTTTCTTTGTCTTTTATTTTTTGGAGGGTCGACAACGCGCGATTGATACCCCTGGTGTTGCAAGCAGAGGGTATGGTGTATGTTATTCGTCGTCCCTCTAACATTGTTCAGGACTGGCATCGATGTTTTTAAATTTTATGTATTTATCTGTTTATTTTAGTATTTAAATTTATGTTCCGCCTACAATATTACATTTCTAATACGATACCATGAGGCCATTATGGTTGTTTGCCATCTTAGTGGCGGTATAAAAAAAAGATTTAATATTATGATTTGTTCTCAGTAGTTCCTTTAAAGGAATTAGTGAAGAAATAGAGGTCAATCTGATGGTAAACACCGTGGCCTATAGCCGCTAGCAACGCCAGAGGTATCACCCTGTTTTTGATTATGACCCACTGAGCTAGCAGCATTACTGCGAGCGCAGCGTCTCGTCGTGGAGCACGTGCAACCTTACTTACCGCAGAAACACAACACTACATCAAAGTAGTGCTATTTGACTGCGGAGGTATAGTCCCAAGCCGGCTCCAAATTTAATGGGAAATCCCACGGGATATCCTAATTCGCCCTACCTCTCTTTTAATAGGCTTTTGAATCTTAACCCCCACCAATACAGTAGTTTTAAAATAAAAATGTGTCAGTTACCTATCGGCTCCCGATAGTAAACGGTCACCGTAGCTTCTACAGACAACCAAATATCCGACCAGATAACAGCTAAGCAGTAAAACATAAGCGCTTAAGTTATGCAAAGCCGAATACTTAAGGTATTCCAAGCATTTCAATAGCGTATAATAATATAAACAAAGTATATTAATATTAGCTACTCTGAGATAATATTCTGTTTGTATATAGTATTATACATCTTAGGTGCTGAACAATGATCGAATAGTCAATCCTGAATAAATCCTCCAAGAGTGCTTAAAATAAATAATATAAAAAATACATAAATTTGTTTCAATATTTATAAATTTGATCTTAGCTTTTCCTCTCATACAGAGTCATACACATACAAGCCAAATTTTAATAGAATAGAGTTACTTTAATATTTTTCGCCCAATTCTCGATACCCAATTTCACATCAGTAAATAACTTGGACTTCACTTGTCTTCGTAGTGAGGGGAAGTAGTCCATAGTTTTATTATAAATGCGAATGTAAAAAATAAAAAAATGAATGTAAATCTGTTTGTTTGCTACCTTTTCAGGACTAAACGGCTGAACGGATCGTAATAAAATTTGTCAAGGAAGTAGATTATATCTTGGGGAAGAACTTATGCATTTTTTGTCTTTAAAAAAATGCAGACATAGTCGGGGGTGATAGCTAGTACTTACATTTTCGGTAGTTTCGGGTATACCCCACTTTGATTTTGAAACTCTCTTGTTACGGGGCTGCATGTAAGTAAAAAGGTGAACCTAGTACCTAAGCTTAATGAAAGATACGTTTGTATTTATTGACTATTTTGTTTGCCATTACGTGCTGATTTACATTACACAATAATAGTCTATACTTATATTATACAGAGATAAGATTTGTAATTAAAGTTGATTTAAAAAATCTTACACAACAAAAATGCGAAGTTATCACTGTGTAACATAGTATATTTATTTTATAGCTACGTGGGCGATTTCGCGGTATAATAGCTTGGAAATACTTTAAAACACCCATGGCTTGAATTACAATAACCTCAGATGGATACAGACTTTAACGTAACGACCAGTGCTCATTAAAAGTTACGTAATCCAAATTCTCAGTTTTTATTACCGAGTGAAGGTCAATAGAATGAAAAAAATCTCATCGCTCCACTCTCCAACGAGGGGGCAGGAGCGACCGCTCATTAGCTAAATAGATGGGCAGTCAGCACATCCGCTTCATTTATTACAACAACCACCCCTAATTCCACCGTTATTGCTGTCCAAACGAAATGTATTATTCCACGTGATAATGGAATAGGGAAGTGGTTTGCTTGAGAACTAATGATATGGTGATATAGCTTTGCTGCAATAGATTTAGGGATAAAACTAAATTTAGAACAAAATGTTGGACTAAGCTTTTGTTTCCCTCTACATCTCCTAAATAAACTGACGGGTTTCAGTATGTATATCATTAAACAATTTATCCCGAAACTAAAAAAATATAAAGAAATATACCTATAATATAACGTTATAAAATATGAATTAATTTATTCTAGAACTTAAATCTTCGGTCCAAACAGAATTTGCATACAAGGATTTGCTTTTTAGGCTTAGAAGAACCTAGAACTTACATAGTATATTATCTACTCTGAGCTAGAACTGAGATTGTGCAAGTCTATTTCCAGATATAATTTAGGACATAAGCATAACAACGCCATATAGTACCATGAATTTTGTTCACATGCATTTGGTTATTAATATTATAATAACCAGCAAGGTTCTATAAAAGAACTGAAGGGTGTGCTTTCAACGAAAATATTGTGTCGGCAACGGACAGGTTGCGCGATAGCTTAGGACGTGCCCTATCGCGTTGAATAAAGCTGCGCTTTCGAGGGGTTGGTTCAAGTTTATGATATTTTTATTAAGTATATAAATATTTTGAGGCCGTAATTTCCTACAGTGCCTCTCTGGATAGATATGAGCAACGAACGGCGCTTAAGGGGAGCGGTAAATTGAAATATTTTACGTGTACATCGCCTTCATTCGGATAATCAGTATTGCTATCTAGTGAAGCGATGTCAAGCTCCCTGGCACGCTCGGGGGAAAATAATATTGAGGACTTTCATCTTTATCAAAAGTGAGGTGTGAATTATGTAGAAGTGGGCCATCTATATAAACCAGTGTTTTTCAAATTTTATTGGTGTACCGCCCCCTTTGGAAACACATTTAATCCAACGCCCCCCCAAAATCCTTCATATTTTTTTGAAGAAGTATGTAGGGATATAAACAGTAACGGCTTATGTTTTGTATCTTATATGTTTTTTTTACATTTCGGTTTACCTTCCACCGCCAACAGATTTTCAATTAAGGCCCCCAATTTTACAAGTTTAAATCGCCCCCTCAGAAAGCCTCAGCGCCCACTGGGGGGTGATATCGCCCATTTAGAGATAGATCAATACCTTCTCTACATACTTGACTATAAAGTTATAAAAAGGGAAGTTTATTTGCGAGCATGTCTTCTGGGAACTGGAACTATAGAATTTTAAAGATATTTCTTAGAAAACTGCACTATAGTAACATAGTCGTAGGCTTTAAACGAGTAGGTACCCGTTTGCCACGCGGGGACATCACGGGAAAAACCTAGAATGTATAAAATGTAATCCGCTTAAGTTTATCAATTTCTACCTCTCACCTGATTTACTTAGAAGACATCCCGTCAAATCGCTACACTTTTCCACTTTACCAATAATCAAATTCGAAAGGTGGTAGGGCGATAAATCAATTTACTAGCAAATTAATTCCGCTTTAGTTGTGTCTAAACCGGATTTTTTTCATGGGGTCATACAATAACATATCGATAATATTTAAATTATATAAAATATTGACGAGGACGCTGTTCTAGTGGTTAGTATACCTGACTGCTACACTAGGCGTCGCGGGTTCGATCCCCGCCGGGGTGAACAAACATGTTTGCCTTGGCTGGGTGTACGTATTCACAAAAAAAGTATTCATCAGTATCAGCACTGGTTCCCATAGTACAAGCTCCATGTCCATGCGTTATTAATTTATTGTACTATACTCAATTCTGCCAGCAGCAATGCAATTCGGGAGCGACTTAAACTGCTTTTAGTTTTTGATGTGAGATGTGACAATTACGAGTATGTAAGAAACTGCTGTATTGATGAAGAAAGCTAATATCGATTGTAATTTTGTTTCAGGTATACCAACATTTATTTCAATCGTCTTTTTAGACAAGTGGATTCAGGTATGAAATCAATTTCCAATTTAAGATTAGAGCACTTTGATCCCTTTTTGTATGAGTACCAATACGCATGAGTAGTCAAGAAAATTTCCAATTTTCCAGAAGTACTATTGGAACACGCAAAAAGGTATGAGATCTCGCTTAATAAGCCCCACGTATGAACTCGTCTCAGTTGGAATATTGATCGAATAATCGAACAAATGAATTCTTTTAGACAAAACTTTTTGAAGCCATAATGTCCTTGAAATAATGGCCTGTTATCTGATGGGCACAGACACAAACTTCGGCGGCCTGTACCAATGAGTTTTTCTAAGCTTAGGTACACTGATTAATCACACCATGAGCTAAAAAAGAGAGGTAGGGCGATTGGGATCTCCCGTGGGATTTCCCATTAATATTGGAGCCGGCCGACTGGGGACTGCACCTCCGCCTCACAGAAGACCGTTGTAATTATATATTATGTAATTATATAATTCCCGCCGTGTCCCGCTCCGGGTCACTTATGCGTGAACAAGATCTATAACCGTTTTTTAAGTAAGCCGTCAACGCACAGATTTAATCCCGAGTGGACACATGGGAAGTACATCGGTGTTTAACACTGGTTTGAACGACTGGTGTGTTGCGTGTGATGCGTTGTGACACGCCGTCACTGTGTTATTCAACGGGTTAACTCCCCGGCGGCGGAATGAAGTGTTAAGGAATGTATGACATGTTCAGTTAACCATGCAAATGAACGGTGTTTGAAGTGTGTAAGTGAGGTTGGTTTTGATTAGGACTTAACGGCAGTCAACGCGGTATAATAAATAAGCGAAATGTGTGCTTTACGTCACTGCATTCTGTTGACCTCTAACGATTGCCTATAGATATAATTACATAGGTAAACCAGAATTCTAAAGTTAAAATACATATTCTATTTTCTAAATTTATTTAATTTCCTTTTACGTACGAAAACGTTTTTAAGGCTCAAGTCCCGTTGTACCTGAATCTATTGCCCAAGATAATCAATTGCCGTACCCTTTTGCCAAAAGCATAAATTTCCAACAAAAGCTCTTAGTTTTTCTCCGAAGCGAAAATGTGAGAATCTTGTCCAAATCATTATTATGTGTAGTACCTACGAACGAAGTTGGCAAGCAACACGGTCTGTCTGATCGTAAATGGTCACCGTAGCCTATGGACGCCTGCATCACCAGCGGTAACAAAATCATATTCAAGAAAATGTACAATGAGATACGTAAGTTCACATTTCTTTTATTTAATTTTATTTAAGGATTTTATACCATTTTATCACTACACAGTTTGTATGGCAAACAGTAAGAAGAAATGATTTTTTAAGGGGTTCCGTACCCGAAGTATATCCAACGGAACTTTACTAAGACTCCGTTTGGCGCGTCCGTCCGTC
This sequence comes from Falcaria lacertinaria, assembly GCA_951449985.1. NCBI lineage: Eukaryota > Metazoa > Arthropoda > Insecta > Lepidoptera > Drepanidae > Falcaria > Falcaria lacertinaria. The sequence continues at coordinate 3,572,196 of OX602129.1, forward strand.
TGTCCGTCCGTCCGTCCGTCTGTCTATTAGCGGGCTGTATCTCTAGATCTGTAATAGGTACACAATTGAAATTTTCACAGAATGTGTATTTCTGTTGCCGCTATAACAACACATAATAAAAATGAAAATAATAAATAGGGCTCCCCTACTAGAAACCTTTTTTTTTTCTCTATTGCATTGAATCGCAGCTAGGTTGGTTTTTGTAGTACGAAGCGAATTTTGAAGTAAAACCTTTAGCCGCGTGGAGCAGTAATTAGGGGCAAAACACATGGGTTTGCGTCACCGACATGCGACATGCGACCTGCTAACGTTACGTGTTGATCTAAAATTTTAATGTTTTCTGTCATATTTCCCTACGACTAGAATTTTTTTTGTGTATTTTGTACTTCATATATTCCCACCTCATCAGATAGTTTACCCGTGTTTCCTTTTAGCCTCGTTAATAGTTTTTCGTCCCATTAAAAGTTCTGACACATTCGTGAAAGAAGTTATTTCTTCTTTTCTATTGTTATACGTCAATTGTATTGTGGTTACCTACAGTGGAAAAAACCGTAGTATTACGTAACAAGTCTAGTTTTATTTGAACAAGTAAGTAACTACTCAAATCATCGACACACACAACGTATATATCCTGTAGATTTTGAAATTCTAGTCTTTAAATTCATAGAAATATATCTCCCGTGTGTTTTCCCATTATAATTATAGCCGCCCGGCTGGGGACTGTACCTCTACTTTACAGAAGACCGCAGTCAAATAACACTGCATACTTTGATGTAATGTTGTGTTTCTGGGGTAAGTAAGGTTGTGACTTTGTGAATGCTCCACGAGGATACGCTAAGCTAATAGTAAGATATCATGCTAGCACAGTGAGCCCTTAACAACAACAGGGTTGGCAACGCGTTAGTGATGACTCTGGTATTAGCGGCTTTAGGCTACGGTGACTGCCTACCTGATGGTGGGCCGTACGCTTGTGTGCCCACCTTAGGTATAAATAAAATTGTACCTTTCAGGTACTTGGGACATCAAAACGCACTTCTCACTAAGATAGATATCTTAGGTGATGTACCAAATAATCAATGAAACATTATTTTATTTTCAAAATACGAAATAATCTAGCCAAATAAATTGACTAGATGCGATATCTGCAACGCTATTAATCCCAAATATCCGCAAAGCGATTCCGTTAAATTTAATCCGCATTAAACTAACAATTGAAACCGGGTCTAAAACACAGTTTATCTCATTAGTGGATTGACAATGATAACCATTAAATATTTGATCATACCGAATGTTTAATTATTAAGGGGTAAAGTGGAATTGTACGGTTTTGGTAAATTAATTAATAAATGGCTGATTGAAGATATGAATAATTAATATGTATTTATTTCAGGATATAATAATAATAATATTTGCCCACTATGGTGTTATAAGGTACATACAAGTACGAGAAATATAATATAAGACAGAAAAAAGGAAAAATATATTAAAATGTCATAAAAGGAACCAAAAGAGTTTTAAAATCTATGGATATAAAATTAATTTGATGTTTGTGACCAAACTCGGTTTCGGTAAAGTAGAGTGTACACGAACCTTTCGCGAGCAACAAAATAAATATCCATTGAGGAAAACAGCATGAAAATATTTAAAGAGACTTACATATAGACATCTATTTAATACTTGAATAGATGTTGGCTTAAGGATAATAATCCCCAGCACTATTTGAACGATTACCATGATAGTTGGTCATGTAATTTTCATGGACAATAGTTTTTATAATTATTCTTTAATCTGAAATCTTGGTTTTATAAATTCAAATGCCGTTGCACATTTTCTAAATTCCTATTCGTCAGGAATTGGCAACAAAATGTCAAATTTATACCTTATTTTGCGTGTGTTAAGACAGACTATCTTTCAACGTGGTTTTTTATTTTGCTCGATACAAATAATTGTACTCACCAAACTCACTTGTCTTGTTCCACCTTATCTATGTTGGTATTAAATTTGTGATCCGAGGTAAATTGATATAGTTTAATCCTACCATTTTGGGATGTACCCCTGTATAAACTATACGGGATTCTGAATGTTTACATTACAATTTAGTCGGGTTGCTATTAATCCTAGGGGATATAAGCGCCAGTTGCCCTCATACTGTCACTGATAAATTATTAATTAGTATGTAAATTATTAATTTCAGCAGTAAACATTGTTTAATTACTACGAGTGGTAGGTAAACGCTAGTGTTCTGTCGGTGACGTCATCCGTGTTAAATTTATAAATACACTAGCGGCCCGCCCCGGCTTCGCACGGGTAGACATTTATATCAAATATTTTGTCTACCCGTGCAAAGCCGGGGCGGGCAGCTAGCCTATGTTAATCAGTGATAGTGTAGCTTTCGAACGGTGAAAGAATTTTTGAAACCGGTGCAGTCGTTTCGGAGCCAATTCAATACATACAAAAATACAAATCTTTCCTCTTTATAATATTATTAGTATAGATAATACTCTTTCTGTTTCATGGTCTAATCACAGTGATTGCTTTCAAATAAGATCAAATACGCGCAATATGATGTATCCTGTAGTTCTGTCATAATAAAAAAAATACTACCTTCTACCGCCAGACAGTGCAACGCTGCGGCGCAGGATGAACGACGGCGGGGTCGCCCTCCTGCGCCCAATGCCTGCAGGTCCTGTCTGGCTGGATTGCTAGCCGGTACGCGCCTTTCTTGCCTCATGTCGCATGTTTTGCCGCGTTATGGGTTTTGAATCACTAGTATTCTTTAAAGATATAGTTTTTTTTATACCCCTAAGGCACACAAGCATACGGCCCACCTGAAGCAGTCACCGTAGCCTATAGCAGCTAGCAATACCAGGTGTATTACTAACGGGTTGCCAACCATGTTGTTGATGAGGACTCACTGTGCTAGCAGCATTACTACTAGCCCAGCGTATCCTCGTGGAGCACTGACAACCTTACTTACCGCAGAAACACAACATTACATCAAGTAGTGTTATTTCACTGCGGTCTAAAATTTAGTTCTTTATATAGTTCTTTAATACGGTATGTATGTCTGTATGTAAGTTTACAATAACTTTGTAGCTGCTATGTATCTTATTACAATGTTTTTATAGTTCCGAACAAAAAAACTGTCCAGTAGTTACAAATCAACTTTCAGCCAGCTTAATATTCTGTTATCTCTCGTAGCAGACTGCTTTATAAAATGAATCCATTGTCGAAAAATGTATTAAACCGACCAAAAATACTGAACTCGCACATCGCTGCCTTTCAAAAGATTCACTGCCGCATCGAACAGCCCTTTATGTTCGAACAAATTTATTCGTTCTCCCAGTATTCTGTTTCATCTTTGTTATTGCCCTATATATAGGTCTCATAATGGAAAGCAAGGGCCTCTGGTTGGTGCAAAGTGAAGCTTTGTTCTGGTTCAAGAATGTAACTGGCTCAAACGTAGAATTGCAAAAGTAATCTTTACTATTACGTGTTTCGACCTAATTATGATAAAAATTCAAAAAGATCTATATTTGACTAGACTTTACAGGCAAGCACTTTCAAATCGTCAGAATCTACCACCGGATTCGGAAGGTCGGTCTTGTTGAGAAGAATCCGGTAAGAAACTCAGCAATTACTCTTTTAAAAACCAAAATAATTACATAAAGTTTACATTTCAAATACTAACTTAACATGGATACCTATTTCTCAAAATAAATCAATCAAAAATCTCAAGATAAATCAATATTATGAAGTAATAAAGTTTGTTTCTCTGTTTGTATGTTATATTATAAATTATTTGTTGTTACAGCCGCAACAGGACCACACATTCTATGACCACATTCGCTGACTGACAGATGGAACGGGCAGCGAAGCCTTAGTAACAGATTCAGCTCTAAAAGAGCTTGGTACCTATTCAGAGGATTGGGAAAGCGTGTTAAATGCAGATAGGAACTTACAGTGCATAACAATCTGGCTAGACCAGTATCCACGGTTAGATTGCAGCCCTATTCCATAACTGAGTGGACTGGTTACGTAAGGCCTAGTGATAACCTCGAACACACTGCAGATAAGGTTGATGAGCGGAAACTTTGAAAAAGTGACGTTAAAGTTTTGAAGTCCGGAGCAATGAATACGTTATATATGTTTTTATTTATAAATAGAATACAATGTTGATAGGTAGGTGGTTAATTAAATAACGTTCCATTTTTGATTAATAAATAAATAAAAGGATGGAAATAAAAGTGCTTCTTGCGTCACTTTACTTACTCTGTTTAGTTCATCAAGATCTTGCATTTGATACCCATATAATGTTGGTTATTATGATAATGAAATTTCTCCATGTTATGACGTCTGCCATTATGCTGCGATTTGGGTAATGGTGCATTGTCACCGGAACCAAACGTGTATGCCAAAATTCTGCTCAATCAGACACTGAAAAGTAGGAAAATATTTATTAGCAAGATTTGATAACACACCCTCGCACAGCCATACACACACATACACACACCAAGTGCGTGAAACTAAATAAAAGCTTGTGAAAAAGGTGTTTTCGTATTCAATCTTTAAAAATACTTAAAAAAAAACAGTTTAGGCCACTGGTTCGGAAAAAAGTAAGTTGAAATACACGATCGTGTCACGTTACCTAAGCACTGTTATTTAACCTTAACAGCCGTATGTAACAAGATGCCTGTATGAACGATAAGCTTTATGTAAGCCAGATCGGCCGTTACACAATGACTGGCTGCGATACCCGCCCTTATGATAACTAGGCGATGCGCGATGGTTTGCCTACACGCTTTGATAGTACGAACTATTGACCGAATATTGTCTCATGAATGCCGAACGCTTATATATCACAGTTGATAACATACTTCGTTTTATATGAAGGGAGTTACTGTTTTTTTATTTATTCTTATTCCTCTAAGGTGGGCAAGGTGGCAAACAAGCATGGAGCCCGTCTGATGGTAAGCACTTACCGCAACCTATGGACGCTTGCAACCTCAGGGGTGTCACGCGCGTTGCCGACCCTTCAGAAATCTCTTCACACCCTTCTTGAAGCACCACATGCTGTATTCTTTTGGGAAAACGATAATATGTGGAAACCGAGACAAAATTGAAAAATATTTTGTTTCCTCTTCGATCCTCTTGATATTATCAACCATTTACCTTTTTTTTTGCCATTCGATTCTAAACAGGTTGACGAAAAGTTTTCCTATCAATATACTAACAAAAGTAAGTTAACCAACTAATTACGAGGCGGCATCCAAGTCTGAAATTATATTGCCAGGTCAGAATGCCTACGAACTCAAGAGCCGAGATGTGAAGTTTCATGTCAGCGAATTTGTCTTGAGTCCTTTGCTAACTTTAAGTAGTTTTCAGGTTAAGCATATTGCACTTTGTATTGCTGCTGGTGTATTGTCAGTTAATTTTCCAGCGTTTTAAACTGGTTGGGTTCTGGAGTCCGTTTCTTAAAATAACTATTAGTGCTGGTCGAATCACGTCAGGCACACCAATATGTCATTATGTTAAGAATTGGTGACTCTTTCTATAGATACTGGTTACCAATAACTTAACATCTTAGCCAATCGTGAATCCTAAGGAACATAAACACAGGATCTCCAAATGAACTTTTTAGCGCCCTCCTGCATCTGATTATGTCCCGGAGACAGCCTTAAAACCTATAGGTTAGCATTGGTCGGCTACGCGCGAGTGACATCCTAGTGTCGAAGCGTCCTTGGGCAATGGACACCGCTTACCATCAGGCGGGCCGTAAGCTTGATGATAAGCGGTTACCGCAGCCTATAGACGCTTGCAACACCATGGGTATCACTCGCGCGTTGCCGACTCTAAAACACTGTTTGTTTACCACGTACGTTGTTTATACCAAACAAATTCTAGACGACTGACTACAATGTCTTTATTTTGGATAAGCCCACATAAGTACAGATTAATGTTGAACAGGCTCACTAAAACATTATTTGTGTCTGTCCTGGTAATCGACTAATTGCATATCGATGTCACTTACGGATTATGACCGCGGCGTTTCGATAAATCGGGATCTGTACCTAGCTGGATTGCAAGTTTCGATTAATTTATTTGATTATTATTCAGCGCAAAACAGATTATAATTGTCTCAATTTTTTTTTTGTAATTTTATGTGGAATTAAAGATCATGGGATACAGTGACTTAGCTCAACCTGGCTCTGAAGCTTTGAAATATTGACTTACTTTTGTAAGCCAATTTTTGCTTAAAGTCGTTAATCATAGTAATTTTTTTTAGATGCATCAACAACCTACAAACCAATTTTAATGTAATGTTCTCCCAATATGAAGTAGAACTTCATAGTTCTGCTTTTTACATGCTACCTATATTACGTAGTATATAAGTACGGAAACTTTCCGCCAGCTGCTAATTAAAGCAAATGAGTAAAGTACGGAGATGCAGTGAGTGAGAGCAGAAAGTTTAATTATTAAATGTAGGGAATATATTACTAATTGTGGAATTCTCAGGCGTAAGTTGTGTTGGTAATTTGTGAATTCGATTATTTTGATAAATTACTATTTTACTCCAATTCATGTTACCGCATATGAATGAACAATGATCAAAAGGCTAAAAAATATGTATTCAAATAAAAAATCATCATTAGCACGTCTAATGTAAAGCTGTTATGTACTATTGATACGAGTATAATAAATGTAAAAGTTACTCTATTTTACGGCCAAAATACTTAACCGATCTTGATTTATTTTCCACAAACACCACAGCCAATGAAAACCACCGAAATATTAAGTTAGTAATTACTATTAACTAATTAGTTACTATAAGAAAGACACATTATGTAGTATCTCTACTTTTATTTGTATCTTAAATACAGTGTTATTAAAAAAACTAGCAGCATAATAAGCACCAGTTTTAATATCGCCCGCATTTTTTCATAAGCCACTCTTAACCCAGATAGCGCCGTTTCAGCAAAGAAATCCGGCCAAAATTGGCGTGGACAACAATTTCGTCTAATTTAATAAGTTCCGAAGACCAGCAATAAGCTGCTTAATGCCAATGAACGCTCCTTTCGGTCTTACTACTAAGGCGGGGTCATAATGTGAGCGAGAAGTTGATATAGATAATGAATACCGCGGTGAGTTAAATTGCCAAAACTCCAGGAGGATGGGCTGCGCTAGCAGTGTATGCTAGGATAGTGAGTCCTTGGCAACAATAGGGTTGGTAACGAGTTAGTAATACACTGCTATCGCTTCTATAGGCTACGGTGACTGTTTATCATCAAGTGGGCTGTATGCTGTGTGCCATCTTAGTGAAATAAAATAATTTCAAACATAAATATAGTGTACTTTCTACAATAAGGTACCCAATGCGCTAATACCCTTGGTATTGCTAACGGCGATTACGTCAGTGGTGACCGATTACCGCAGGGCAAGCCGTAAGGTACCACACTGCCACTTTCGTAGAAAGACCGTCAATTCTACAACCAGTTTACAGACCTTGCCACACATTTTAAACATCGACCTACCGTAATGCAACCTGTGACAAATATATGATTAAGCTTTTGTGTTTGTCATCTTTCACCTTCTTCATAAAAAAACCTCATTACAATTACAGTCCCCGCCGACGCTTATCACTAGCACCTCAATTCTTTATTCGCGGCGCTTCAATATTCCAACAAGATGCAAGCTCGGTAAAAGCAAAATTCATTTACGCGGCTCCTGAGTGCAGCGCTAATATCCCAGCAAAGGTTCGGAAATGAGGCTTAAGTAAGGTTATCACCATGGGATCTAATTTCCTTTGAACTAAAAAGCGCTTTTTGAAAAGACATACTCATCTCCATTACTGTCCTGAAGGCTTCGCAATAACTCCTGTAAATTACCAAAAGAATCTCCCGCAAAAAAATCTCCTAGATGCATGGACATCTCAGTAATACGATTTGTAATTATACATGTGTTTAGTTAATTAGAATTCCATCCTTTCCACCATTACCATCATTGCCCTGGATGAATCCCAAACTTTGGTGGTATCACCAGATTTTTACACAAACTTTCACCATCGCAATCCATGTTACCGCGATAATCGGTTAGTTGGGTTAAAATGTCAGACTTTACGCTTCTAAGAGACCTCTAACGATTACCAACAGCCTTGTGAAATAAACTGTTAATTCTAGATTTCTACGAAGATTTTTTATACCACTAAGGTGGCACACAAGCATACGGCCCACCTGATGGTAAGCAGTAACCGTTGCCTATAGCCGCTAGCAATACCAGGGGTATCACTAACGCGTTGCCAACCATGTTGTTGAAGAGGACTTACTGTGCTAGCAGCATTATTACTAGCGCAGCGTATCTCATGGAGCACTGGCAACCTTACTTACCGCAGAAAGATAACACAACATCAAAGTGGTGTAAAGTGGAGATATAGTCCCCCGTCTAAGCGGCTCCAATTTTCCAACCTCTCATTCTTTTCTCGCCCTACCTCTCCTTAATAAAGCTGCACGGCTTAATCAATCGGCTCGTGTATTGTAACAATATCCAGTGGCTTACTAACAATATTATTCGATCGCTCCTGACGTCCTGACGAATAAGATTATGAACAGCTTCAAGTATTAGCTTAGCATCTTGGGTTGATGGAAACTTTGCTTCTAAGTTTCAACTTGTAAGTAGTTTTCCTGCAACATAATGGAGGATATATTTAGTTAAGTAAGGCATCGGATATGTTTAGTTATAAGACCGTCTTGTCTTGAAAAATTTAATATCACTGGGTAAGGAAGACATTGTTCCTGTCTGTGAGTTTCTTGTCCGCACATTAGCAAGTACTTAACTAGATATTGGTGTCAATTCTATTGTACAAAATTACTAAACTTGACAAATTTGACAGGTCTAAAAATATTGCCATCCTTATTTAACTCCGCACAAGAGACAGAGATAGCAAGACTTTTAGACCTGTCAAATTAGTTAAGTTTAGTAATTTTGAACAACAGAATCGACACCAATGTCTATCCTGAGGTGGCGCGTCCGCGCCGTGAACAGCACCTTAAAGCAAAATAAAAACAGCATAAAATAAAAAATACAAACAGTCACTAATTGACTCATCATGAAAGTATAAGGGTAGGTAGGTTCCTTATTGTTTGAAGGAATCCACTGTGAATGTGCTATTTAAACCCGAAATGGGTTAAAAAAAGGGAGTATACGTTTGTAAGAGCAGTCAAAACCGCTGGGCATAGCTATTGTATTAAATTTAAAGCAATAATTTGTGGAAGTGGGTTCAATTCAATCTTTGAGAAACTCAACTTTTATATGAGAAACATAGAAATAAAACATAGCCCTTGCTTGCTCAGTCCGCACTGGCACTGATAATATATGCGACGTAACTAAGTATAAGAAACGAGACTATTCTACTATCATTCTAATTAATGTAATCATCAATCAATCAATATAATTAATGTATATTACAAACATATGTATAAGATAGAGCCCTGTTTACATAGGTCGTATTAATTTCCGTTTCGCGGTTTCAAACGCCCCACAGACGGGATCCATTAGACATCAAACAAGATGTCTGCCCGAAAGTTACCGATGATATCCGACCACACCCGAAGTCCTAAGCGTGGGTTACATGAAACTTTGATCGGCGTTCGACGTTCAGCTATCTAAACCAGGATCAGGGAAATAATTCGACAGATTAATTAACGGATTTGCTATCGTGGTCGGCCTTTGAGCAAGTGTGATTGTTTATTGGCTCATTTATATGGGGCTTACATTATTTTCATATGTGATTTTGCTTCCAGATGTTGATTTTGCTTCCAGATGCCTTTATAATTGAATTCTTTTGCGTAGTACTCGATGCCCACTCTGGGCTATTTTACAGGCTGGAATATTTTTTGGTCTCCTTATTTTGATAATCAGACAATAATAACGGAGATTTGTTCATATTTAGTTTAATTAAAAACAATCCTAATCGATAATGTAGGCACATAATCGTCAGTTCTTATAAATTAATGCTAAAGACAGTTTCAGACAGACTATCTATTTCTGAGAGACTTTTAACAATCATTGGTATATTCCATTGGCAACCAGGATTACTTTTAGACAAAGGGGTCTCTACTTCTCCTTCCATTCTTCTTCCTAACTATGGCAATCAATCTTCTTCAAATACTATTTTAGTGTCGAGTGATAGAGAATTATAATACTTAATATCTTTTTGTGTTTGTTGCATTAAAATGCATAGTGTCATGCTTTCTTATGCTTATGTGAGTTTCTGGACAAAACCCACGGCATTAGCAGATCGCAACGTGCCTTTAGGCCGAGGTAACCTATTGAATATAAGTCACACAAAGGATTTATTTATTTATTTATTAAGCACAAAAAAAGGAATACAATTTTATAAAAAACAAGTAGAAGGTAAAATGAAAAAATCTGATCTGAATTGTGCTCCAAGGTATGAGTGAATAGCGTTACAAGTATTAAAACTAATTAAAATTAAGTTAAACTATCTAAAAAAATAAAGGCCATCGTCTTACAGCATTATTCCCAATCCTATAAATCAGTCACTAAAACTTTACTGCACAAAATGCCACCGAAAATACACACTAAAGATCACTATAACGCAATTTATGAGCCACTAGAAAAATTCTTAGCTACCCGACTCTCAATTTTTAACCTCATTCCCGCCCAAAACTCCTCAGAGGAGACGCGATATGGTTTGGATAAGCGACAATTCAACTAATTGTCAAATTTGATTAGCAAAACAACTGACATGCGCAGTGACAGTGACGCGAGCCCCTCAAAAAGTTGTAAATTGTAATGTTGTTGTAAATTTTTAACTTCCTCTCATCTCCTTTTAAGTATTTCAAACAGAGCCAAGTAACGAAATTCCCAACTCGTTTAACCTCTTAATCTAATTACTGTCTGAATTCAGAGAAAATAAATTCTCGGATAGACGACTCGAATACATATTAGTTAACCACGAAGCATTTAGAGCAGGACTCAAATACATAAGAGGCTGTATAAAACAGTAAACATTCCTTCGAGGCGTTCAGTAAATAAACATATTAAGTGTAAGTGGAAATGCGGCCGGTGGATTTGACGGCTGGTGATCGAGTAACGAGATTAAGCGATTATACTTGAATTGAAGGGCGAATGATACCCAACTCTACTTTAAACCTCATAAAGTTGATATTTGATTTTGACTGTAATTTTCGACAAGCTTACCGAAAAGTAAATATGACGAAACACGGACTTCACGATTGTAGAATTTGACTAAACAAAGAAGAAACTAATAAATGTCGTGGCTGCCATTCCAACTTATCAATTCGCACTTAAACTCTGTCTTCTTCAGTACAGTCATGATATTAATAGGCAGTATATTATCTACGCTGAGATATTAATAAACCTCTTCTGTCGACTTGACACTATCTACGTAATGACCTTTAACTGAATGAATGCTACTCGTTAACATTCCCTATCAATGAGTGGAGAAATATTATTGAAATCTTATTTAATCTGCAAATTATATGGACCCAGTTCTAGGCATGTAATAACTTTCTGTTCTAATGACTATTGATAAACGATAAAATATTTAAAATTAGTTCTAATCTCTTACGACTAGTCATTTCTCTTAAGCTGCTTAAATACAAAATTACCACAAAACTTTTAAGAGTAAAAGCTAACTACGTGCCATGTTGCTACATAATATGCTAGACGAATTAGAAAAAAAAATTGTCATATTTCGTCGTAGCAAATCGCTAGCTCTTTTCGCCTAGACCGCACCTTCTCTCAAAGCCCACCCTAGGCACGCTTCCTGAATGTTTAATTTTATTGAATTCCGATCGATCCCACTTGTACGTCTACTCCTGTGCCATACGTTCGAGAAATGTATTTACCTTTTTCCGTACTGGTTATCATTGCCATAATTTAGACGGGCTCCGAATTTTATATTCAGTTTTTTGAATAGCAATAACTTTTTATATACATACTTCTGATATACGTCCAAACAATGGTACGGGGCTCGTTTTGTTTTTTACAACGGAATTAAATTTACATAGCTCATTCAGCTTAGCCCCTAATAAGGCACTAACGAATGACGAATTTTACTCAGTACTTCAAGCAAACCTTTTTTACTTACGCGTCGAATCTATTAAAATATTGTATTAAGCCGCAGTTGGCTCGTTACCAACTCTTGATTCTGACAATTCATGCGTGAATTAATTTCCGTACCAAAATGACTGGCTGATTGCATCGGCTCCACTGTTCTATATTTCCATCGACATTTCACCAACGGTTGATTATCGTGCACCCAGATGGGAGCCGTGTCGGCAGTTCTTTTGTCGACCCACCTGCATTTTTATTATTTAAAATATACAGTTTTGTACCGTGTTCGACACAAAATTTCGTCCCATTTTTAGTTCTATTAGCCGCCCTCATCAAACATCAGAATCATAATATTTGTATAAGATTAGAATACAAAGAATTACTTTTGAATCGTCAGGATCTACCACCAGATTCGGAGGGATGTTTTTGGTTAGAAGAATCCGGAAATACAGCATATACTTTAATAAATAAACCATTACTAATTACTTTTTTATCGACAACGATATTTAAATATAATTATGTAAAAAAAATATTGAGACCTAAATATAATATAACATAACATATACACAATTTACCTTCATAAAACGGTTGACAGACAAAAAGAAATCTAAATTCTCCTAGCTCCACCAATACCGAACCAAATCTAGGGCAAACTGGCTTTATTTCCTCAGTAAGTTTCGCGCCCTGAATCAGGTGGATTAAGTTAGGTCCGAAGGTAGACGCCTTGTTTTTTCAGAAGTTGAAATCAGGACTTTTAGGGATTGAAAAGGACCAATCCAAGAATAGTAAAATAAATCCAAATATTCCCGTTAGTCTTATTGATAAGATCAGTGGATCCGATAGAAGTCATGGCAAGTCGAGTCACTTTTGTTTTTCGCAAATTTAAAGCTAAAGTAGGACTTACAAACACAAACATTCCCGTTGGTACTATTGACAAGATCAGTGGTACGGATGGGAGTAAAGTAAATTTTCCGTTTCCTCATCGGTAGGACAAGGAGTAACTACAGAAATATATATAATATGTTTAGTTTTTCGTTAATGTAAGAATATTTCGACGTGTGTGTTTAATTTTTGTATGTTTGGTTTCAGGTAAGCACAGTAATGAACCATGTTCGGCGCGTAAGTAACTACACTTATTTTATTGAGCTTAATTTAAATGTTCCAGTCTACTAACCCCTTTCATTTTTGAAGCTTAAATGAACACTAGTATTTAAATAATAATTAAATTGTATCATAAGGTTTTAAAATAGAACTCAATTTTAAATGTGTACCAATCAAGGGTTTTAGTTGGTTTTTTTTAGGGTCGGCAACGCGCGAGTGATGCCCTTGGTGTTGCAAGCGTCCATAGGCTGCGGTAACCGCTTACCATCAGGCGGGCCGTATGCTTGTTTGCAACCTTAGTGGTATAAAAAAAAATCAAGTACTTCTTATTTTGATCGATCAATCTCATCTGTTAGATTACTTGTTAGCAGGTTCATTGTTTAATTGATATCGTACTACCTTGTGTCTGATGTGGAACAGATAAATTATCTGTGTTACTGTTACTGTTAGCCTAGTATAACCCACTGCTGGGCATAGACCTCCGCCCATGACTTCCAAGAGTGTCCGACGCTTAGTTAGTATTCAAGTTTTGTGTGTGATATTAAACAGCAATATTATATTTAACAAGATATTATAATTAATAAGATTGATGTATACTTAATTAGGTGTTATGTAAAATGCCCTCTCATTGTCACAATTGCCGTGCCCTATAAACAGGGCGTATATGGTGTACATTAATTGCAATAAAATTTATGATTTACGCTATTGTTGTCCCGTCTGTGGTGGTGTTATGTTGTCTAGTTTGTCTCACCATCTCCTTCGTGATCTACAGAGACATTTCTTGCTGTGTGTGTTTTTTGCTCAATATGTGTACATACATGAATAGACTTCACATTCTTTTAGACGGTTAAAAACTAGTTCAGTGCTAATTATTTCACCTAACCGTTTTACAAATAGCCTTCACTTCTGATAGATTATTTATCTAGCTTCAACTATTCAGGATATGCACCACTGGCTAGACGGATACATAATTATAGTATCGCAGTTTGGAAATGAAATCCGGCAATAGTTACATATAAAAAATTTAAAACCGATTTGTATTAGATATATCTTTAGATTTATATTATATTTTCTGTGTTAATTGATTTTGGTATACAAAATAAAAAATCCATCTATCTATCAATGTATATTTACACATATTTGATCTCTATATCACATTGCCTTCACAAACTAATAACCTTTCACTTTTAATAACCTCACTTGCCATATGGCTATCCCAGAAGTTACCAAACCACCAAGACCGCAAAATTTACTTTCATATTACCTACATATTGACAAACTACATGTAACTCTTATTACCATGGCGTAAGACACATTTTTGTGATATAATTCATTTGACTAACGGCAAAGGATGTGGTTTATAGTTGGGTTATGAATTCGACGCTATTATTATAAGTGTTAAAGTTCATTTTATAATGTGTTTATGTGGTTTCAGTGGTTTAGACATGGCAAGTCAGTAACTATATGAAGCTCATGAACGAGTCGTAAAATATAGCATTAAACTAATAGGGCTAATGACCTCAACTTAAAACCGAACTACGAAAAAATCTTATTGCCATAGCAACATAGCAAACGGAGGACAATCACACTTATTATTATAAATGCGAGTTTGTGAGTGTGTATGTTTGTACCGTCTTCACGCCTCGACGGGTGAGTGGATTGCATACATAAATTTCAAAAATTAGGAATTGAGGTAGCTTATCGATCAGCATATAGGATACTTTTGTCCCGGAAAATTGTGTGAAAGCCGCGGGTAAACGGGGTTTTAGGGTTGGCAACGCGCGAGTGATACCACTGGTGTTGCAAGCGTCCATAGGCTGCGGTAACCGCTTACCATCAGGCGGGCCGTATGCTTGTTTGCCACCTTGTGGTAAAAAAAAAAGATAGTAAGAAATACAGTTCTACAAAACACATATTGAAGGATGTCATAAAATTACAAACATCACCGGATGGGAAGGGAACAGTCTGCCAACAATGAATTCATGAATAAATTTCTGAAATTTTACAAACCCATTGCTCTAGCCTACATGCTAGAAAAACTCTTGTTAGTTTAACGACCTTTTTGTATAAATAACATTAAAATATGTACATATTTTTTTTAAAGCATGACACAATATAAATTCAAGGCGTAATCTGCCACTACTTGCAGTGGCAAGTAGTGGCAGATTACGCCTTGTTTCCCTTGACTAGTGAGTCAAGGGATTTTCGCTTGCAATTTTCTCACGGGCTCATGTAATACGATATTTCACCATATGGCTCAGTGGAATTTTGCATCGCTGAATTGCTGCTTTATATAACTCTATACATATGTGCATGAAACTTATACAATAAAAAAATACTGTTTTCCTCAGATGGAACCGTGCGAACAACGAAGTGGCGACTGATTTTTAAATATGAAGAGCGTGGGCAAGATGTAGGTATGTGCGTGTAAATCTACATATGTAATATTATGTATACTGCAAGGCGTAGTTTTAACCGGCGTCAATTTGTTGTTCGCACAGCTCCATCTACCGTTGTTGCCAACTCCCTATAGTCAAATTAATGATTTAGGTCATTTGCCGGTTCATCCTTTCAATTAATGATTTTGAATTTAAATTTGAGTAAACGTCACACAAAGAAATGCTATTAAATAAAACATAATATATACTAAGATAATTTATTATACAGTCCTCCGACGAACATAAAACCTATCGCAGTAATTACAATTCCATACATAGGTATGTTTCGCTATTTCCAAGAATCATCTATATATAGAATTGTTCAATATCAATAATAGCCTTTGGAGACGACGGGGTTTGTATAAAATAAACTGGGGCGCGAAAAAAACGGTGTGATCATGACAAATTGTATTGTCTTAAAGATTTGAAAAAGGAACAAAAAGGAAAAATACTAAAAACGGCCAAGCGCATGCCAAAAAAGGCGGAATACGCTTCTTCTGCGAATGAAAACTCCTTCATGCGCTTCAACAGCCTTATATTTATTCCATTTTCGGAATTTACCCTTTTACGACTAAAGGCCACAGCCTAATCACTGGGAGTATTGGGACCAAAAATATCTTCGTTGATTTGTGGGTGTTGACTGATGTGTGTGACACCTCTACTCCTTAGGGGACGTTTTTGGGGAGTTGGAGGTATAATCAGGACCTAAACTGAATATTTACTGTATATACATATTTATTATATACAGTTACTACGCCTTGACCACGCACTACATATTTCTAAAACCGGCGTCAATCGTTGTTCGCAAAGTTCCAGCTGCCTGTTTAGGGTTCCGTACCGAAGGGTAGCTAACGGAACCCTATTACCACTTTGCTGTCTGTCCGTCCGTTTTTTTCTTTTTGCTCTATCTTAATAATGGCAAAAAGTAGAGGTTAAAATGCTCTCAGAGTGTGTTTTGCTATAATTCCGAAAAAAGCGGGAGATATTATTATTACAAACTTATTATTTGCGGTTGGTGCAACAGCCGTGACTAGGAATCGAACAGCAAAGTTAGGTTTGTCACTAAATCTGGTTTGTTTTAGTACGAAACCCTCGGTAGCCAGTATGATAGGAGAGATCCCATCAAAACATAAATGTGAAATGAGAGCCAAGTTCAATGTTACGCTATACTATATGCCTTGGTTGTTGACTTTAACGACAAAAGAAGTGAGATTTAAATGGGTGCCAAGTTCAAAGGTCAGTCCTGAAATTTATTTGGTGCACATATGCTTCTTAATATATGTGTCAAATTTGACGTTTATGTCAAATAGTTTTTGAGTTATGAGGGGTCAAAAGTAGCTCCAAATGGTTCGTGTAATATTACACACGGTGCTGCTCGCCTAGCTCGAACTTGGCTTCACATGCTACCGCGTGTCTAGAATAATCAGACTATTTTTGTAAGCACCTTTGGTAAAACCATTTAGTCAGTTGAGAAGTGCACTGACCAAGATCCTTAGTGCACTCAGGTCACCTAAATGAGCTGTAGTGCAGGGGTACGTGCTTCCGACGTTAATGGATTTTGTCTAGCCACGTTACACGTGTCATGTGCGACCTCGGGTTTATTACGTGCTATTTTTAAGTTAATTACGGGATTTCCAAACACTGTGAAGGACGTAACTATCTATCATTTCCACATATATTTTGTCGGTAAATGTAGTAATAAAATTAAATTCAAATTCATATAAATTTATTGCATTAAAATTATGTAAGTACAGGCATCATTATACACAATATGCATAACTATACAGACAACATAACTTTACACCCTATAATAGGGCACAGCAAGGTAGTAGGGGCTACATTATGCTCCATGTTATTATAGTACTTACTCATAAACATATTAGGTATAAAATTATAAAAAATAAATTTAAACAAAATTTTTTATTTAAATTAATAACTTCCGGAAATTATCACAGCGCCACCTGGGCCCAAACTAAGCTTGTCTCATGAATATTTCACCGGATAATTGTACGAGCCGTAAGTTTATAATTAACTAGCTTCTGCCTGCGACTTGAGCTTAGAATCCAAGAGTTCCAAGAGGAACCTAACATTTTCCCGGTATAAAAGTTCCTATTTATTGATCCGGGTTATAAGCTATATGTACGTACAAACAAATCAATCATTGTTTATTTCTTTATATATACTGATTCTGCAGATTTATTGTACCTGGTTAACAGTGCAGGAGGGCACCGGTGCGTTCCACTGGAGATCCCGGAGCCCTCCTATATGCACGGAGGATGGCCACCGGGGGGGGGGAGTTTAGTGAGTCAAAATCTCACATACCCCCTCTGCTCCCCTCAAGCAGGCGGACCTTTTGAAGGTTTCCCCCTCGTCAAGAAAAAAAATGTCCTATTGCTAGGCGAGCAATGCCGCGAGCTCTACATAAGTCTCATATACAATGGCCTTGATTTTAACCGGTGTTAATTATCTTCTAAAAAAAACCTTTTGTTAATTAAAGAACACATTTGCTAATCCAAACCTGTGTAATAAAACTTCTGATTGGAAATATAGTAATAAATATCAATTCCTTGATTGATTATGATTGAAATAATTCGTTCAGGTAATTAGTTTGTCTGCCACATTATTTTATTAAGCTAAGTGGTTAATAGGCCACCTTCTAAAGGCAGATTACTGGATTATGTGCTGTGACTGCAAAAGCGTTGACTTTTAAGACTTTTAAGTTGCCCAGGTTTAGTTTTATGGGTCGTTACCCGTCCACCGACTTTTTTCACCCACTAGTGGGTGGACGCCTGATCAGGAAATATAACAGTGACCCTTCCACCCACCGCCTTTAGGTTGGTAAAAATGTCGATATTTTTTTATCGATACGTCGTTGAAATGAAACATATCATTTGCAACTAACGGCTCGCCCCGGCTTCGCACGGGTACATTTATCAAATATTTTGTCTACCCGTGCGAAGCCGGGACGGGCAGCTAGTATAATATATAGCCTATGTTACTCAGTGATAATGTAACTTTC
Source organism: Falcaria lacertinaria (assembly GCA_951449985.1). Classification (NCBI taxonomy): domain Eukaryota; kingdom Metazoa; phylum Arthropoda; class Insecta; order Lepidoptera; family Drepanidae; genus Falcaria; species Falcaria lacertinaria. The sequence continues at coordinate 3,590,853 of OX602129.1, forward strand.
TAGCGGTGAAAGAATTTTTGAAATCGGTCTAATAGTTTCGGAGCTTATTCAATACAAACGTACACACAAAAATACAAATCTTTCTCTTTTTTTATAAATATAATTATAGAAGTATAGATATAGATGATTGATTCTCACGACCCGCTTGATAGTAAGCGAACACTGTAGTCATATAAGTTTACAATACCAGGGCTATTACTGGCGCGTTGCCAACCCAACGCTTGTTGTGCTTGCAATGACAGTCTCCTTACTGCTAGCAGTGCCAGCACAACGCATTCTAGATGAACTTAAGACTGCCCGAACAGCAATACAATGGAGTTATGTTATTAAGCTGCATAACATACTTAACTAACTTATCGTCGAAAACGCTTACGTAACCTTCTCTGTACAATTGTACATAGAACTTTTTACAAATGAGTAAATACTGATTCCACATCTGTATTTATTCGCGGTTACTTTAATTATTGACACTTTAATTAAACATACGTATATACTTTACTCTTCAGTCGTTGCCTCAATGCTGAGGATCGTGACTCCTTTTAATCTTGCCAATGATGTTTCTCCATTACGGTCATTTGCCTGGTGGAGTGCTGCGCTGATTGGGATCTCTAGGTGCTTGGATATTTGGTCCGACCATCGTTTGGGACTCCGGCCTCTAGTCTTTATATACTGTACAATTTACGTAAATTTTGCATGCTTTTAAATTGCCTGGTGCCAACGCCGGATGGGTTCCAACAACCGGATGGGTTCTTACAAACCTAATGTCGTCCTTAGTCACATGTCTTTCATAACGTACACTATTTAAAATTATATGCTAAAAAATCTAAGGCATATAAACCAAAGGTTCCCAAACTTGTTTTCTTGTAGACCCCTTTCAAAATTTTACCACAATCAGTGGCCCCTTGCTGCTAAATTTTTACCATATTACCAAAACTCGTAATAAATGTGAAGATAAGATCTAACGATGGAAATATTTGTTCTTCACCATCGACACCAGATACATTTTCGTGGACTTTCATTTACAACTTGTGAACACCCCCATTTTTTATTCACGCCAACGTATACCCCCATCTAGTCTCACGTGGACCTCTGGGCGTCCGCCTGGACTACTTTGGGAATCCCTGATATAAACCCTAGGCTTAGGCCTTTAGTGCATACAAAGAAATTGATGAACGTAGAAAAAGCAAAAGATTCATACAAGTCAAAAGTGAAAAATGTTATCGTCTACGTGCACATTTTTTGATGTAGGAGTAGGCAAGCACTCCTGCCTACCTGGGTCTTGCCGTGATGATTTTGTTTGAATGTACATTACTATATTTTGACAAAAATATTTTATGTTATGGAATAGGACAGCTAGCGAAATTAACTTCTAGTTTGTGCTTAGTGAAAATTTTAATATCACAATGTTGAAACAGAAGCCTCAAGTCAATGACCTGACGAATTCCGTACAGCAATTTTAATGACTTAATTATTTCAGCAGTACATTGACCTGTCCACCGAATGGAGAACGGACGGCCTTGGTGAGGTCATATACATTACAGAATTTTAAACGTCATTCGACTGACGGAAAATCTTTGAGTTTCCACGCGCTGAATGTGTGTGTAATTGTTATGTAAATATTAGGCTTGTGACTGGGTTTTATGACAGTATTGTAAATTCTATGTATAAAAGTCTATCTGAACTTAAAAAAACTACTTTGGCTGGTATTTTTAAATTGAGCTCAATATATCCCTATCGCGTATTATAACTATACATAAATTACTACTACTACGGCCACGCTTCGCTGCGACACAGAAAAAACTGACTGGCCCCATTTTTTTTATGGCAGCTCTCGTTGAAAGGTAATGAATACAAAAAATAAAACATAAAATCACAAACTCTTTAAAAAAATGATATCTAACAATTATGAGTTTGTCTATTTCCTGTTGTAATTAAATATATCCTAATTAAATATACCGTTAAAGTAAAAATAAAGATAGATAACCCTTTCATAGTACACCAAAATCAATAACGCAGGAGCATAGAATGCATTATAAAAAATGTGATCTCTTCCAGACAGACAGAGAGCCGATCTCTCTAAGTAAAAACACGACGTATTTACTTTGTTCTTTATATTACTTTATTATTTCAAATAATTATTTCGTTTTTAAAACGTATAAATAAAACTCCAATCAGCGTCCGTTGGCATCGTGTTGGCATATATGACTGTGAGATTATTAACATTCACCTCAAATAAGGCTGTATTGGTTTGTTGCACCCTGTTTGAAAAACCAACAATATTCACTTGACTAACAACTCAAGTAGGTATCAACCAATGGAATACAACCACTACGCTAGAGGTATCAACAAATAGGTTTGTTCGTCGTTAGTTTATCCTCTGTCAAAAACAACATTTATACCAAATGATCACAAGTTGTCGCCCAGCAAAAAGGTCCCATTTGTCACAGTTTAATTACATCTGTCGTGAAACAATGAATAGTGCCGTAAATATAGTTCGTCCTGTCGCTGCTAACTTCACTCCGTTATTTATTTCTCCCGCCAGAGAATGGAGATAGGAAAAAGCTGCTGTGTTGGGAGAAATATAATTTTCACGTTCCACTATTAGCGGTTAGCGGGTAAAAATGGACTGGATATTCAAAATATGTAATGCAAAGGTGTGTAATAAATTTGACCTTAAAATTGGATATGCCTATCATTAACACAATAAATTTCAGAAATAAATCATTTTGAAATCTCGCAGGTTACTTTATTTTTCTAGTATAAAAGTAAGGTACTGTGTTTGAAGCTACGGTAATGGTCTGTCTGTGATCTAAATTAAATCACATGGATATGTATTTATGCAAACGCGTTTATTGTTTAAAATTCAGTACTCTAGTCGCTTCCACTCGCACCCCAAAAAAACTCGGAGGATGTACCTCTGGGTCCTTATCGTCTCAGGGCTGACACTGCACGCTTTTAGTTCTTCTGATTTGTAGCCTTATGGGGCCCTATTATGGTGGCCAGTGTTGAAGGCAAGTATGATGGATTGTAAGTTAAATATATCTGTTCCTGTAAAGGCATTGTCATGAAATATTGTGCACTAGCTTCTGCCCGCAGCTCGTTCCCGTTGAGCTTAGAACCCCAGAGGAATCTAACATTTTCCTGATATAAAATCCTTGTGTTAATCCGGGTTATAAAATATCTGTTTGAAAGAGTAGCAAACATCCAACCATACATACATTCACCCATACTCAAAAACTTTCAAATTTATTATATTAGGATTAAGTAGCACATATAGTTGAAATATCAGTATTTATAAAGAGGAATTTTAGACGACTTATTTACAAATTTTGTTCCATGAAATGTGGCTTTAGTTTTTATTTAGACACCAAGAATACAGACACCTGAAATAGGTTTAAACCTAATGCTGTGTTTACAAAATATAGTTTATATTAGGTGGAGTTCTCGAAACTATGCCAAAAATTCACATTCAGTTACTGTTATTATCACGAAATATTTTAAAGATTTTTTTTTTGCGCAATATCTATTATCATTCCGCTGAAAACACCTCGTAGAAATTTCATCGCCTCGTTAAAGCGTTCGTAAATAATAATCGGCGTACGCTTATCTTAATCGAGTCGATTATTCGTTAAATAACGAAAATCGATTCTCTATACATTATCGGAACGATTATGACTGTTTTCCTGTTTAATGACTCGGAATGTGTGAAGGCAGTAAGTGACAACTGATTATTGCTATATGGAAATCTTATATACAAAATTCTCGTGTCGTGGTGTTTGTAGTTAAACTCCTCCGAAACGGCTAGACCGATTCTCATGAAATTTTGTGTGCATATTGAGTAGGTCTGAGAATCGGACAACATCTATTTTTCATCCCCCTAAATTAAAAAAAATGAAATCGGTCCAGTAGTTTCGGAGCATAATAGACTTTTATCAAATATTTTGTCCACCCGTGCGAAGCCGGGGCGGGCAGCTAGTCTTTATACAAAGAGTCAAAGACAAATTTGTTAAATACTTTTTCTTTTGCATGTTTTTGGTAGCTATTCACAAGCTTTAAAGTTGTCAAAAAAATTGCAACACTTTCGAAGTTTTTATTGATCACAGTTAATGGTCTAACTAGTTTTCATAAGCATGTGTTCACCGTGTGCCTAATGTAACGCTGTCATGGTTTGCGGGGGACCTTTTTATGTTTTTATGTTACGCAATTTGCAAAATTTTTTATTCATTAATTGGATCACCAACAAGTGACACAAAAAAACTTAAACATACCAACTAATTAAAAACATGCTTTGTTCTAACTTAATTATAGGCAATCGCAGCTAACCTAAGTATTGCACCGGAAATTATAATATAACACTAAGTACAAAACCAAGCATAGAAACACAATGGGTTTTAATAAATAGAGAGCAAATCTTTTGAAATAAGTACTAATTTAAAAAATCATGACTCCTGTGTGGTTTATCAATAAATAACAAAAAAATATACGTCAATTTTACCTGAAACTTACAAAATACCCGTATTCTGATCGAACAAAAAAGATATATTTTTCAGATACAGTTACCACGGACGCTTCAGGTTTTTCATGAATTCTCATCACGTTTGCAAGGGAAGGCTTTATCAACACGAATATTGGCCAGGTCTATCAGGCCCCAACGTAAATACAACCTTTTTCGGGATTCCTGAACCCTTTATTTGACGGGTTTGATAAATTAGAAATCGTAGATATTTTATCCTGAAAATATTCTGGTGGAGTTTTCGTGAGATTTTAGTCCTTAGAGCCTTTGGTTGGTTAAATAGTTTTCCGAAGAAATTCATGTATATTTTTTATCCCAGTACGTAAGTTATCTAATACCCTCCCATGTCACCGGATATTATTTTTATGCAGTCTTAAGAATACAGTGATCCAACATTTTTTATTATAAACTACTTAATCCTCCTACTATTATAAATGCGAAAGTTTGTGAGAATGGATGGATGGATGTTTGTTACTTTTTCACGCCAAAACAACTCAACGGATTTAGATGAAATTTGGAAAACAGATCACTTATAGCCTGGATTAACACATAGGATACTTTTTATCATGGGAAAATTTTAGGTTCCTCTATGACTCTAAGCTCAACGCGGACGTAGTCGCGGGCAGAAGCTAGTATACTAATATTTAAGAGGTAGGTAAAATTTTCTTAGCACATTATGTATAGGGAATATTAGACCTTCTAAAACGATATTTACCTTTTCTTTCACCGATTAAAATTTGACTATCTCTTCAGAGATAGACTTTAATTATATCGTGTATTATTAAACAAAACATCTATCTTTTTTTTATACCACTAAGGTGGCACACAAGCATACGGCCCACCTGATGGTAAGCAGTCACCGTAGCCTATAGCCGCTAGCAATACCAGGGGTATCACTAACGGGGTGCCAACAATGTTGTTGATGAGGACTCACTGTGATAGCAGCAATACTGCTAACCCAGCTTATCCTCGCGGAGCACTGGCAACCTTACTTACCGTAGAAACACAACACTACATCAAGTAGTGTTATTTCACTGCGGTCTTCTGTAAGGCGGAGGTACAGTCCCCAGTCGAGCGGCTTCAATTTAAATGGGATAACCCACAGGAAATCTCAAATCGCCCTACCTATCTTTCGACTTGATATTGTTCTTATAAATCCGGAACCAGTGGCCCGCATAATTCCACCTAAAACTATAAACTATCTGTTTCGTTTACACTCATAAGTTATTCCTGGATTTTCTTCCTCACGTAAAGTTTCTGACTGACCTAAACTTTGGCATGTGGGTTCTGTAAAATATTAGCTCTTGAGTATTACTTACAGCAACAAGTTCCACTGAAAGAGGTCTTAGAATTCTTCAACTAGCACTTTAAGTTTAACGTACGAAAATATATTTTTTTTATCTCTCACCTCAAGTACCCTGAGGTTGTCTGAAAGAGATCTTCCTTGCGGCCCGCGGTTTTATTTGACACCCTCTCTTACCTTGTAGGGGACCGAATTATTGGAATAATACAAACATTTAATAAAAATAAAGATACCTATTAAAAAGCGCAAAATAATTAATTATGAATTTTAATGTGACAATTGCTGTCAACACCTGTTACCGATGATTCTAATGAATCTTAATACATTTATTCGTAATGTATGGCATAATGGGATTTCTCATTAAAAAACTTTGGGTTGGAGCCGCCCGTCACATCATCGACCGATCATAGTCAAATAACAATACTCTATTGTAATGTTGCGTATCTGCTGTGAGTAAGGTTTCGATACGAGATACGCTGTGTTGGCAGTAAGGAAACCATATGCTCCTAGCACAGTGCGTCCTCTCAACAATAAGGTTGGCAACGCGCTAATGATAGCTGTGGTATTGCAACCGTCTATTATAGGCTACGGTGATCGCTTACCATATGCTTGCATGTCACCTTTGTAGTAAAAGTGCAATACATTTTGGTAAGCCATTAGTGTATTTTTCTACAAAGATCTTAGACTTCGGAAATGAGTACTTACTTTTCTGGATGAGAAAGATTCTTGAATTGACACCTTTATGAAATTGGGATTTCATTTTCATTCGTTAACGTCATTAAACAAATTAAAAAATCCCCGGAAAAGAGCCAATTTAACGATTTATAAAATATTTTTGCTTTCCAACACATCGTGATAACTTTTCTTCAAAGTTCAAGAAGGCACAATTTTTCCTAACTATTTTATCAATGTTGTGAACCAGATCCAAATTTAGCCGCGAGTCTTCTGTCTCCATACTCGTGCGTCTCGAAAATATCAAAATATCGGCCACTCGTACGTAAATACTAGCTTAGGATAAATACTATACGTGGTAAGAGCCCTTAAAATATTGTATAATTACAAGCGTAGTTTCTCATCTCCATTACAACTTTAATAACCGACAGTGTATGCACATCACAACATTGTTCGCAACTCATCGTAAAGTTCATTACCTACTAACTCGGTCGTGTCACAGCGCTGTTGTGGCCAAACAGCACGTACGGGACCTGACCTGTGACCTAACAGTTGATGACTAATGGAATACTACCCTACTCTAGTCTGAGCGTAGGCTAACTTTGTCATTCTAAATTTGACAACGAGTGTAGAACACCATTTCACTATAGACTTACACACGTTTTTTTATACCACTACGCCCCGCCTGATGGTAAATAGTTACTGTAGCCTATAGATGCTTGGAACACGGTAACTCGCGCGTTACCGACCCTAAAATACAATTTTCTTTCTTCTTCACACTCGCCGGTTTCAATCGCTCTTGATATTTCCATTACTGAGTAAGTACTTAGTTAATTATTTAAAATAAATATAAGTAAATGGAAATCTGTAAAAGGTTCGGCCGCTCCTAATTACCCTCTTAGGCTTCATTAGTTTTCATTGTACCACCTCATTATGAAGTTTCAGGGCCCTCTGATACAAGCCGTAACGGTCGCTTTTATTATTTTTGTAATTCTAAACATTTTTTTACTAAAAACTTTCTACTTGTCTATGCTATTAAAAAAAAAAAAAAAAGCTGCGTTGGCGTTTTTTACTTCGTATTTCTTCCTGGTTAATTGCTCTAATTAGCGGTGTTTACGAAGTTTTATTTATGTAATACGTACATGGCAAGTATACGTAATCTACCTGATGGTGAGCGGTCACAGTAGCCTATATACGCTTGAAATACTCGGGGTATCACTAGAGCGTTGTCAACCTTCCCTATTGTTGAGAGGACCCATTGTGCTAACAACATATCCACGATAGCAAATCGTATCCTCGTGGCGCTCTGAAAAACATACAACAGTACATCAAAGTAGAAGGTATTTGACTACGTTGACACTCTACTGTAAGGTGAAGGTACAGTCCCCAGTCGGGTGGGTCCAATTTGAATACGAGAATGTTTTGTTGAGAGCGATAGCTGTGCAGTAAAAGGAACAGGTGCTCCAACGTACCGCCTATCGCCATCAGATAGAATTATCAAAACTTCATGTGCCGAATAAAAAATAATGTGTCTGTCTCATCATCATTTATTTAAAAGCTAGGCTTTTTTCGGTGGAGCAATTGCCAAGCCGTTCTATCGTTAGACATCTCTTTGACCTCTTGGTACGACAACGTTAGCCTTCGTCTTTATCTGTTGCAGGTAACTTATCCTTGGCCTTCCTCAAGAACGCTTTCCTTCGATCTTTCCCTCTGTGATATAACACTAATATTAGGTCCTTACATATGAAATTGGCGTTTTTCGTACTGGCCACTTTAATCACGAATTTCTCCTCTTTGGTAAGGAATTCCAAATTCAAATTTGTACAGCTATAGACTCATGTATTTGTGCTTCGATGATCGTCATTCATTTGTTTTTTTTCTTCTGTTTTTTTCTGTTTGCGTCACTCATTTTACAAAATGGAAAACCTTAAATATCGCATTATTTACGAGTACGAGTTCCGCCGTGGCACTAGTGCTGCGGAAACAACTCGAAGGGTGAATGATGTGTATGGCGGTCGTGTTGCAAAAGAAAACACAGTTCGTTTTTGGTTCCAACGTTTTCGTTCTGGAAATTTCGACCTGCAGAACAAGCCCCGTGGACGGCCTGAGACTCAAGTTGATAATGAAGAGTTGAAGGCTATTGTGGAAGCGGATCCATCGCAAACCACGTCCGAGTTAGCTGCAGGCTGCAATGTTAGTGATAAAACTGTTTTAATTCACTTGAAGCAAATTGGGAAGATTAAAAAGCTTGAAAGGTGGGTACCTCACGAATTGACTGAAACAAACCGGCAAACGCGCGTCGACTGCTGCGTTACATTACTAAACCGGCACAATAATGAAGGTATTTTAAACCGAATCATTACCTGTGATGAAAAATGGGTTCTTTACGATAATCGGAAGCGCTCTGCGCAATGGTTAGATCCTGGCCAGCCAGCCAAATCCTGCCCCAAGCGAAAATTAACCCCAAAAAAGTTACTTGTAAGCGTTTGGTGGACAAGTGCCGGTATTGTTCATTACAGTTTTTTCAAATCTGGCCAGACTATTACGGCTGATGTCTATTGTCAGGAATTGCAAACCATGATGGAAAAGCTAGCGGCTAAACAACCTAGGCTGGTCAATCGCTCCACGCCACTGCTGCTTCACGACAACGCTAGACCACACACTGCGCTACAGACGGCTACTAAATTAGAAGAGCTTCAATTGGAAAGTCTAAGACATCCTCCGTACTCCCCGGACATTGCTCCAACAGATTACCATTTTTTTCGAAATTTGGATAACTTCTTGCAAGGGAAAAAATTCAACTCCGATGGGGCAGTCCAAATCGCCTTCAAAGATTTTATTGATTCCCGTCCGACTGGTTTTTTTAGTAAAGGGATCAACTACCTATGAGATGGCAAAAGTGCATAGAAAATAATGGTTCATACTTTGATTAATTAAATATATTATATTAAAAAATATTCGACTTTTTGTTCCTCCCATACAAAACGCCAATTTCATATGTAAGGACCTAATATAAACCTCAAAGCTCATTTAGAACAACTGACTATTCCCATTACATATTAAATTATTAAATCAGCAAGTGATGAAAGACTAAAAACAAAATCAATGCGAATGTTAGTGGAAGGCCAAGGTCCTCTCCAGATCAAAATAGCAAAGTGCTCAATGATGGAAAGTACCTACTCGGTATCGGCTGGCATGCATGAAACGATTGATGAATGTAAAAGAAGCAAAAGAGGTGTATAAGTCAAAAGTGAAATGGTGCTCATTATTATCTCCCTCCCGTGAGGGACTTGGCTAAATGTAATATGGCATATGTAAGTAATAACTAATAAGTATGTAATTATTTAAACACAATATATGATAGTAGTTTACATAATTAGTAACTTCGAAGCATCTTAGGAGACAAATATGTCTTCGCGCACTCATTAACTTATCTGCTCTGAAATCTCAACTGAAATGTGTTAAGTTAGTGTAGTGCTGTAACTTGACGACATCGGAAATGGGTTTAGTTGGTTACCGCGTATCTAATGATTTATTAGAAACGCGTAATGTACTTTGTTAAGACATTTTGGTGTTAGTAAATAAATTAGGGATATAAATTCAAATTTACGAGCCGTGAATCTCGATTAAGGTTTACTTAGAAATTGGGTATAAAACACATAGCCTTGAGATGAAATGTAGTTAGCCTATGCAATGCTGTTTAAAATATATTATGCATAGATTATTTATTGACACAAAACAGATTAAACTATTTACAAAAACATATCTTTACCTACCTACTTATAGATAAAAGATCTGACCCAAACCGGAATCATGCGGTAGCGTGCCAAGAATGCTGGCAGCATTGCCACGTTGGATAGCAATGCTGATTCTCTGAGCGAGATATGTTCCAGCACGCCTGTCACGGGAGGCCTCAACCAGCCTCCTCCTCTGAGACCTCCTTGAAAAGCTGAAGAGCATCCGACATAGTATAATATGCATAGATATTTTAAAATGGAAAATATTATTTTATAAATTTGATTGAATTATCGCAATATCATTATAGTAATTATGAATGTAAGAAAGTAACATTGTAATGTGATTTTTAATCACCATTTAGTAAACACTAACAATAAAATATTTTAAAGCAAAGGTACAGTAAAAAAAAAACATGTGCATTACTACTATTAAAAGGGCTAAAAGTTTTCTCTTTGCACATTTTTATTCTACACTAAATTTTAATTTTCCAACAATTTGAAATTGTATCGTAACCCTACCTTCAAGTAGCGAACTTAACCAATTCGATATGACTCCGGTAAAGTACACAACTTGGCCAAACATACAATCTAGTTATATAGGCGATAGGGCTTACAGTTTCATACTGTCAGCTATTCATAGCCGAACTTTCAGTATTAGGTTAGCGGTACTAATTATACTAACGTGGTCGATATAACTATATGTATATGTGAGTTATATTGCCATATGTTTTATACCACTCAGGTGGCACAAAAACATCAGCCCATCTGATGGTAAGCGGTCACTGTAGCCTATAGCCGCTAGCAATACCAGGGGTATCACTAACACTTTGCCAACCATGATGTTGATGAGGACTCACTGTGCTAGCAGCTTTAATACTAGCGCTGTAGAGCGTGGAGCACTGGCAGCCTTACTCACCGCAGAAACACAACACTACATCAAAGTAGTGTTTTTGGACTGCGCTCTTCTGAAAGGTGCAGTCCCCAGCCAGGGCGGCTCCAATTTCATGGAAAAACCTACAAGCCAGTTGTACAAAATCATTAAACTGATTTTACAGGACTTAAAGTATTGCTATCCTTATTTAACCCCGCACATGAGTAAGGGATAGCAAGGTTTTGGCTTTAATTATGTTTCAAGTTCAAGCTTAACATTTAATAATGCAACTTTTTATTAATTTCAATTCAGTATGCACAATTACATTCCGAATCGATTTCCGAGATCGATATCTCAAGGTCTTTTGCAATATCGATTTGCAAATCGATAGGCTCTGAGTTGTTACATTATAAATATTATAACCAATGTTATTATTATTTTGTTTCTATTAAATATTAAACGTGATTATCGAAACTAAAATTATATGTAAATTTGATTTCACTGTCATTTCAAATCATAAAAACGATAACAAACCGTATATCTTGCTGTTCAAGATCGATATTTGATTATATTGAATAACACTAAAGCACAATAGCCACCAACACCACCAGCGCAATCGTTTAGCATTCAACTAACAACTTCATTACACATTTGACATATTATGTTATTGCTCAATCGATAAGGCTCAGTGGTACAGTACCCAATATCATCCGTAATTTATTTATTTTTATACGACTAAGATGGCAGACAAGCATACGGCCCACCTGATGGTAAGCGGTCACCGTAGCCTATGGACGCTTTCAACACCAGGGGTATCACTCGCGCGTTGCCGACCCTAAAAGGTATATTACAAGGGCACAGAACATGGAATAGAGAATTCAGTGTTGTATGATAAAATCTTTTCTCTAAGTCTAAAAACCACGTATGTCTATGACAGCAACGGTTACGACATTTCGTTAGCCTTCAATCGACCTACTGACTTCCAATGTCCTCGCTTTTCTCCTTTTAACGAGTATAAAAGTCCACATGAAAAGGATAGAATCATTAGTGTATGCGAGATACATTTATTATTTTTCAAGGTCGGCAACGCGTGATTGACAACCGGTACTACAAGCGTCCATAGGCTACGCTAACCGCTTACCATCAGTAGCGCGAACATGAATAATTTGCGACAACGTTTTCGTATCGCCTTCGACTATTATATGTTTTGAAAAATGAACAGCGCTGCGGCGGTGAAAAGTGGAACTAAAAATTAGTAATGATTATTTTGACATTTCGCAAGCTGCGTTTTCAAATACGTAGTCGGAAAATTTTCGTACTACCGGCACTGGTAATCGCATGCTTGTTTACTGCCTTAGTGGCATAAAAAAATTTTTGATTGTCGATTGTTACTTGGATATGTCAGAGTAATCATTCTTAATATGTATAGTTTAAGTCTGATGTTACTCGTACGTAACGGCACAGCATCATGGTGACCGGACTATCCAATATAAACAGACCTTAACACCGCCATTATTGACCCCAATGGCCTAAGGCGGGGTATTACAGGCACCATTTGTTTTTATGCCTCTGTATTTATATAGAGGTTAAACTATCATTACGGTAGAACAATACACTAACAGGGGCAATTCTGCGGGTTTGTCGTGACACCATAATATTTAGCCGCGCGATGTTGTATCCGATAGCACAGTCATTGTAGCTTAGATTTTTACTATGCCTTTACGCGAAAAGAGCCTCCTCATTGGTAAGCAGAGGTTTCATATAAGTTTAAGGTCTTAATATTGGTGTCGATTCTGTCGTTCAAAAATACTAAACTTAACTAATTTGACAGGTCTAAAAGTCTTGCTATCCCTTTCTCATGTACGGGGTTAAATAAGGATGGCAATATTTTTAGACCTGTCAAATAAGTTAAGTTTAGTAATTTTGAACAACAGGCACTATTAATGATAGTTTGAAAATAGTCGCTCATTGAACACATTTTAAATCCTAGGGTATCTTTAAGGATATGAAAAAAAATTAAAACAAAAAAAACGGGCGCTCGAGAACATAATCTGAGGACAAGTGGGTAAAAAAAGTAACACAGGTGTTAATAAGTGGCAAAAGCCAAGCTACCCGTTACAAGTAAAATCTTTTCAGCGCTCAGACAATTTAAAATTAATTAAATGAAGATAATCAGCATTGCTATCCAGCGCGGCAATGCTGCCAGCATTCTTGGCACGCTACCGCATGATTCTGGTTTGGGTCAGATCTTTATCTATAAGTAGGTAGGTTAAATTTTGTTTTTTGTAAATAGTTTAATCCTTGAATAAATTAAAGGCAATCGTTCAGATTCTTTTTTCATTTGAATATAGAACTCGTGGCATGTAGGTACTAATTTATGTCATTCAGTCAAATCAGCTTCGATTAGTGGCCGACTCCTTCCAAATTTGTAGAGCCCATAGCTACTTCCATTCTATAATCCTCAAATTGGTATTCAACTAAATAAAATATTAAAAATACTATACTGGTGAATCGACATCAAACGGGTCGCCCAAGCAAATTAAATAAATATTTAATTACGTCATTTATTCACTATTCACTATTCACTATTCACTCGGTACTTTATCTAATTAACAATGAACATTATTTAGAGTTAGATTAATTGGTTTTGAAGTATTTATTTTACCCACATTTTAGCATATTATTTTGTTTTTAATCTCTCAATAAAACATTGCTAGAGCCATCAAAACCAATTAATCTTAGCTTGCTCGTGTACTAACAATAATTTATGGGGACATTTTGGCCCTTTGTACAAATTCGCGCATAAAATTTAATGCGCGTATTTTAAGGTTAACAGCCTCCGTTTCTAGGCTGGGTAAGTGATTTATCTGTAACATTTCGGTGCTATATCATTGCATAGGATTTAAAAACACTATTTTAGTAACGGTCCCTCCCGAATCGAATTAAGTAAAATATTTTTATTGCATACACTAAATACACAAAAATTAGCAACCTAAAGCATATTAAGATTAATAAAAACAATATCGTGGACATGCCTTTAACATATAATTATAGGAATATATAAATCTATGGAACTGCCGCTTTAAAATAGATGACTTTTCTATCTGAAAGCCACTGAACAACTAAATAATATCCTACTAATATTATAAATGCGAAAGCTCGTGACTCGTGAGTATGGATGGATGGATGTTTGTTACTCTTTCACGCAAAAAGTACTTAACGGATTTGGATGAAATTTAGAACACAGATAGTTTATAACCTGGATTAACACATAGGGTACTTTTTATCCCGGGAAAATTTTAGGTTCCTCTGGTATTCTAAGTTCAACGCTGATAAAGTCGCAGGCAGAAGCTAGTTCCACATAAACGCGGTTTTTTTTTAATCATTATTTTTAAATCTTGCATTCGGACTCTCTGAGGTGACCGACGCATATAAGAGCTTGGAACACCCGTAATTAATTAGTCACTTACCCAAAATTACTATTATACTATTTTCAATAATTACATTGTGAAATAATTATCTATTTCAGAGTAATATAAAATCCAATTAGTCTTTGTTATTAAAGACTGTATTCTATGTAAAAATAGGCACGTCTAGACGTCTATAGTCTCATTTGTTCGCTCAGACACAAACGAACTAATTTAATTAATTTGTAAGATGTGTGATACTACCACTTTTATAAAATAACTTCTCAGAACCCAGGCTTATTTTTTACCCAACTGCGGCTAAGCCAAAAAGAAGGGTGATGATTTTAGCAGTCTATGTATGTTTGTATTTACGTATGTTACACCGAAGCGCCTGAACTAGTCATCCGATGTTGATAAATAAGGTGTCAATCGCAATCGTTATTATGGGCCGTGTAACATAAACTACATTTTAACCGACTTCAACAAAAGGAGGACTGGATTTACTTTGTAAACCCCGATTTTAAAACGATTTCATACGTTTTTTGGCGAGGGTTTTTTATTTCACGGTCGGGTTACAATTTTTAAAAGCTTTTACTCTTTGAACTCGAAATATTAATTAAAAATTTATTTAAAAAAAATTGCCTGTACTTGTTTGTATTTTTGCATCGAGTAGTTTCCAGAACTCTCTGAGGATGCTAGCAGTAACGAGATCATATGCAGTTAGGCATCTAGGTTGGCAGCACGCTAGCAATACCCCTATTATTGCAAGGATCTATTGGCTACTGTGACCACTTACCATCGGACGGGCTGTTTAGGGTACTACTTTCATAGTGTAAAATAAAAAGTATCGTGCCTTAGCAATTAAGATAAAATCTGTAACTAATTTATTACACTTATCTCAATGAATACATCGCAATACAATTTTATTGTGTACCTTTTCAATGTGCTTACATCACAATAAAATTGATGACAAATGTTTACAATGCGCGGACCTTGTAACAGTGGCCTTAGATCGCTTTCGTCTTGATTTCTGGCCTCGATTCGCCGAACTTTCACTTTCTTGGCCCCATTCACGAACGGCCTTGTCAATGGTCACCGATTTGACATCAAATGCGGAACCTATGACTCCTTAAGGTCTCTCGTGATAAACTTTGCTTTTAACGCTAGGGTTTAAAACAATGACTTGCTATACTCGACCATGCTTCGGTATAACTTTTTGTGATATATTATTTTCATGAAAGTAATTTAAATGTAAATAATGTATTTTATTTGAAAAGAGTAACTGCTGGGCTTCTTGACGGATTCTTCTCAGCAAAAAACGACCGAATCCGGTGGTAGATTCTGACGATTTGAAAGTACTTGTAAAGTCTATTCAAACAAAGATGATTTTGAGTTTTTTTTATGGTAAACAAGTCGTTAAAAAACTATATGTTTAAAATGTTGTTTGTATTGGTAGCTCTAAAGCTCGCCTATAGCTTCTAAGAAAAAAAACAATCAAAAACAGAAAAGTAAATGTTCTTTGCCTATTTATATATAAATAATTAACTTAGTACTGTCGGGCACACCTTTACAAATACTGACACTCATATGCGATTTAAATTCCCGGGATAAAAACAATTTTATTTGGACAACCTTTCGAGCAGTAAAACCTGCACTCAAATCGGTGCAGGGTGATACTCGATCTGATAGACGAAAATTCCAAAACATCGGACTAAAAACGAAGCTCTACATTTAAGTTTTTTTCCACCTTGGACCGAATGTACCCAGATCCAGTCGGCTAAAACTAGGTGTAGCCTCATTTCGACTTTTAGCCGTTTCGGTGTAACATATTTTGCACTTTTATAGAAATAGAAGATACTAATATATAAGTCGAGTCTTGTTGCACACGTTGACAATCACTTGTTTCCTAGAAGCTCGGCCTAGTTGTCGCAAAAGGGAAGTTTTTGTTCAAGCAAAATAACTACCACCTAAAGAGGATGTGGGTTTTATAAAGTTCCAAGAAAAAATATTAGGGGAAATTGTTTTCTGTCAAGGAAAAGTAACTCACATTTAATTGACGCAAGAACAGAGTCCAGATCTGTCTTATTTGCTTGGTATAATTATTTGCTAGAATACGAGATCCTTATAATCTCAATAAAACCCGTAATAAATTATTAATGAAAACGGGTATTCGTATAATATTTTAATAAACTTTGTATTAAAATACACAAAACCTTCATTGACTATCCAGAGTATCCACTCCACTATAGCAGACTTCTTTTTCAGTTTTCTACTTAAAACAGTAAAAATACAAAAAAACATGCGTTACAAATAATGTACCATTAATTCCACATGTTTACATGGTTACAATAATTTGAACCAAAAAAATACTCTGAGCAGTGCTTATAAGAAAATTAAGATTTCATGAAAACAAAATCATCAAGAAAATTACTGCCAGTTTTGAGTGTAAGTAAATTATAGATACTGATGAGTTGCTAAACAATACAGACAAAAAAAATATTTTAAATTTTCAAAGCAACCTTCATTGCTCGACTTTGTATGTAGGTCAGTTTATATGAAGGTAATATCGATAATAGGGCTTACATTACAATTTGAACAGCATCAACAGCTGTATAGTTATTCGTTAGTGCTAAACACTTACATCAGAGGTCTGGGGAAGCACTTTAATTTGACCCTGACTCACTTTGCTCTAGACGTCGAATTTAGGTATTGACGTATCATTTTTTCTTGCTACCATAAGACATGTTAATGAGAAAAACGGTATTCGAGCTACAAGAACTTGTTGAACATTAATTTATTTACCAAAAACATAAATCTGGACTACTTCAGCAACAAAAACAGTAATACTAATAATAATCTATATACATAAAAATGAATCCCTATTTGCGGTTTGCGATTTATATAAAAAAAACAATTGTAATAAACCGACAGAATCATCAACAACCTCAGACACTCTTGCTTACCTTGTATACGTTTTTAGAAAACGAATTATTTCCCGCCCACAGTCGTTCCTTTCCGTCTGAGCTCACTACGATGATCTCTCATTACTTTTGAAACTGGATTATTTTTCAATATCCTATTGAAGACTTATTTATGAGACTTCTGTTATCTTGAAATAAATGTCTAGACGGTAATTTCTGGACTATTTAAGATTCCATAGTAAACTATTTACGCCCAAATTATATTCACTGAGCAAATCCTTAGAAATGATGTAAGTAGTCATCATTTGCTGAGAAAAGCTAATCTATACGGCATCACGTGACGACTTTCATATATTCTGAGACAGAAATAAAGAATTCATATTTCAGGATTTTTGCAATTCCACCCCTAAGGGGGTTAAAAAGAAGAATAAAGTTAGTTAAATCCATGAAATTAGGTACTTTTAATATAAGCCGCGCGCAAAAGCTAGTATACATTTGTTACATCCGTCATATTGGATTAAGTATTCAAGTAATCTCGCATGGTCACGGAAACCAAATGCGTATGCAAAATTTCAGCTGGATCAGACACTGGGAAGTGGGTCAAATTCAACTGGCAAGATTTGATTACACACACACCCCTGACAGGTGAAACAAAATAAAAGGTTGTAAATATACGGCACGTTATGGCTCTTTTATCACAGCTTATAAGTTAGGAGCTCCAGTTAATTTGCTAATTATAAGCCCGAACTTAATAAATGTCAGGCGGAGAGAACTCGTTAGAAATACCGCGCGATAATAAAACATCTACGGCGTTGTTATAATACCTACTGGATGAGGCTAACAACTTTTCAAGTTTTCTGTAAATTAAAAACAAATTCATACTTTTTTCTTTTGTTGTTTTCTGGCTTGTCCTTATGTAAGTACGCAATATACTCTTATTATTTATTTATTTCGTTCTGCAACATTAGATTCGTCACACATTTAGAAAGAATCATAAGTACATAATTTAGTTTTGCATGTTCCAAAAATCTAGAAGTACATAATATTAAAAAAAAAAAAATTGCGTCACCTTACACACCAAGTAAAATAAGCATACCTACTTATAGATACAAGATCTGAGAAATCATGCGGGAGCGTTGCTGTTCATCAATTTGAACATTCAAAATCTCGATATCTGATATTCAGTCTAGTGCTGTCGAGTACTGCGACGGGCAATATGAACCTACAAACTCATTAGCAGCGCTCAAAATCTTTTATATACAATATTCGAGCTCTTAATAACATGTTTACCCAAATTATAATAAACGGTCTGTCTCCACAGCTGCGACTCTATAGAATTCCAAATACCTTTTTATTTGAGACTTTAGTTTCTGAAACATCATTCTTCTCACCACACTCTAGTGATGTCATAGTACCCTATCCAGTACTTACATTTATGTCTATGTTAAGCCCATAAACCTTTGCAAAGTAATAGGTTACATAAGTACCTTTGTACAGAGTAGTAGCCGCTAGTTCTAGCATGGCATAAGCAAATTATAAAACGTACGAAAAAATCACTAAATATTCGTTTTTCTTCTGCGCTTTTCTTTTAAATCCTGTATCTGTTCAGTCATATTGGTTCTGATTGAGTAACAAATATACAAACATGCAAAGTGTCTCATTTATTTTTCTATTAAATTACTAGGAACTAGCGGCCCGCCCCGGCTTCGCTTGAGTAAACATTAATC
The DNA here is from genome assembly GCA_951449985.1 of Falcaria lacertinaria. Classification (NCBI taxonomy): domain Eukaryota; kingdom Metazoa; phylum Arthropoda; class Insecta; order Lepidoptera; family Drepanidae; genus Falcaria; species Falcaria lacertinaria. The sequence continues at coordinate 3,610,004 of OX602129.1, forward strand.
AAATATTTTGTCTACCCGTGTAATACCGGGGCGGGCAGCTAGTATAATATATAGCCTTTGTCACTCAGTGATAATGTAGCTTACTAACGCTGAAAGAGTTTTTGAAATCGATTCTGTAGTTTCGGAGCTATTCAATACAAATACACAAAAATACAAATCTTTCCTCTTTATAATATAGATTGTTATTTCTTTTTCTTGAACATAGCCCATAAAATAGGGTTAACAGGAGTAATATCTCATTAGTCTGTGAACATTGTAAATAATGATCCCGTACGTGTGCTACGGGTATGTTGTCTACGGTTTCCTTCGTCCCTTCGCGTGACAGAAACGCTGCTACGGACAATACAAATGGTTCTCCACATCCGAATGTCAAGGTTTTCATAATAAAACTATAAAAGAAAATTTTATTATGGGTCTTTTGTGACCTAAATACTCGTAGTCGGACTGAATATTTAAAAACTTCTTCATACGTTTTCTGACGGTAAACGGTTACCACGCCCTTGAACCCAGTCAAAAGGCCCCGCCCACAGATGACAGCTGTACTCCATACTTGCGGCTTATAAAGTTGCAGTCTTTGCCCCGCTGTAAGGTCTTGATATCTTAGCTTTGAATTAACTGCAGAAAATCATTAGAACGGATTCTTTACGCAACTCTTCACTTGTTTATTTATATCAGCCAAATATCCTACAAATAATGTAAAATCTACCGTTTTCCGCAGAAAACTGCATTTCCGTAAGAATAAATTCTCGCCACGAAATTATGATTGATTATGATCGAGCGTTACCAGGGGTTCGTCAATTTTGGAAAAAAGGTCTTATCAACGTGATGTACTTACCTATTGTTAGTTAAAACGTTTAAGAAGGCTTCACTTCCATTATTTGCTGAATTAAAAACTTAGTAATGTTTTTTTTATTTATTTCCTCCAAGCCGCGCCCCATCTGTCTTGCATTTCACCAGTTATGCTTACTACAGTAACCCTCAAACTGATAAACAGTAAGTACTCGTAATCTTGTTGCAATCAGAAACCTACTACTAAATATATTTTGCAAAGTCACGTAGTATTAAAAAATGGAATCCACCCTACCTGTTATATCCGAATTTTAAAATATTTATTTCACTGCACCTTAACAGTGCTCAGAATAAAACTTGTATATGAAAAACTAGCGACCCGCCCAGGCTACGCACAGATGCATTATACATCAATCCACAGGAATCATTCCGTGTATTAGTAACAACCACATTTAAATCCGTTACGTAGTTTAAAAGATCTAAACTTACAGACGGCGGGAAGCAACTGTTTTATACTTTGTTAAAATTGCGGGTAGTTTCTCGAAAATAACAGATTATAATTCAGCAAGCTAATATTAAATTACATTTTTATCCCTGGACCTGACCATCTGAAAGGGTATTAAACACAGCATTGTAGGTAATTATTAAAGGCACCTTACTATAAGATATTTAATTATCCTACCGAAACCCATTTGCTCTTATGCTACCGTAAATGGAAAAGCGGAGTGGTATTAAAAGCATGCACAATTCACCTTTATTTCCCGCGGGAAAGGCTAACAAAAGCCAACGCTCTTTTTATTACACATATCGCAAGGAGTTATTTTAAAACGAATAGTATTAATAATACAAATTAATACTCTATAATGTTACTATGAAATAGTTAGGGTAAAAAGTGCTCTTCTAACTGAGTTTGAATAAAGGAATTATTAGTACATCAATTAATATTTCTATTTTTAGAGTACACATATACATAGAAAAAACTATACACAAAAAAAACTATCATAATGTAAAATATAAACTATAATTAAAATATCATAAACAATTGCACCATAATTATCGTTGTCTATGTCTAGAGGAATATTGTAATATATTTGCATTTTTGTTCAATCATGATTGTTATATATGATTGTTTTGTGATAAAAGACGGAGGACTGACTTTCTTGCCAGTTCTTCTCAGGTGGCTTCTTTCCAAACCGGTGGTAAGAATGTACCTATCTTTACCTTTATAAGTAGTGTAATGTAGGTAGTCAGTATTTATTAGTTTAACTAGAAACAAGAGGGTAGCTTCGTGCACCGATGTAGCATGGCCCGTCGTCAGTCTGAATACAACTTGAATCCTATCAGATGTGTTTTTATTAATCTCTCGCTAATTTACCCGAGTATAGTTCAAGTAGACGATTTTTTTTTTCTCCGACATCCCCATAACTAACAATGAAACAAGAACACGTTAACCATGTTCGGGTACGAACATTTTAATAAAAGGAAACACATAATTTTCCTTATAATATCGATTTATGCAGAGTCGTCAACGCGCGAGTGATACCCCTGGTGTTGCAAGCGTCTATAGGCTCCGCTGTAGCAACGGTAATCGCTTACGATCAGACGCGCCGTTTGATTGTTTGCTACCTTAGTAGTATAAAACAATTCACCGTCCTAATACAATGTTAGCATACACGTTATATCGTTCACCGTTCTAGTCAGCTCAACTTAACTGAACTTAAAAACTACTCTTAAACTAAGCTAAGAAGAGAGCAAGAGCTTAAAACTTAAGCAGCGCTCGAGAAAATCGCTCGGTATGCATTTACTCGATTGTGTTTTCAGTGTTTTAAAAATTACACGCATTGTGCTCTCGACTTCGCTCGTTTGAAAAATATTGAGATTTAGATCAAAAAAAAAATTGATAGTAATACGGGTAGTGTGTTATTTTTCAGTTAAGGATGCTTAACTTCGCAGAACGGTCGATAAATTTAAACTATGTAAAGCGAAACCTACGTCATGTTGGCGACCCTTATATAAATAAATATAATATTATAATAATAATAATACTTGGAAATTAACACACAGAGCCATCTGGCCCCAAACTAAGCAAAGCATTTGGTACGGGGGCCAGCAGCTGATACTAAACTTATATATTTGTACCCCTAGCGTAGCAGTCAGGTATACTAACTAACCACTAGACCAGCGGTCTCGTCGTATGCGCAATGACGACTCTCACGAACTCCTCAATAATTAAAATTAATTAATTAAGTTGGTGTGCAAGTCAAGAGTGTAGTGGCGCTCTATCCTCTCCGCGTACCCCGTAAGGGACTTGTGATGTTTTGTATGTATGTAATTTGGTATTTTCGCCACTACCACTTTTAATGCAAATAAGTCAATGTACTCACAGGCTTTAGTGGAAAACTAGTTAATTTAATTAACGATATGTAAGCCTGACAGAGAACAAAGGTAAATAGACACACAGAAACGCAACGTAAATAAAATTTCACGAGAGAGTGCAAAAATAATTCCATGTTTGCGTTGGGATAAGCGGAAAAATCCGGTAAGGAGCGGTCGTAGGCGGTTGCAACCGGTGACGGTAATGCTACGGATTAGATGTGTGTGATTAGAGGATCCTCCAACGGACAGTCCACCTTTGATAATGTAGAATAAACTGTGTGCTATTTGTATTAAGGTTTAACTTATTCTATTTCTAATATATCATTGATAAAGAGGTATTTGATAGGTCCAATTCTATTATTGTTTAATACATCTATAATACGAACAACAAATACAAATTTAATACGAAAACCCACGTGAGATCCCAATGCACCCTACCTCCCTATAAAAAATAAATTCCCGTTCAATGTAAGAGCAGCGCTACTGCTATATTATTATGTCCAGGTGATTAAGGTTCTAGGGCTCCTTAAGGGTGTGTTATACTGACAGTAAGCACTAAGGACACATATTGCAACTAATAAAAATCTAACACAATATTTTTATAAGGCACTAAGTTTGCAGGCATTTAAAGGCTACGCGAACCGCTTCCGTACAAACGGGTCATAATCTTGTTTGCAATTGGAGTGTGTAGCACAAACCTTTGACTATATTTGTATAATTCGTGTATGAACTAAACTACTCACAGTAATCACACAGCTTACTAATGGAACGGTTAAAGAATATTTTCAATCGCTACAAGTCTGTCAGCGCGATGTGCTTCGTTCGACTTCTAGTCGTAATCCTCCGAAAATGCATGTGCACGCTTCGATAGTTTACCGTTACGTAAATCCCTAAAAGTAAATTCAAACTAGTTAATATTTCGGTACTAACGTAGCGCGGATGCTGGCTAAAGTTTCAGCGAAAGTCGGGCATTTTGGGGATTACAGCACCTATTAACTGCTCAGTCACTTAGAACCCTCCGAGTCCGGATGCAATCCTAGGGATTTGCACGTGTGCATTTTCTCGTGGATTTCAACTGAAATTCATGCTCTATTTTGTCACTTCATTATCTGCTACGTTTTGCATGAGACTTCGCCCGCAAATCGATAGGATATAATAGTTTATGTTACTCTAGTTTTACTGGATTCACAGATTTTATAATACATGTTGGTATGTAGATTGGTATAGCTAAAATGTAGGCTCACTTTTCTGGACAATTGGTAAGTTGATTAAACCCTACTTCTTAAGCTTCAAAAGTATAAAATGAAGTAGCTTCCGCTGTATGTTTGCTTAAATCTTTTGAACTACTCGACGGATTTTAATGCAGTTTTCAGCAATAGATAAAGTGATTCATGAGGAAAGTTTTTATGTATTAATTTAGGTTTTGCGTAAGTCATGCGAAGCCGGGGCGGATTGCTAGTACAAAATAGATCATACTTACTTTCCAATACACTTAACATTAATTTGCTTGTTTAAGGTTTATTATTTAATAACGCTAAAACGACTGAAGATATTTTAATGATAGATTGGTGCAAAAATAGACGATGTTTTGGATTTTAACTTTTTATTACAAAATGATACCCCTGAATGGATGTCAAAGTTTGTCAAAGAAAACCACGGAAGTATAGTAACAGTTATTCATGTAACCTACGCTTATTCTCAAACAACGAGGACAATAGAAATAAATTGAATTTCTTTTTGTTCCCTCTGAGTTTCGGTCGCTCCCACTTTTGCTACAACAAAGGAAAATATGTCCGCGGACAAAATAAAAGTAGGTTATTTACTTTCTCGGTTTAACTTACAGCGAAAAGTATATACGGATAGGTAAAGAGGGGAAAACAATTACCTTTTGATCATAAAGTTTAGATGAATTTATTTCTGACTAAAATGAGTTATGGATTTTCTTGCCTTTGAATTAAAGACGCATGACAAATTACATTTGTTACCATGCTATTTGGTATAGTCTTATTTGTTCTGTTGGCTTGTGTTTTGTATTCGTAAAAACGTTTTAGTTTTTTTGTATTATACACATAAATTAGGATTTAGAAAACAGCCGGATTCTTGTCAGGTGGCTTTTTTAGCGAACCGGTGGTAAAGTGGACTTCATAAGTGCCATATAAGGGTCAATACTGTATAAATGATTTTTAATTAATTCATTTTTAACTGTAATATTTTGCAGGACCTTCATCACAATTCTCAAGTCTAGGAAAAAGTGCATGCACGCTGTACGTACACAGAATATGTGCGTATTATGCGTGTATGCGGGTTTTGCCTGTAAATAGCTCATTACTGTTCTTTGTTTTCATTTGTTCATACTTCGAGTCCACAGTACTGTGGCAAATGTTTCTTGTTTGAACCTAAATATGTCAGTATTTTCTCTTTGAAAATTCAATTTGCATTTATATAAAATTTGGTTATAAAATTGTATAGACTGCGAGTAAAATCGCGGAGCTCAGCTACTTCTTCTAAAGGTATTAAAGTTTGTATCTAGTATGATAATAAGCTCGAGCATCAGTAATCCAATACACGTACACAGTAGGGTGTGCACGCCACGGTCTTATATTAATATCTGGAGCTAATAGTAAGAATATTGCCACGGCACCCCTATTACAACGCAACGAAGAATTACCTTACTAGATATGACATTTACACACTATTTTGTGACGTTTTTGTGTGACGTAGCACAGAAAAATAATTTGACTTTTATATATTGAAATACCTAACTAACCCAGAGATGTTTGCGTAATCTTTTATCCTTGTTATTTAGTTTGTTTATAGAATTCCTGTAATGCGAAGCGTAAAATATTGGAGTGAAAACAAAAGACAGAGAGACATGAAAACAAGTTCATGAAAACGCCATAATACATAGTTTGTATTTCTCCAGTAAGAAGCTCCTCGATCATACGCTAAGCTGGCGAAAATATGCTGCTAGTATCTTTATAGCCGCAGTGGCATTGTGGTTGAAGCAACGGCCTGTCATCTGATGAGCCCAGGTCAGCATCTACGAGAATACGCTGCGCTAGCACAGTGACTCCTCATGAACAACAGGGTTGGCAACTCGTTAGTGATACCCCTGGAATTAGTACTAGCTACGGTGTCGGCTTACCATCCGACGGGCCGTATGCTTGCCTGCCACCTTAGTAGTATAAAAAAGCTTTTTTAGAAATCTATAAACCACAGTTTATTTCACAAGGCCTTTGGCAATGATGGGCTATTTAACAGGCCATACGCTACGTTGACTGCTTACCATCAGGTGAGCCGTAAGCTTGTGTGCCACCTTAGTGGTATCAAAGAAAAAGCAATAACGTTGGCAACAGCTAGTACTAAGTAGTGATACCCCTGGTATTGCTAGCTGTCTAATATACTACAGTGACGGGCTAACCGTTCGACTGCCTGCGAACTGCGTTGTATAAAAATACTTTTACAACTTTTACACAATACAACTGTCGTGAAAATATTCTATCACTCTGAGTTTACTATGATGCACGGAGCCTCATCTAGTGGATATAACGCACGATACAAACTTAATTAGTATGCAGCCTGAAATATCTTCGCCCGGGGGAGTTTCACATAATTGATACCACGAGGGGTCACTGGCCATCAGATTAAACTACATTTTTCAAGCCTGGGTAAGCTTTGAGGGATTTATCCTTGGCTTATTTTTTGCTTTATTAAGTTTTTGTTTTAATTAGTATTGTCTGATCATAGATTTTTGCCATAAAGTGGCAATCAAGCATACTGTTCACGTGAGGGTCTCCTCTCATCCAAATTTGCACCTTGTCCTTTTTAACTTGTGTGTGATTTTCGTTTTACTTCTTAATAGTGTAGTTATTTCGCAGGAGGAGGAGTGAGCCTACGTCATAAAAGGAACCTGATTTACGCTAATTGATCGAACAGTCGCGTAGAAGAAATATTTTTATTCACTTATAGTCACTGACTCTGATCTAATTCTTAATTTAATTATACCCGATTATGAAACAAATTGAACCTGACACAATATTGTATACTCGAAACTGTAAGAAGATTAAACCAAATCCTTATTTCCCAAACAACATTACGCAACACAAATTAAATATTATTGGCAACGCATCGACCGGCCAATAATCAGAATTGAATCGAATGATCGAAGTGTATAATTTGAAATGATCTGGTTATGCATGTGAATTGTAGTGGCCGAAGCCTCGTAACAATCGACCGAAATGGAATAAAATCGGCTGAAACTTTATAACTACTGGCATATTGTTTTAGCATAATTATTGACCTGAAAACAATTTTCTGTGGAACTTTAAAGCTATTGAATTCAATAATATATTTTATAACGTTCTCACACAAGGGCAGTATTATGTCGCATTTCAAACGAACTCGTTGTCTAAAGTATCAAAGCAACTAGGGATCCTGTGATAATAGCGTTTAGCAAATGCAGAAAACAATTTACTGAGTTGTATGTACTGTTGAAGACTCAATTTGATGTTTCACTCACCGTGTATTTTATACTAGCTGTCCCGACAGATGTTGTCTTGTCATAGCTATGAATTCATATGTCAAATACACCATGGAAAAAATTACCTTTAGTTTATCTCGAAATTAAAAATGTTCCTGTTCTTTTCAACCGACTTAAAAAAAGGAGGAGGTTGCTAATTCGACTGTATGTTTTTTTTTCATAAGAACCTTTTCTTGACTTCAAAAAAACACAAAAGAAAGAATTTTTGTAATCGGTCTAGCCGTTCACGCGTGAAACTGACATTTTTATCGAAATATGTTTACTTGTTTGGTTTTTAAATCAAAATAACTTAAAAACATGTAATCGAAATTGCATATTTTGGATTCGGATATCCTACTTTGACCTTATAAGCAGTTACGGAACGCAAGATTCGCTTTTTGGATTCGATTATTTTTTTACGTATAAGTCGATAACTTTTGTAGTAGATTTTTTCGTATATTTTTTTTAATTATAAGAATATCTCATTATTTTATCTGATACCTAAGACGAAACCCAACCTTACTAACCTGTAGATCGTCCTGTCCTTGTCTATTTCATAATATAAGCAAGAGATAGCGCTGAAAGGCCTGGAATTCTTGATTAAATAGATCCAGAACGAGTCGTACTTTGCACCACTTTACACGAAGCTATTTCTAAGTGAGAAACGAAACCACGCTTTAATCGTGGCAAAAATAATTGAAATTTCGCGAAGCACTCAAGCTCATTTGAATTTAACTTAACAAAGGCGAGGCCAGTTAAGTAAAAATAAAAACATAAATTACCGCCTTACCTCCTGGGAGGATCATTATCAGTGCACAGCGCTGTAAAGTGCGCACTGAACATTCCTGAAAGCGTTTCAGCGGATAATTTCAGCCGTTACACTGTGTAACTAAAGAGGATTTTATGGTTCAGGATTTTTTATAGGTCGGCTCTGAGCTGTAGTGTACTGTGTAGGTAGACTAGTCTAAACTAGTATTATAAGAATATTACGTTTTATTTCTTTTGTTTGTTTTTTTTTTCATACAGCGCGATCTAGCCCCAAACTAAGTAAAGCTTGTACTATGGGAACCGGTAGCTGATACAATATAATAATAGTATAATACATACCAAATACCCAGACACAAGTCAAACATGTTTGTCACATAAATATTCGCCCCGGCGGGAATCGAACCCGCGACCCCTAGCGTAGCAGTCACATATACTAACCACTAGACCAGAGGTCTCGTCGAATTTTGTTTGGGGTAATCTCTGGAACAAGCTACTACAGTAATGGAAAACTGCACTATCTTCGAGTAAGTAGCCTATAATATTGGTTTTTACTCCTTAAGAATCAATTTTCCTAGATAGGCCCCCAGTATGGCAATTTCAAGAGGAGGGAAATTGATAAAAGCCTTAACTCCAAAGCGTTATGTTTTCTCCACAACGCACCTTGGGTATGACAATCGTAAACTAAATTCATGCGCCGGAGCTGACGCCTTTTTTAACCGACTTCAAAAAAGGAGGACGCTATTTGTCTGTATGCATTTTCTTACAAATAGATCATAAATATAATCTGTCATTATTTCAATTCTCCCTCTCCATTTCCTATTTCTAAGCAAGCGAAGTAGCGGACGAAAGCTATTGTAAATTTATTTTGATTTTGATTGAGTTTGATATAAAGATAGAATTTATAAATTAATCTGTACGTATAATTTTGCCTTTAGGAATCTGTTGTCGTTGCCACGCTATTGTAGCCCTTCAGCAATGTTTGCTACAGCCCGCACAGACGACTTTTATGCAATCATGCGCAAAAGAACCGCGTCGCTGTTGCGTCGTCTGCGGGACAGCGACAACGGTCTCCTGAATGTTGTTGCCAGCAGACTGAGCTTGTAAGCCACTTGTGCGGGAAGTATTTGTGTGTTGGAACATATTTGCCATTCAGATTTTGTGTTTTTTAGTATATAAGAGTTTACTTTAATTTAAAATTTTTGGGTATTTATTTTGTAATTTTTAGGTACCTACGCCTGAAATAAAGTTTATTATTATTATTAATAAAATATTAGTGAGGCGAAAATTAAACGGTAGATATTCTTTCGGCCCGCGCCATTGTCGGCCATTTATTATTACTTAGAAAGATAAAAAATCTATGGCACGCATCCCAGGTTTTATTAAAAAAGGAAGAATGTTATATAGAAGCGAACATATCTTAGCATTGATCGTAGTAACGTGTCAGAAAAACCTTTTACCGAAAATCCTTTGAAAGGCCAAGGTCGTACGTGAGAGTCGATTTATTTATATGGGAGAAAATGTTTGTATATTTCCCGTAATATGTTTCCCTCCGTGTAGTTATTATGCGGACATGGTTATTGTATCGTGTGAATATATGAAAGGCTATATGTTCATTTTTGTTGGTGCGAAAATAGAATCCTGCGTACGAAAATGATTTTGGAGGGAATTCTGGATATATCCTTATACATCGTTTTATCTTTACTAATATGTTATGTATTTGAATTTTTTTGAAAGCAAACATAAGTTTTGATTATAAAGTACTGTTTCAATATGCGTGTATTTCGGAAAATTCGATTTTCAAAATCGAATTTTTTCGCGCAATATCAGAAAATTGTACGTATAAGTATTGATGATTATTTATTCACAATATTTAATCCCAGAACCAGTCTATTAGTATTTCATTTCGCGTCTCAAATGTTAGCAGAAAATCTGTTGTCACGAAGGATATAAATCATTTCCATGATAACAGATAACGGAACTCAATCGCGGCTACGAGCGAATGTAGCTTCGCGCGCTACGGCGTAGGCGGCGTAGACGTTTGCCAAGCAAATTGTTATTTGTTTATTCTATCTGTTTGAATATAAAAAAAATTGCTTGGTACTTACCAAGTAGCTTTCTTCAGACTTCTTCGAAGCGAATTCTCATGTTCCCAACTGATACCCTTCTTTGTCCAAACTTGACCGAAAATGTCTTAATTGAATGAACAGTTATCCTCAAGGTTAGTACAAAAAAGACATCGTGAAATATAAGGAGCCAGGCATTAGTTTGGGCCCATTTATATTTCAAGATCTAATGTCTATTGGCAGAATTGATAGGTACTTACATATTAAAGAGGGCAGGTTCGATAGGATTTTATTCAAAACTGTGCCGGTAGCAGGAACATTTTTCGACTGCGTATTCGAAAACGTAACTCGCGAAATGTCAAAATTGTCATACAAATTTTTAGTTCCTATTTTCATCGCCGCAGCGCTGCTCATTTTTCAATACAGAAATAGTCGAAGGCGATACGAAAACGTTGTCGACAATTTTCCTGCTACTAGCACAGGTTTTTTCTGTCTCCTAAATTAACACCTCTTTCAGCTGAAATTAAGGGCTATTTCCTCTGAAACAACATAAGGCACCAAGGGTAAAGAGTAGGTAAAGTATACCTAACTCACGTTTTTTCACTTAAGTTAAATATTAAGCGGTCAGACGGCTTAATGAGTTTCCGCGGCTGAATGAGGTCGGGTCTCTTCCTCCGGTACTTTCACACGGGTTGAAAAATAAACTACATTTTACATTTTATTTGTTTGAAAGCCGAAAAGCCTATTTGGATGATACAAGGCCTGAAAACATATCATCGTCCTGGCTATATCCCAAACTATGTTGGATTTGGCATTTTGTTCTTACTATAGGATAGATAAATCCATAGTTATTAGTTCCATACTAATCTGATTATTTAGTTTGTTTGATACATTTTCAAGACTTAATGGCTTAACTAATCATAATAAAATTTGACAATGAGATAGATTATATCCTGGGGCTTTCCCCAGGCTTTCCAATGACAAAATATCTTAACATAGGCTACTTTTGTCCTTTAATAAATGCATGTGAAATCGCGGGTAACAGATTATATAAAGCGATTGATATCTAACCTGCGCTATAATTTGTCCAGAAAAACTTTTGTTTATTTACTACGAATTTTATATAAAACCGAACTTAAACTACCTAGTTATACATAAAAGATCAGACCCAAGCCAGAATGATGCGGGAGCGTGCCACAAATCCTGGCAGCATTGCTACGCTGGAAGGCAATGCTAATTCCCTGAGCGAGATACGTTACAGCACGCTTTTCACGAGAATTCAATATTAGAACGGCCGTAAGGATCTTACGTATGGTACACACTTTTATACATAGTACTCCAAACATACGGACCGGATTTTAAACTATTGAATCTCAAACAAATCACATCCAGGATAAGCCTTTGTAGAAGTCTTAATAGAGCTTAGTACAATTCAAAAAATAATCGAAAGATGACGCTTCATTTGTTAGTAATTCTTATATAACAACTAGCGGCCCGCCTCGGCTTCGCACGGGTAGACATTTATTTTGTCTACCCGTGCGTGGCTGGGGCGGGCAGCTAGTATAATATTTAGCCTATGCTACTCAGTGATAATGTAGCATTCTAACCGTGAAAGAATTTTTGAAATCGGTCGAGTAGATTCGGAGCCTATTCAACACAAACCCACAAAAATACAAAAATTCTAAAATACAAATCTATCCTCTTTATAATATTAGTATAATAAGTATAACAATTAAATTATAATGTGAGTAATAAAATTGTATTTTTTTACTTCCAGGTACGTACCCCGAATGTCGCCTTTATAAGTTCTACAACCAGAAACGATATCTGTAAGTATAGCTAAGGAACTTACGTGAAATTATAAACACATCTTGCGAAGTTTGCAGCTTCTTAAAACCTACCTTCCAAAACAGCTCTTTGCATAAGTTGCTTTTGAAAATAGCCAGTGTTGAGGTTCCAAACCTGCATGAGCCGAGAGACTATCTCATTATGAAAATGTCTATACACTGCAAGTAAGTGACTGTACTTAGAATATTTATCTCAACTAGTTTTATAAACGTACAATATTTAAACACTACACAAGGTTATTAGGAAAGGGTTTGTATCTTGCGGCAATACAATGTATTCGTTATTATTGTTACACGCTGACGTCCCAACTTGAACAGCGTTTGGTAGTATAAGAATAAATAATCTTATACTAACATAGCTGTCTTCCCCGCAACTTCGCCCGCGTATCAATATTATTTGCTGCATGTAGCTTTCTAAAGGCAAAGAATTTTTGAAATCGGTCCCTTAGTTTCGGCGCCTATTCAATACAAACAAACTGACAATAAATTTTTCCTCTTTGTAATATTATGATCATAGTGTGATTGTACTGTTGCGCATGCATTTCAAGCTTTTTCTTGTTGCCATGTAATTGCCCCTTACTTTTCATTTTCAGGATTTCGTACCTCAATAGGAAACAATGACCCATTATAGGATCACTATGTTGTCCGTCTCTCTGTCTGTCAGTCAAGACATTTTTCGAAAAAGAAAGCAAATTACTATAACAATCTTATAAAAATATCGGTTCGTCTATTCGACACTAGATGGCGCTGCGTTTGTTTATAGAACGTATATACTTTGAAACCTTACCTACAAGTATGTACGGAACCCTCAGTGCGCGAGTCTGACTCGTACTTGGCTGGTTTTTATTATTTGTTGTTATAGCGGCAACAGAAATACACATTCTTGTGAAAATATCAACTGTCTACCTACTACGGATCGTGAGATACAGCCTGAGTCTGACAGACGGACGGACGCACAAGTCTTAGTAATATGGTTCCGTGGGTCACAGGCACGATACGCTTAAAAGGGTTCGACTATTGTTTTTTTTTATATTTATCTTATTTAATTCTTGGTTGCTAATTCAGGATCGGTTATCTTTTTGAGATAATAATAGCGTAAGTATTAATAACTTATAATACTTCACTGCACAAAGTCTCACACAGACACAGTCGCGGGTGGAACACTAGTGTAACAGCACAAGAATTCTCCAGTTTAATAATGAAACTTTTATTGCAAAATAGCAACAGCTGTGCAAAGCAGGGCGCCAGTGTGGCGCGCCCTTTAGCTCAGTGGGGGTACTGTAGCGGCCCGACATGTGGTTCTCTCGCTGCTTATTATGGTTTGATTTAATTATCTTATTTATTATGACAACTTACTGGTTAAGTATGCTATTTTCAGATTAATTGAAGTGCCTTGCGCGCGCCGAAATAATCAATTGATTCGCATCTGTTAGAAGAATAAAGAAATAACGACGTTTACTTTTAATAATAATACACTTGTCAGGTTGGGACCAAATATACCTTCAAGTGAAGTTAATGTTGACTCATTTTAAACCTCTGCCTACCACTTCGGGGACCCAAGCTGGAAGGCGGAAAGAGACACCAATAGATAGCTACACTACACTTGCATAACACAGTCTTTATATCCTTTTTCTACGCGAGTGAATTCGCGTGCACAAGCTACTATTGTTAGAAGCCTCTCTCAATTACTGCTTAGTAATCTTATACAACTGTCTTTCTTCGTCTCATTCATACACTTATCACCATATCATTAAATTACTACACGTTGGTGTCAATTCTGTTGTACAAAATTACTAAACTTAACTAATTTGACAGTTCTTAAAGTCTTGCTATCCGTTTCTTATGTGCGGGGTTAAATAAGGATAGCAATACCTTTAGAACTGTCAAATTGGGTTAGTTTAGTGATTTTGTACTTGTTTTGTACAACAGAATTGGCACCATTTCTCTCTCTATTTGTATTACCCATATTTCTACCGTTCGCGCCGCTTGTTACTCGTACATTACCAAGTTACGTTAATTAGTTAGAAAAAATATTCTTCGTGCCTCTGACGTTGCATTACTCAGCTTATCTGTCAAACCCGTTTGACATGCTTTTGTTCCACACACAAGCTAGATAGGTTAAAAATCTAACACTATTAATATACTCAAATCGCTTATATAACGTCGCGGCCCATTCACGTGTACCGCAAACGTTACATAACGAAAACTTTGTTTGTACTTAACTTAGGGCGTGAATTCATTATTCCTATTTTCAGGTATCAGAGCTCCTGAAACTTTCACGGCTCGGGAATCTTTACAAGGTTTTTGTACTTCGCACTCGGAATATTCAATGCTCTTTCGTGGGAATACTGTTTCAGTTAGTTAAAAGTTTACGATATTCTTGAAGTAATTTAGTAGTTTCGTTGCGCATATGAGTTAGATAGTTATCCATACTTTTTTTTATTTATATAAGCGCACAATTTTACTAGTATTCTTCATTCATGTTACGCCTGACACAAATGAATGCAGGATACACAAATAACGTAATATAATAATAATAATAATGCTTGGACATTATCACACAAACCATCTGGCCCCAAACTAAGCAAAGCTTGTACTATGGGAACCAGTAGCTGATAGAATACTTATACACTTTTTTTTATAAATACATACCAACACCCAGAAGCAAGGCAAACATATTTGTCACATAAATGCCCCGGCGGGAATCGAACCCGCGACCTCTAGCGTAGCAGTCAGGTATACTAACCACTAGACCAGCGGTCTCGTCGTATGTCTGTATACTTTAAAATTAATATGATTCTGGTTAGCTAATGATGCTGATGAATGGTGGCAATAGTAGGTACATTCCAAACAAATAAAAAAATACCTATTATACACTTTACGTATCTTTCTATTTCAACTTGTACATGTACACGTCGTAATGCAATGGTGATTTGCATCAACGACAACAAGTCGTCATACACTTGTACAATGTGCAACATCTATCTATGCAATCAATTCCCTTTAAAGCGTTTCGCTCACATATGGCGTTACGAAATGGATTCGATAAACTATTGCGCGCGCGTCAGTACCTCACCTACGCAGAGATAACGCATAATTACGTCATTACATCACACGCGTCAGTGATAAATATTTTTAAAAATATTAGTATAGAGTATACATTATACATAACTTCCATTTCATTCCCATATGGAGTACCTAGTTTTTTAATCTATGATCCATAGATAGAATTAAGGTGGCAAACAAGCATACGACTCGCCTGACGGTAAGCGGCTATCGTAGCCTATGGACGCTTGCAACACCTTGGATATGACTTGCACAAAACTAGTTTGCATAAAATTTTGCTAAAGCTGTTTGTAAAAGCTATGCAAAAGAACTTGAATCAAGATAACTAGTATCTTCGAACAAAATCTCAGCTGGAGTATAAAGCAAAACTTAATCTAGGCCCCAGACTACCGTATTATTACTAGGCTAAAACAAATTTCACCAGTTCTGCAATGCAGTTCTCATCTCATCAAATATACTGTAATAGATAAAGGATGCTCCTTTGTGGATAAGCCTTGCGTGCAGATGTAGGGTGGGGCTTTATTTATAGCGGGTGTTAAAATAAAGTGCGTGTTTCGTGGCCATTAATTATGCCGTTAATAAAGGACGTGTCGTCATTTTGTCCCTTATTACTTAACTAGCTGCCCGCCCCGGCTTCGTACGGGAAGACATTTATCAATTATTTTCTCTACCGATGCGAAGCCGGGGCGGGCAGCTAGTATAATAGCAGCCTAAAGCCTTCCTCGATAAATGGACTATCCAACACAAAAATATTTTTCAATTCTCACCAGTAGTTCCTGAGATTAGCGCGTTCAAACAAACAAACTCTTCAGCTTTATAATATTAGTATAGATCTGTGCCGGTAAGAGGAAAATTGTCGACAACGTTTTCGTATCGCCTTCGACTATTTTTGTATAAAAAAAAATGAACAGCGCTGCGGCGGTGAAAAGTGGAACTAAAAATTAGTATGACAATTTTACATTTCGCGAGTTACGTTTTCGAATACGCTGTCGACAATGTTCCTGCTACCGGCACTGATAATTCTTTGCTGGTCAATAGATTCAAAGTTATTTGGAATCTGTTTTCTTTACATTTGGCGGTTTAAGAACTCTTATTCCTACCCTTATGAATAATAATTATTATTATGTCATTCTAAAATTCACGGAGTCCTATAATGTCTGCTCCTTTATTTGGGCTTGCGTAGTATATATCCAAGTCGAGGCCTGTTCGAGAATTTTTATATTTCGTAAGGGATACACATGGGGATGATCCTCGCTATTGCAGAGACTATTTCAAGGGCATAGAAAACTACACCTGGATTATTGGCGTGGATTGGGATATCTGGCCTATGAGATGAGTCTACGTTATTTTGATTATTCTCATTATTTATTTATTTTCTTATTCACGTATATTTTTACAATATTATTATAAAAAGTCTAACCTAGATAGCCACCGGTTACGTTATTATATAATACTAGCGGCCCGCCCCGGCTTCGCACGGGTAGACTTTTATATCAAATATTTTGTCTACTCGTGCAAAGCCGGGGCGGGAAGCTAGTATAATATATAGCCTATGTTACTCAGTAATGATGTAGCTTTCTAACGGTGAAAGATTTTTTGAAATCGGTCTAAAAAATTAAAAAATAAAATTTAGGGGTGGACTACCCCTAACATTTAGGGGGATGAAAAATAAATGTTGGCCGATTCTCATAGATACCGGATAAGCACAAAAAAATTCATCAAAATCGGTCAAGCCGTTTCGGAGGAGTATGGCAACGAAAACTGTGACACGAGAATTTTATATATTAGATGTTTTCGCTGAAACTAGCACCCCACCCCAATTCTGCATTCTCTTTGGCCGCTCAGCTGCAGCCTGCAGTGCAATGTTCCTGAGGATTTAACTTTTCAAAACACAGAGTACTTTGTTTGTTTTGCAAGCCTGTAAGCCGTTGTACTTTTACCTTGACTACACGCGCACTCTGTCGGAAATATAACTGGCTATTTAAATCAACATTCCTTTTTCGAATATGGTATATTTAAAAATAGAGAAGTGAAGTTATTTTTTGAGGTAATTAGTCTATGCGGATTATATACTGCTCTGTAGTTTAGTGAATAAATTATGGTCTCACCAAGGTGTCACAAAGTCATAGTTTTTTTCGTCTGTGCCTTAGGTACGTGTTCCAAGATATATGTATATTTTTTAAATTAATTTGTATACTCCTCTCCTATACTCATTTACATATTATAAAATGAATTCGCTTCCGCTGTCTGATCTCTTTAGATCTCTTAAACTAGTCAACCTATTTTAATGCAGTTTTCAGCATTAGATAGAGTGATTCAAGAGGATGGTTTTTATATGTTACTCATTTAGGTTTTGTGTAACCCTTGCGATGCCGGGCGAGTCGCTTTTAATATATAAGTTTGAAAAGTATTTTCAATGAAGCCGTGAGAAACTTTGGTAATTTTAAATCTTTATTCCAAGGCGTCATAAAATTTAAGGATCTCTCACAACAAAACTCCTATGTCCGAGTACATAAAAAGCATTCGTATTTTATTAATGCTTATCTCTTTTGTGAAGTTAATAAAAAAGTTACGTAAAGCACCTCATTTTCCGTTTTCCGATTTTACCTTTACAACAGAACTTTCATATACACATTTTTTACAACAGAACTTTCATTTACACATTTTTTTTTATATCTGCAATCAGTCCCTAGACTATGAGCAGGTGAGTTAAATAGATTTAATAACACAATTATATTGGTTTATAATTTACTAGCGACCCGCCCCGACTTCGCACAACCAGATTTAGCCATATAAGTTAAATAACTACAAAACACAAATTAATAATACATAAAAACTTTCCTCTTGATCTCTTGAATCACACTATCAATAAAAAAAAAACATCATCCGCATCAGAATCCGTTGCGTAGTTTCCAAGATCTAAGAATACATAGGGACAGAGAGACCGGCTTTTACACAGGCTCTGTCCGTCTCATCTTTAACAACAGACAATATAAAATTTAGATCACGTAGCAGCTTCTAGAACAAGCGTTAACGATTAACAGCTGCACTTTCAGTAGCTTTGTATAAAATATACTTTCATACTAGCTACATGAAGTCGACAATTGAGTGTTAACAATAATATCGCTGCTGCCGTCGCTACGATGCTTACTTCAATTTTGTATACTCATATGTCGAATTTGTGTATTTTTATATAGTTTCGTTCATATAATTCAACTTTTAATACATACATACATATCCTCACGCCAAATTCATCACAAGATAGGGAGAGAGTATATTCTTAGTCCTTGACCATCCACGGCTTTTCCACTCACATTCGCGGTGTATTTATTTTTTTGTCAGTCTGTCATCACTCTAGTCTTTTAAAACAGCCGTTTATTAATCAAAGTCAATACAATTTGACTGAGTATTTATATGGAGTGAGAAATTCTCACTTTGTACCGCGCTTCGTACGAGACGATTTGGAGATTTCACCTTTTCTCTATCGTCTATCTCCTTTTAAGTATATTCAGATTTTACGTTGGATACGCAATGATAAAAACGAAGGCAACTACGCTCTCTTATTTTCAACAAAGGAATGTATTAGACATTTTCAAGAAAAATTTAGGGCGAATGTTTCGTCTTCTCGCTGGTTCCTCCACATGAATAATGAATCTTTTTATTGTTATGGTGTCGTATAGTGAGTGATGGAGACATTTACTAAACATCTAAGTTTTTCTGCATTTCGGTTTGGTTATGAAGAAAGACTTGCTGATTTAAAGGGTAGGGCACTATGTGGGATGTGAAGCCTCTCTTGCCCTACAATTTCCAATAAGGATGGAAAGTTAGTTAGTAGTTTAGGATATTTCCAGTGTCGAAAATTGAAATATAGTGGTATTTAGTGTGCATTTTCGGAGTAATTATTTAAAGTTCCATTTAATAATATTTACTTATATCGGTTACTTGTTCTATACATATAACACGAGGAATACAAATTTTAATTCAACCCACACCGTTGTTCGCCGATGAATAAAAGGACAAATTTATTTATCGTAACGAATTATTTACAATTATATTATTATGTACTTTAAATATATTAATCACTGAGCCTTAAATTGAATACCCTTCTCACAAATAAATTAAATGTATATTAACTGCATTCAAATGTAATACAAAAGTGCATATTTGAATAATTTGAGGCCATCAAGTACCTCGTGGCATCCTTGATAGTCGAGTAGCAATGAACTTGAACTACTAGCTCGCTGGGTTGGACTTAGTGTGGATATGACCTTGCACGTCGATGTGTGAATGAAGAGTCAGTTTTCGTATCCCACCTTGCTTAAGATTGAAGATAACTATAACAGATTCATATATACTATTTTCGATAAATCAGTTTTCAAAGGCAGCTTCAGTTTGACATGTTTTATCAAAAAAATGTAAAAGGTTTCTTGACGATGTTTTCATTCACCGTAAAGCTCGTGGTGCACTGCACTTAAGTTAGAAAAACTCATTGGTACATACCGGTGGGATTCGAACTTGCGTCGCTAGAATAGCAGACAACGCATCATACCACAAGGCCACCCCGGCTCTTTGTTTAGCGCTATTCTATAAAATGACGCATCCACATTACTCTTATCGTATGTCACTAATCATTAGGGGTATGTGGCACATGAATAAGTTCGTCCACATCGAACGCAGGCGTCATAAAGAGTACTATTTTGTTTGACAATGCGCTTGGGTAAAACAGCCGTGGCACTGCATACTTTTTAGCCTCGCCCTAATGTAGACGCAGCTATTTTCAAACGCACCCACATGGAACGCAGTTTCCTGTACAACAATTTTATTGTTTGCCGTTCCAATGCGTAATTTTGTTCTAATTTTAAAATTAGGATTTATTTTTTCTAGAATATCTTGGTTAAATGAAATAACTTTGAAATTAGATAAACAAAGGAGTGAGGTCGAATTACAATAAGTTTATAATCAAAGACGTCCCACTTAGCAAACCTGGAAAAAACAATTAAATTTAAATTAATCTTAAAACTTATACCTTTTAACAAATCGATATAACCGATAGCTGGTAATTATATATCTGTAGAGAACTAATTCTTAATTCAAATCACATTCGAAACTATTATAAGAGCCGTAAAACCGCGAAGGTGTGAGTTTTTGGCGGGAATCAGGCGGAGCGGTTGAGATTTTTTTCCAGTGTGTCGTAAATTGTGTTATAGTGATCTTTAATGTGTATTTTTGGTGTCGATATGTGCAGTAAAGTTTCATTTAGTGACTGATTTATAGGAGCATTGGAAATAATGCCATAATACGACTTTTGGGTTAAGTGATTTATCATTTTGGTCAATAGGTTACCTCTAATCTAAACGCGTGTTACGATCTGCTACTGCCGTGGGTTGTCTCCAGAAACTCCATTGGGCGTTAGAATGCATGACACTAGGCATTTTAATGCGGCAAACACGAGAAATTTTGCAATATGAAAATTCTCTAACACTCGACACTGGCAAAAATAGTCCCTGAAGGGATTGATTGCCATACTTAGGAAGAAGAAGAAGAAGAAGAACCGCGAAGGTGCCAGTTACATATGTAAAACCTTACGATTAATAAATCTTGTTTAATAGAGGGTGGGTCAGGTCAGTTCTGAGATCCAGTTCGATATTAGAATTCATATTTTGTGACGATTCGACCATGGCTGCGAATAATTGTGTGCCCTGATATTGACAAAGGACAAAATTTTACTTTATTTTCAAAATAGAAATGTTGTCTTTTTAACAATCATTTGTTGCAATATTATAACTAAAACGTTGCCAGTTACAAAAAAAACTGAGTAGAAATTATGACTTGTAGCAAAATTTCCTATGGTCTTAAATTCAACTGTTTCCGTAAACTATGAATATGTTATTTAGTTATAACTAAGGACAGACACACAGACAGACTTCGAAATCAAAATCCTATTACAAAATATCTAATGAAATACTTAATTGCAATAAACTTCTGTAATAAAACCTTTGTGCCAATCGGTCTTTTGTTCTCAAAATTTTAGTTCCCTCTGGGCGGCCTATCGCGGCAATTTAAATCTTAAATATGTTACGATAAGGTTCCCTCCACCTTATCAGCTCGTATTGTCAGGTGAAATACACAAAAAGCTTGTTCCTGTAATGATTACGAAGTGAAACGGGCGCCTAAGCACGCCCGGCCTTAGGGCGATTTTATTACTGAGACAAAAATACATGTAATGGGGATTTTAGAGAAAATAATTTATGGACCAGCGTTTTCTATTCACAATTTTAACACTAAAAAAGCTACATCAATTTGTTTCCTTTTAAGGTGTTCAAATTTCATGTAATTCATTAAACTTTTTCATACTTACTGTGATTACAAAAAGAAAAAAGTTGTATTCGAAATATTTAGAAATAACACGCCGTTCTTCAAGAATTAAAACAATAATCTTACTTATAGTAGGGCCAAGATTAAAGGTCCCTTTTGACAGCTAAGAAAAGTGACGTAAGCAAACGGTAACACATCGATTGAAAGCACGTATCGATATAATATGTACCAAGCAGTACAGCAAATCGACTTACGCTGAAACCTGTTGGTGTAAATATCATAACGAATAACGATATATGTAAACGATTATAATAGTGACATCACTATTTTTAAATATAAACAGATGTAGAATGTAACTGTTTTTCGCACATTAAGTAAATATAATAAAACAAAATTACAATTACAATATGCTTTAAATGTGTGATACTTGGAATATAATATTCTATATTCATTAAACTAAAACAAAGGGATAACTAATGAGTTTGAAAATTTCGACAAACTGTACAAAGTTACGTGCTGTTGCCATACAGATCTGTCAAAGAGCACCTAATATCTTAGCCCCATATAGTCCAGTTGTATTAAATATTTTATTCAAAATCGAAATAAAGTTTAATTCTCTGTGGGGAACACAAGGCTCGACATGTTCGGATATTCAAACAGAGGGCGGCCATAGCTCAATGCTCTTACATCGACATTCGACGCATCCACGCGTTACTTGCACAGCTGTCATCTGTTTACTGGATATCCGAACGTGACATTTTGAACGTTTAAAATTAAACACGTCATATCCGAAAAAGCCATAGCCTCCTTTTTAATATTTTTCATTCGATTTTCGAACACATTTATAAAAAAAAGTTGTTCTAAAAAGTAGGTTTCACAAACAATAATGCTTACTGTTACTAACACTGACCTAGTGTTTACTTTGAACAAAATTATTATATTGAATCATTATCGCCCTAGCCTTATCCCAAACCCAATTGGGGTCGGTACTAGATATACCCCGTTGTGATATTACGGGTCAAGAGATGCAGCCCGCTGACAGACACACAGACAGCAGTCTTAGTAATGGGGTTCCCGTCGGGTACGGGACCCTAAAAAACAAAAGAAAAGACCTCGGTGACTTTGTTTCGGTGTGTAAGACGCGTGCATGTCAAACACAAGCGACCTAAAGAGAGGAATTTGTGCCTTTTAATGATGTAAAAGATGAGTACTTGCAACTCAATACCTACATAATAGAATTATGCACTAATAAGCTCTTCCTGTAAGCACTCAAGGGAGGTAAATACATTATATTCTTATGCGGGTACATTGATAATAGGGGCTTTGTTTCGTCCTGCCAGACGCTAAGTGAAATAGGGGAACATAATAGCATCCATTTAAAACGACTCTCTAGTGATAGGGTAGTATCTAGTATCGATATCGGCAATTGATCTCGTTTATAAATATAGTATGTGAAGCACTGCAAAAATCTGTATTTGAATTTAGAACGGATGTTTCGATAAGTCACGTTTCAAAGGCAGCTACAGTTTGACATATATATGTTTTATAAAAAAAAACTGCTTTGACGTACCTACCTAAATTAACTTAAATGAGCACTCAGAAAGGATTTTTGAAAACAATCCCTATGGGGTAAAAGAGGATAAGAAGTTCGCGGGTGAAATCAAACGCGTAGCTAGTTCGATATAGTGGCATATAATTAGGGTTCGAATGAAGTTTATACTGATTCATGATTAGCGAAATTTATTTATTTTTATTTATTTATTTATTTATTTATTTATTTATTTATTAACCATATAACACCTTTACAGGAATTGTATAAAGTGTGAAGGAATCGAAAGATGTGTGATATGAAGTGATGGGTATTTGATATAATTGTAACGAATTCCAATAGGATAGGCAATAAAAGTTAGTTACACAGACATATGCAGGTATTTCAGAGCAAAATCAAAGTCAGTCGAAACAAGTTCTAAGTGAAAGTAAATACTTGGATGCAGTAACTTAATTGCAATTAATATATTCAAAAGATAGTATCGGTAAAGCGGATATGACTAAAATATTCAGTACATATTGCAATTGAGAGGTATTCTTACGAGTAATCTATATCATGATTAACACTGTGAAGTTTACAAATCCAACATGTTATGCCAAGGAATAATTTAATGTAAAAGTGTTTTGTTTATTTTAACTGTTGTTATTTTTTCTATATTAAATTTTTTTTTCTCCTTGTGTTTTTAAAGGTTAGTTCTCAATAAATGTTATAATATACTCATTAAGAGCACTCGGAACCGGCGGAAATGTATGAAGGGATAGATGAATATAGAAGAAGCATGCGGTGTGCTAAAAAGAAAAAGTGAGATGTCGCTCTGCAGTCTCTGTCTACCCCGAGAGGGGCTTGTCTACTCATATGCAAATCGAAATATAGCTATCGAATTTTATGTCGAACTTAAATTATCGATAAACTTCATTCGCCAACTAGCCCATCCCTTTAATTAACACTTGACGATGACATAAACCAACTTCTATATTCGACAGAGGCTGAGTTTACAGACAAAGTAATATAATCATTAATGTTTGAGGAACTGTTTTGGCCGTAATGTAAGTTATTTAAGACGTTAACTGACGATTATATGACGTATAAGTTTCGCATATTCAATGGTCTATAGACAAAAAAGTATAAATATCTCAAAAGCTGTAACCCGACTACGGACAAAATCGACACCTTCTATTATTGAAGTCGGTTAAAATGTAGCCTTTGTTACACGGGCCATAATAACTAATCGATTGACACCTTATTCGTCAAAATCGGATGAATATTTTTGGCGCTACGGAGGTACATGCGTAAGTACAAACAACATCTATTTTTGTCCAAATTTGAGAGATTTTTTTTTATTGTAGCACCAAACCTGTTAGACCATTGTAGTTGATTTTATTTGAGTTCGAAAATCTGCACTATCATACATTTTTGTTGAAAATAGGAATTCTAAATAACCAAAACAAATGAAATGTCCTGTAATGACCAACTTGGATGCCGTCATAGTAATAAAAGCTCAGACGGACAAGCTCTAACAGAACATACAAAAAGTTTAAGTTACGATAGGATTGCCATATTGTTAAATAAAAATCCTTAAATTGAAAAGAATAACAAAATAAAAACTTGAAACAATCAAGAGCTTTATTCTCGACTAGCGTTAAGTTATTCAGTTTTATGGGTGACATTATGTCTTAAGGAGTACATACCGCTCTGGGTTTCGAGGTACTTCCTCTAGATGGTTGTAATTAAGCTGTAATAAGGTTTTATAGCGCATTTGACACATTACATAGGCAATTAGCCACACGACTAGCACTCGAAAAGATATAATGCTCATCTTACCTTCGTTGGGCAATAGGGAGCTTTCTTCAGTGGGCTCACAGTCTACGTCTTAACTCTTAGTCTTACGTATGTAATTTTCTTGGCTTTCATGCTTAAACTGTATGCGAAGAGATATGGTGAAGTGTGGAGTAACAGCCGATATAGAAGATGCATATGCCGTCAAAGACATTTAGAGCGAACCCAAAATGATTGGGACAAAGGTCACGTAAATGTTGATGACACAGCATGCTTGATGACGTAGAAGATCAGTGTGATCCGAGAGTGAATATCTTAGACTTGTGTCTGTAGCTGTCTTTATAATTTATCGCAAATCGATAGAACTTGAAGCCAAACTACTTACGTGAAACACAATAAAATTTGTTGAGTATGAGGTACGTTACCTAACCAAAAGGAACGCATTAACTTGTTAATTTATAATAGCATAACACGTAAACTAAGCTTTATTTTGTAATGGAACACCGCTTCATTAATTATAATTACCATAACACACCATAGATGGCGTTATTCATGATCACAATACAAGAGGCATTAATCCTATACAGTCTTACATCTCGCTATCAGAATTTTCTTGAAACAAAGCCTAGCATGTAAGCTTTCGAATAGAATAGTTAAACTATAGCCCAGTTTTTTTAAAGATCTCATACGGCTCAACATGATCATGATCACCTCTTTCATCCCAACCTGTCAGTTATTTTCCACCAGATTCTGAAGATTGTTAATAATGTGAAGAACCGGCAAGGAACTTTAGCAATAACTTACACAGGCCAAAACAAATTATGTAGTTTAAAAAGTTTCATGGATCGTGATCATGAATACCAGTCTTATCTTATTAGTAGGCTGAACGGGTCCAGGTTGCCCCAGAAGCACTTCGACCCTTGGGATCTTTTGTGCAGCCCTTAGCCATGATTGCTCTACTTACCTGCTGTGTCAAATACTCCCTGAATGAGTCTGCAGATCTTGCCAGCAGGGTAGAGCATGTATTCCTCTGGTTCCGGATATGACATCCCCAGAATTTCCATTCGCTGCCGCGCGAGTGCGTCGCAGCAGCATAGCACGTGTTCCATGGTTTCCGTTGCTGTTTTGCAGCACCTGCATACCACGCTTCCAGATAGACCCATCTTGTAGAGATGATCATTTGTGCCATAGTGGCCTGTAAGAGCTCCTGTTAGTTGTCTTAGTTGACATCTGGTCAGGTTCATTAGTTTTCGGCTATTGCCCTCTTTCCATTTGCTTATAAACTGCTTAGAATGTCTCAGGCCCGTGGTCGTTGACCATTCTTTTTCGTGGCGTTCATTAGCATATTTGTGCAATGCACTTCTGTAGGCTCCAGTTGGTACGCCAATGAAGGGTTCTGGACCTATGATTTTTTCCATCGATCCTTCTTTAGCTAGGCCATCTGCAAGCTCATTGCCCTCTATCCCCTCATGCCCAGGGACCCAGACTAACCTAACCACGTTGTGCGCACCACATCTGTTTAGGAGGTGGGCACACTCCGCAGCCAGTGCAGAGTTTAGTACACAGGAGCTGAGTGCTTTGAGTGCGGCTTGACTGTCGCTGCAGATGTAGATATATTTATCCTTGATCCGCTTGTCCAATATTTCGTTTGCACAAGCAATTATTGCATAGGTTTCAGCCTGAAATATTGATGGTGTTGTTCCCATGCTGATGCTTTGGTGAAATCCTTCTGTGTACACACCGGCTCCAGTTCCATCTCTGGTCTTGGAACCATCTGTGTACCATATCATTTGTTCTTCCCTTGGTTTCCGTAGACCTCTTTCCCACTGTTGTCTGGTCGGAATATGGGTACTGAACCTTCTGTATTTTTTTGAAGGATGTGATGTAGTGGTCGCCTGAGGGGCAACCACATTATAGCTCCCCAGTTGGGTCGCTTTCGGAGTCTCCTCCATAATTGATAGGGGAGGACAGGTCCAGGTCGCAGAGGCCCCCCATCAGGTCGTCCGTCTTCACCGACGTAGCCGGCGATGCTGACGAACGGCCCAAGAGCAGCAGCTGCTCCAGCAACCTTTCGTCCTCCCCTTTCCCTTTGGATGGTCCAGGAACCGGTTCAGTCTGGGGAGGCTTCTCCGTTTCGACGGATTGACTCACCCAAGGCTCGTCCCCGCAGGTAGCCGGGCCCAATGCCTTCACAGGTTCATCTCCCTCAGCCACCTATTTAACACCGACATCTTCGATGAGTTTGAAGAGGCTGCGTTCGATTCCCCCGTTGAGCAAGTACCCGGCCGCTGCAATGGCTTTCGCCGATGCCTGGTCCATCTGCACTATGCTTCTGAAGGTAAGCCCCTCGTTTGAGGAGCTTAGTATCCTCCAGAAGCTAGTGAAGATGTTGGGATTGAGCTGCTGTAGACACTGCAGCTCATCCTTGATCTAGACAGATTCCCCAGCCTTGATCCTTTTCCAGGCCATCTTCACCGGCCTGGGGATGTCCCTCTCCTTTATCACCCTCAGCCATGAATGAATACCAGTGAGCCTGAATACCAGTCTTAGTCTAGGGCTTTGACTAATAGAATATCAAACGTGGTTGCTATGAGCGTGCGCTAGGGTTGAACATTGAAATCCTCTTAAATAAAAGAAAACATGAACGCGTTTTAATTAAAAGCGTATAAATTAGCAGGAATTGAAAAAATCTTGAATGCGATAACATTCACCGCATCAAACAAATGGGTTCCACATACAGATTCAGTAATTCCTGCATTAATATTATTTGCATAATCATTTAGTTTTCAATCCTGGTCATATGAAAGCATCATTTGAATATTTATAGTCCGGAACAAGGCTCAATAGGTCGTAATGAAAATGACATATTTAAAAGCCTTATGAGGCTGGTTTTCCTTACAACAATAAAAGTAGACGAAGAAACTTGTATAGCGTGTATTGAATAAATGAAATATATAGAAAGCAATTACAAATAATATAAAACAAAAGAGCAACAAGGAGAATAACGACAAAAAAAATAAAAAAAAATATTTTAAAGGAGACAATTTAAAACGTGCCGTGCGCGTTCGTGTGTCGGCCGGTAAGAGAGTTTACCACTTACCTCAGATAAAATTATTATGCCTAACTAGTGTAAGAAGCGCGAGGCTCTGTATGGCAACATTGATTGGTGTATAGCCTCAAATAAACTTGATTTTATTAATTAATATTTTTGTCGGTTAATAAGGATGATAAGATAAAGATACTTTTTAAGAAAATGCTTAGAGCAAATGTTTGATATAAAATCATAACAATATATGGAACTTGACTTCATCTAGAATGAGAATACGTGAAGAAAAGTGTACAATTTCAGTTTGCTATCACGATGCTTTTTTACTTTTTTGATCGCATTATTTCATTAAAATAATATGCATATTGCAGACTAAAACTAGCATTTATGTTATCTTACTTTATTTCGAGTTGATTTCACGAAATTATAAAGGATTGTTCCCAATGCCTGCTTTATTGAAATACCGACGAGTAGCGATCCAAAAAAATAAAGTAACAAATACTGAGTCGGCAAATCAAGGGAATCTACATTCTTCTTTACCAAAATGTACCTAACCTTTGAATCACACAAAATAAATGCCAAATTTTGTCTGCGCAAAAGACAGAATACATGCATTTATAGATGTGCATCCGAATGCTTCAGACCAGACCACCACCAAACGCCCCTCTGTCTATGCCAGCGTTCCTCAACCTGAGGGTTAAATAAGTCTTTTAATAATCTATCAATATCCATATAAGCTAATCATTTTATAAGTCACAGAGCTTGTCACGTGAGCAATGTAAAACTTTTAGAAGAGTTAAACATATTTTTATTGGATAATTTGCCGTTTCGACACTAAGAAGGTTGAGAGTCGATGTTATCTGATTTCGGCATAGTGTCCTCACTCCACGTGCATATCATATACATTGTTATATACACGCCAGACGGCAGGACGACCGACCACCAAACGTATCCTAGCGGCTGTTAATGAATCCCCCATACATACACCATACATACACATTTCCATGTACGTGTCTAATGTGTAGGAGCTCTAACTATTGGTAAAGTTACCCTCTGTGTATCAAAGCTATAATAAACTGAAATCCTTAGATAAATAAAACAGTTTGAACATATAAGGCTTTAGGTACTTATTTGAATAGATTTTTGTTAAAAATTACTTACGAAGTAATTTCATTTGGGTCTTAGGAGTTTCGTGACACCAATGTGAAAATTTTAACACACAGCGAACTTGCTTCGCTAGAATAGCAGGCAACGCCCTATACCACAAGGCCACCAAAATCAAAAAGCAGAAATCATTTATTCAGTTTAGGCCCTAATAAGGCAAGTATGAAGGTCTAAATTACCACGGATCAAAACTAAACATAGGATAATGACCATACTGCTAATCATGAGAAATGAAGACTGCTCTTAACCAGTTGAAGACATAGAAAACCCAAAGAGGAGACCAATTCTTTGGAATTATAAAAGTATTAAAATAAAATGAAAAAAAATCAATCCAATAAATATATCTCCACTTTAATTAGGTGTTGGAAAATTTTAAACACTCCGTAACTTTAAAAGGAGAATGATTAATGAACTCCAAGTAGCAGATGACTTAAGATTAGCGGGAAACTTTTTATTGAAGTTATCCTAGTCAGTTTTTAATTAAAATTAACCATTATGAATTACCTGTTACGAGAATTTTATAAAAAAAAAAACGTTTTTTCCGTGCCGTGTTTAATTTCATATGCATTTTGTAAAAAGCAGTTATTTTGACGTTATAAATAGAAACTTCAATTTTATTTATTTGTATTGAGTATACGAGATGATACTTATCCTGGAATTAAACTATCCTGTAAGTAAATATTTTTAATAGCTATTATTATTTTTATTTATTTGTTGCCGAAACTAAACAACTTGGTACGTAGGCCTAGGGTAGGAAGTTAGGCAGGGTAGCATTAAAATTTTTGCGAGAAAATTAATTCAATAAAGTAGGTAGGTATGTATTTTTATGAGACATACAGACAAATATCACGATATTACATTGTTATTACACACATGGTAGGTGCCATGTCATGCGTACGTACCTATTGTTAGCGAATATTTTTATATTGGTGTCCGTGGCAATGACCGCGACTGGTGCGCGGTTCACGGCCGTTTAAAAAGACGTTTTAGTTTTAAAAAACACACATTTATCCTTGTCTGTGGGTAATTGGCCGTTCGACGTCGGATGCGTGGAGGCACAACTTATACGCTACTTCACAGGGTTCACAAGACTTTCATACCTAGGCACTACCTTACCTACCTACATATTCCAAAATAAATAAAAGGAAGGGAGCGGGCGCGAGGGCGGCGCGCGGCGGCGTGTGACACCCCTACATTCACGCTCACGCACACACGCACACATCAGGGCGGCTGCGGGTTGCGGCTGGCTGAGAGGGCGCTACCGTCGCTCAGTCTCGCGCCGGCCATCGCATAGGTCGGACGGTTGCCGCTCAGCAACCTTCACGGAAAAATAAAACTAGTTTTGTTCCGAAACGACGAACTACCTCTTTGGGACTCCATACAATTTTACGTGCTAGTGGACTGTGAACGTGCTTTTTTCAAACGTGAACGAACGGTTGGTATCCCCTTTTGGATGTTTTTGTGCTCGTCCGTCCTGTCTACACATGTTCATTGTTTACATCTGTAGATATAGTGTTCTGACATGTTTCGTTTATTTTTTTTTTACATGTAGTGTAGGGTATTTTTAATACTCGGATAGTACACGAGACGCGTATGAATCATAAAGCCGGTAGGTACCTTACTGAATAAGTCGTTTCTATTTCCAGATAAACTGTCGGGATTGATTGGGAGCCGTTGACTTGGTGGAAACAAAGGTTTACATTGTCGGAACTCGGAAGGTGAACGATCTTCATTCGACTCGCTACAGGTATGTTCAAACAAGAAATTCAATTCATTCATAGTACGTTACTCTCACCTCACGCCTCTAAAACATAGGAATATCTACCTTCCTATTTTTAAAATTCAGATTTGGAATTCATGCACAGAGTATGAAGTGTGTTCGAATGAGTAATTACGATTATAAATGCCTACAACGTATTTGTCGCACGGAAACGTAATCCGTTTTTGTGTCATTGACCTCAATGTTCGTGGTAAGTAAGGTAGTTTGCTAATTTTTTGTTCAAGTTGCGTGTATTTTACGTAACGTCTTATCCGTACAGAAAGACATATATGTAATTAAACTATTGTTGCTGCATGTCAAATCATGGATCGTGCTCCATGTTGTAGGTACATTATATTATATAATATGTAACCTTTTGTTTGACATTTGATTTTGAAGCCTTTCAATTCAGCCTTGCGAATACGTTTACTTGTTGCTTCTCAATTTGAATAGAACGAAGGTAGAGCGTTGTACATTGGGGAATATGAAACGAAATTTTCGGAGCAGAATTCGTAGGTATATATCGTAGATTCCAAAATTGGTGATTGTTTGTTCTGGCTACGGTAAATGCCTATAGGTAAGCCGAGGATTACATACACCCATTTTACAAAGAGTAAATTTGTAGTAACCTAGAGTAGGTACTTGTCTGCCTACCTACTGCAACTATCTTATCACTACCTACGATTGAGAAATGGTTTTCGTAGTACTAAACCAGTTAAGCATTACGTAGGTATAAACCGTAGGTACCTACCCAGTCTACCTACGCAGTGATATAACAATTGATAGAATGTAAAGTCTAGGCAATTTAGTACCAACGGTCATACGAAATGAAGGAGCGTTGTGAAATTAATTCTTAATTCGAACTGTTTCTAACGATTTCATCAAAGAAGGTAGGTAGGTACCCAAACCCACACTGGGTTATTAATTGGACTTATTAAAGTTATTAATATAGTGAAGTGTTTTTTTTTTATACCACTAAGGTGGCAAACAAGCATACGGCCCACCTGATGGTAAGCGGTTACCGTAGCCTATGGACGCTTGCAACACCAAAAAGTGAATGAAGTAAGGTAAATGTTAAAAAGTAAAGTATGTTGCCTATAAAGATATTAATCGAAATTTTAAAATCAATGAGCGCTTAGTACCTAGTGTACCTACCTATTGGTAGGTGGTAGACAGAAGGGTACCATACCTATCTACACTACTCGTATGTACAAATATTATAACGAGGAATGATTGGTATTTTTGTGTGTGTTTGTATTGAATAGGCTCGGAAACTAGTGAACCGATTTCAAAAATTCTTTCACCGTTAGCAAGCTACATTATCACTGAGTAACATAGGCTATATTATATTATTATAGCTGCCCACCCCGACTTCGCACGGGTAGACAAAATATTTGATAAATGTCTGTCTACCCGTGCGAAGCCGGGGCGGGCCGCTAGTTATTCATGTAAGAAACTAAGAACAAATAAAATTCAGTGTCTAAGAGGGGTAGGGCCGACTTTGACTAAAAATTTGGCATTACATATTTTATATTAATTACCAAAATATTGGTATTTAAAAAACAGGTACGTACCTACTTCATTCAAATAGGTATTGTAGGTAGGTACATATTGACAGCCCCATCACTCTATTTAATTAAATTATGAATTCCACAATGCTTATATTCAATGTGACTCAACAACCTACAATTACTACATGTAAAGATAGTGACAAATTAACAATGATGTATTGAGTCTAATGTAACTAATACATACATAATTACATACCAACTTCCCCAAATAATCTTTCTCAGCTACATCCAGCTCCCTAGCTCGTTTCCCAGCAACACCCTAAGTCGAGGGTCGAACGGGAGCCCCACTATTGGGTGCCCCTATCCGTAATCCCCGCGCCTAGTTTTGGTGCCCATTTTGTTCTCGTGTTTGTCCAGTAAATCAAAGTTTATGGTTAAAAAATAAGGCTTTTGCTAGTTTGCGACAGTAGGTTTTATGCTTGCGATTACGTTGAATTAAGACAATTGTAGCTATGTACCTTGGTTTTATTTCGTTCAATATTATTACATGCCAATCACGGATCTTTCCCTTTTTCGTATTCACACCAATTTTTCAAACGCATAAGTACAAATTAAAATGTGACCGTTAAACCACATCCTCGGTCGTTTGACAAAAGGTCTGGGTCTGTACAATTAAGTGCAATCATTCAATTAGCTGATACATAAGGGTGACCGACGTCGTTTCATTAATGTCACTGTCGTCGCCATGGCAACGCATAATATTTATAGCGCCAAGCTTTTAAGCTAATGTTTTGATCGTCATAAATTTTGTTGTAGGTTGTTGTGATTTGAATTGGCCCGGCATTTGAAAACTGTGTTTATTGCCGCATATGATAGGCTATAGCTATTTTTTCTTTCTTTGCCTTTATACATATATCCAGACAAATTATTGGAGTATCTTTAGAATAAAGCGCTAAAAATCTTGTTAAAAATAGAAATCATTTAAGATATTATTTCTTGATTTCTGTGTCACAAACGTAAGCACAATTTTCGCCAGGGATTTAACATGGTATGGGTGGAGTAGGTCTTCCTTCCTACATTCTTGGATCTATTTTACTTCGCTAGGTGTATTTCGTCCGTAGATGAAAATATTCTCAACTTGAAATTCAATTCTTACCCCGTGCACTTTGATATCGCCAGAGATGCCTTTTGACATTTCCAACATCTCTACCGCTCTTCGAGAAGAACTTAAAACTACAATATCTTGAAATTCTGTGGATATTTGAAGCACGATTCTAACAAACGGATATTCAGAATTTATAATGCAAATGTAAAAGTGCTTTGTTAGGTGTTTTAAACTAGAATAACGGAAGGGCGTAGTTAAATAACTGTTTTATTGCTCCCTAAATTCTAAAAGCCAGTACTGATAAGAAAAGTGTAATCTCTTCATTATAGCTCACAGGCAATTACCAACTAATAGCTTTTAACAGACATGGGAATCGAAGTCATCAGTCACCGACGCATTTCTTTTTACACATACCTTCCCCTTTGATTTGTTATACATATATATCTTCGCCCAGTTATGGAAGATCCATCCGCTCACCTTGAGCTTCCTAGGGATCTTTGTGTAAAGAGTTATTTAGTGAGACCGGAGTATCAATTTATAGTGGTGAGACGAAAATTCTCAGCGTTATAGTATACTCATTGGCCGTGTCGCTACATCCCCCTTTTTTCTTTGTTCAAGAAGCGTAACGCCACGCAAGTTCTCAGGCTTATGCTTGTATGTTCGTAGTTCGGACCGATTTAGTGCTCGTTGAGTCATGTTGTGTTATAAATTAGTCATCTCTTTGTTGAATTACTCGCTGGGCCTCCAAGGGTTACTGCCAGACAGTGTTTATTGTTTACTATGTTTTGTGATTTACTACGTATTCGCTTATGATTTCCTTATGCATTTATTTTTAGTTTGCTTGTTATTGGT
Organism: Falcaria lacertinaria; assembly: GCA_951449985.1. NCBI lineage: Eukaryota > Metazoa > Arthropoda > Insecta > Lepidoptera > Drepanidae > Falcaria > Falcaria lacertinaria. The sequence goes on from OX602129.1 coordinate 3,644,509, forward strand.
CACGTTAATTTATTTGTTTGATGCCATTAAATCCACGTATTCATTTCATATATTTACTCTTTCCATTTATGCAAATAATGTAAATAGCAATATTGCTTGGCTTTTCAGATATTTTATTTTTACCTATAACATCAATGAACACGTTATCAAAGTTGAATTTTTGAGAATGTTTGAAGGTGGAGGGTACATACATCGAAGTTGGTTGCTATAAATATGTTTCACAATCTATTTCCATGCATAACATTTTTTTTTCGAATTCGAATGCTATGTCTAGTCGCTTTTTTGTTGCTTCTACATTCCATCCGAGACTTCTTTATCTGAAAGTGCGTATGCTTTTCTGCTAAACCGTTGCCGATGTAGCTATTCCGAATATTGCCAAGCTTTATAATGAACATTGTGTACGAAATCATCAAATTATGGATCTAAACTGTTACTTCGACAACGTCCAAGACATTCCGGTCACGTTGTTCTTTCTAGAAGTTTCTTAGGGTGAGATACCATCTTCAGAACGTTAAGTTTAATGTCCTCACGAAACCATTGTTTTTTGGGGTCTAACCGTGACGAAATCTCGCTGAGTCACATTGTCACGTCGACGAATAAATCAAAGGCTTAACTTGACGTTCAAAATGTCTACTCTGCTAGAAGGTACCTTGTAGAAGGCGGACCTCGACGAGAAATATTTCTCAACTATCCAAACCACCTTCACTGCTAGCCTTGTTAATATTACTGCACATTTAAACCGACACATTACCTTACAAATAGTTCCGCAAATACTTCTACAGCACACACACACAGTCTCCATTAGTTGTTGTTAGTTCGAAATATTCTATTAGTTTTTATATTTCTTCCAGTACGTTACTTTGTCTACTTTATTTTCCTAAAATTATCCATGACTCATATGCCTACCTACCTACGTTAATATGAATGTGGAAGCCCACTAGTTAACATTTTAGTAAAATAGTAATATAATATAGTTAGTTAGTCTAATAGTAAAAAAAAAAACTTAATTATAGTTTATGATTAATGCCTACCTGGTGGCCAACTATTTCCGGGGATTCGAAATTCCATTCCGCTATTACTCGCCCAAGTTCTAGAATTTAACCACACGGCAACGGCCATTATATTATTTTAAGCTATTTCTCATGTATAGCACTGGCTTATACGTGTTACGTTTTTTATGCTTCAAGGAACAAACAAATGTTCTTTATCTTGATAGCATGGTATTCACAAAGGTGTGAGGGAGACGGCAAATTTCGTTCAGCCAGCTAGTGAAAACGCAGCGTAAGGTAATGTACCGACTCACGCGCGGAGTTGATGACCGCGAATGAAGGCCGTACAATCGGTCAGACAACCAAATGTCACGGTCGTACGCAACGGACGACAGGAAAACCTGCGTCATAGTGTGAAAAACGTGAGTCACAGACGCGTAGTACCGGCCAAAATAACATGTGCTGCCATCTTGTCGATGTGATCTAAGCATAGGACTGTGATCGAACCCATTTCTGGATGTTTTGTTAATTGGCGGACTTATTGCACGCGCCGCAACCACAACCTTGCTAAGAGAATGGCAATGACATTGACATACACAGACCGCGGAAAACGGAAGGCAGTGTTGCCTAGTAGCTTAGACCGCGCGACTTGTCGGTCGAGTGTGGCTGTGGACATAAAAAAGCGATATTTTAAAATCAATTTGGAGCGAGTCGTTATTCCTAGCTCCCTTTATTCTTTCGTACCCGTATTGCAATATTTCAACTCGTAAACAGATATAATAACTTCGGATTCGACGTTCCTTTACGACAGTCAGAAAATCGTATTCCTAATAATAAAACGTCTCAATTTGGAGAGGCCAATGTTTTATCGTTGATATTTAGGTATTAAAGATGTGGTATTAAGGTGTATTTTTTTATGTTTTATTCGTGTCGCTGTGCCCGATGGGTCGAGCCGATTGTGTTGATAACCATCTTTAAATTTATATTTTAGAGATACGAGGGTTTCTATGTATAGACGTAACAAAACGCTGCAAGGTGAGATTGGAATGGGACGCGTTGTTTAAGCTTAGACGGCCCCTGCCTGTGAGTACAATAGTAATAATAAGTAATTTTATCTAGCATGGAGGCGCGGCGGACGTGGTCGTCAAGTCTGATCGTTTTAATGCGCATTATAAATAATTATTTATATGGTTACACGACTCGCCGTGTACGTGCCACCATGCATGTAAATATACTTACTTGGTTGGACATGCTACCGCGTGTCTAGAACTAACATATCGAATCCTCGCGAGTTGTAGGGAAACGTTTTAAACATTATCACACCGCGCCGTCTGATTCCAAACTAAGCAAAGCTTGTACTATGGATAACTTTTTATTTTATTTTGTGTACCTCTGTGGTGGCAAGCATACGGCCCGCCTGGTGGTAAGCGGATATCGTAGCCTATGGACGCTTCCAACACTAGGGGTATCACTTCGCCAGTGGCTTCGCACGGCCAGCGTTAACCATATAAGTTAAATACCTACAAAACACAAATGAAAACATAAAAACATTCCTCTTGAATAACTCTTGTATTTATTAAAAAAAACCGCATCAAAATCCGTAACGTAGTTTTAAAGATCTAAGCAGACGTACGGACAGACAGAGGAAAACGACTTTGTTTTATACTATGTAGTGATACAATGCTTACCTTACGTGTATGTTTTTCCTGCTGTGAGACAATGTTCTCTGGTGACGCACCAATTAAACATAAGGGGTGTTAGTCTGATGCTAATTAGGTAGGTCTCTGAACACGCTTCGAGTTCTAAGAACGGTGCCATCGTGACATCAACCAGTGATTACCTGTATAAATTCAGGTCAACTTAAGAATTCCCTTATCTCAAGTCCAATAAGTATTACATATATTAGTTGTGCAATTTAGTACTAACACGCCAGCAGTAGTCGCCGTGGAAGATTAAGATGAATCCATCTCATTCTAATCCCCTCCATTCTATGTTATTTAAACTGCCGTTTATATCTATACATATATCAAAGATCATATTAATTGAGTTGAGTCTTTTGATGATTAATTTCAAAAATGAATCACAGACGACTTCAGCAGTATTATAGTGATGAAAAGCTAATTTAACTTTTCCTAGAAACTATCTACCGTCACTAGATCGGTGTAATTTTCAGAGAATTTAGTTCCGTTCATAAATATATTGTATTGTTTTTGTTATAGCGACGTCGACAATATTAGACTTAACATTTGACAATAAATATGCAATAATTGTTAAATATGGATATTTTAAAAACAATATTTCGTCATGAACATGGCAAATATCTACAAATCCGGTCGTCAACATCAAACTGATACGTAAAAATTGCCTCATTTCCGTCAGTTTTCCACAATGTGCAAATATTTTTTTCGAAAAGAGCGTATTTCCTAAAATAAAGACAAAGATTCTGGCAGCGAAATGAGCAAAGCAAGACAGGAAGGACCAAACCGGATCTTGGCACTACATGTGTTGTGAAACAACTCGCAGCCGCAGCAAATGCTGGCATTATAATGGCAAATTGTCATAGTAATCGATTATCAAGCGTTCCGCTTCACGCTCGCTCATCTTGTCAATTATTCACACATAGATCTAAACATTGAAAACGGTCAGTAACGTTGGCGCGCTCGCTTGTCGCGTTCTTATCGATATTGGAACCGAGAAAATTTGGGAACCGATATTTTCGATTAGATGCGAACACGAATTGAGGGAAATCCAGCCAGTTTTTATCGATGTGATATTTTTTTAACCTTCACAACAATCAAATCAATAATGTTAAATCCAAAAGAGTCAACGGATGTTTTAGGAAAAATAGCCAATTAATCATACCTCATCAATAAAGTTACCCATGGTTCCCAATTAAGGAAAACCATTTTATTTCACTGACGTAGCCTTGACTCGTACAGACCGTTGGTATAACAAATTTAAGTTGTTTAAACTATATATAGATTTATCGGTGTTCAAAGAACAGTACGTCATTATAACACAATACACAAACATGAGGCACGACCGGGTAGCACAGGTGATCGGACGTTGACCTCTTGATGTATCAGTGCGGTAATGTTTACGAAAATACCGACTTTACAACGTGACTACGACTTGCGTAATATGTATGGTACCTACACCATATTTAGTGAAGTGAAGCGTATGTGCTTTACTATTGATTGTCTCATCTTTGAGTGTCTTTTTTTGGTTTGTTGTACTATTGGGTAGCTACTTGCCTACCTAACGTCTGGAGTTGTCCGGACGAATATGTTTCCATTAATATACGGAATTCTGCGTAAATTACAATAAACTTACTAACCGTGCACTGTGGTAGGTAACCCATCTACTTACATATTTTTTTTTATTTTCTGTGAATATAATATTTTCACTTTGAAAAATCTTGTCTTACGGCTGAATACTGACACGGCATTCAAAGTTCGAAGGCCCACGCGCAGATCAAATAAAAAAGGATGATGAAACTTTGCGAGCAACCCAGAGTGACGCCGGATTTTTATACACGTAGTGAGCCGGTGTTGCCACCTAAACGAATTACCCCAATATTACAAAAATAACTTTCCTCACCAATTACCAACATCTAATAACATAATCACACGATAGAACAAGTGCTATGCCAGCAATAATTATTTCTAACTTAGCAATATGTTGGAACTAAGGCTTAGGTATTTCTCAATGAACAACAACACCGTATCATATTTATTTTAAGATTGTGCCCAGTATATGCTAGTTTATTCTCTAAATTGATAAAAACCAACAAATTTCTTCAATAAATACGTAACATTAATTTGGTTTGGTTTTTCTGCGGTTATTTTAATATTTTCAATCAATAATTTTCTAACAACTCTCACTAAGATGTTGTACCGAAGATTTTTTTTTTCTTCTTATTTCTTCTATGTATATATGATAATGAAGTGCTATTTATAATCCGTTACATGTGTGTGCGTTTTATTTTGTATTTACACGGCAAGGCGTAGTTTTACCGGCGCGTCACTTCGTTCTTCGTCAAGATCCATCTTCCTTTTTTATGTAATGAAGGCCCACGTAACTATTTGAAGCGTCGTCAAAATAAAATTTCGCATATAAAATCGGGAGAAATCCCACTCAAAATGAATGTGGCATCAGATTTGACCGGCGTTCAATAAAAGGCCGGAATTAAATGCCAATTTTTTCAACCTCTAGTTTTAAAGTGTCACAACTGCAGTGGCAGTATAAGTACTTATAGTCGTTATGTACCGTACACGCATCTGGTAGGCAACGTTTTACTGTGACGTAATGAATTCTCGATAACCTTATCGGTACCTACACGAGTTAGGTCGTAACAATTGATTTTAAGTTAGACACACTAGTATTGCTAAATCAGCGACAACAAAACCACAGGTTTGTTTAACAATCCTTCGGTTTGATTGTCTGCCGTGTGTATTACAATGACGTACAAACCTACACACAAACTAATCATGTTAACCCGAATGAAATGAGTAGGTATATTGCTTTTTGTTTTAAAGAGTAATTAGCTAAGTTTATTGTCTGGTCAATTAAAGAATTTACAAAAAAAGTTTTTTTAGTCTTCTCAAATAGTTTTTTTTGAGTTCGAGTTCGAATTTGAAATGATTGTAATGACACTTGGTATAAATTGAGATTATATGTATTTATGTAACGCTCGTGAAGTTGGGTTTAATTTCCCCTAAAAGGTCTTTCTATAGTCTGCAGTATATCTACCTACATTGGTAATTTAAAAAGACCCACCCGCCAACTCCTACACTAAGCATCTGTCACTTTCATATATTTGCAAATGAGGCATCCATTGTTTAACCAGCTTCAATATTTATTAGTCTGGAAGTAAGAGAACAAGGTTTTTCACTTGCCCGCGCCAAGGACAGGTAGGGCAAAAAAATTTGGTGAGGGAGACAGATAGATCTGCCGTTCTGTACATAGGGTTGTCACTGCTTTCGTATTTAGTTCATTTCAAAGACGATACTCGTAGTACTTAATTCCTATTCCATCTAGAATCTAAACACATTGTTGTGTGATAAAGTAGGGTCCGCAACGCGCGAGTGATACCCTCCTGGTTTTGCAAGCGTGTATACGCTACGGTGATCGCTTACCATCAGGTGGGCCGTATGCTTGTTTGCCACCCCACTGGTATAAAAAATGATGGTGAGTTTTTAATGATCTATTAGGGTGGATAAACCACGTGATAGTTTGCTTTTTTTTTCAAAAATTATAAATAGTTAAAATTCAGAAAAAGATTAAAAGCAACTTTTCTGCGCTGTCAAATTACAACATTAATTTGCTAGATTATGTAGGTATGTTCATGTTAGGCAGCCCTATTTTTCTACCTGTTACACTAGTCTGCCTACCTGAGCATCCCTGCGGCCGGATGACTCATTGTGCCGTGGTTTTTGTACACTGTCGCCCGTAAGTGCTTCGAATATCAACAGGTTGCAACGACGACGATTATGTTGTCGTCTTACACGTGGTGTTTTTGGTTACTGGAAGTAGAGACAAACATACATCTCCAAATAATAATTAAGATAACGTGGTAAGAAAGGTTTTATGTATGAGTGTCGATTGGTACAGGGGTCGAGGTAGACCTAAGAAAAGATGGATGGTTTGTGTGAAAGATGACATGGCCAGAAAGGAAGTGATACAGAGATGACGGCTGATAGAGAAGTATGGAAGTGAAATAAATATTTCGCCGACCACAAATACTATGGGAGAAGGGCAGGAGAATGATGAATAATACAATACATAAAAGTAAGTATGTTATTATTAATAAATAATATAATAGAGCAATTACTATAGAATACAAAGTAGGTATTTTTCAGGTTACTATGCAAGGCTTTATTTTCATGGCCAAAATATTTTTAAGAATATAATTAATAAATGATACTAATACATGCTAATCTGAGTTTATTTTGTTTAAAACTGTAGGTATTTCAATTTTCAACCACTTTTTTTTCAAACCAGCTTTTGCACTTAATTGTACCTACGTTATTAAGGCAGGTAGATGATATAAACGTGGGTATCTTGACCCCTCCGTTCTGTGAGAACGGATAAATTATTTCGTATCGATATATGAGGTATTTTATTCCCACCAACAAACACACTTTATGTGACCGGGTGAACGACCCGGTAAAATGTTGAAAATACCACCCTAAGATTTACATGTGTGCTCGCATTAAGAAATCGATCCATCGCCCGTTTTCGTTTCTTGAATACGTAATGGATACAAACTCCAAATCAATAAAGGATGAATATTTTCTTTTATTAGATAAATTATTATCAAATTTTGTTACAAATCGGTTACCTCCCAAAAAAACAGTTAAAAATATTTTAGAAACGTATTCTAAAATATTTAAATTCCTAATTCAATTTATTTTATATTTTTTATTGCAGTGGCTATAATATTATATAAATATAATTACGCATTATCTCTGGCTTGTGGCATGACAAAACACTGTTGTTAGGTGTACAATAGTGTCGATTATGTTGTACAAAATCACTAAACTAAACGAATTTGACAGGAATAAAAAGTCTTGGTATCCCTTTATCATGTGCGGGGTTAAATAAGGATGGCAATCATTTAAGTCATGTCAAATTAGTTTAATGATAAAACATAAGTACACAATTGTATACCTACCAACATTGTTGCCGCAAGTCAGATATAATGTGTTATAATAATAATAAAATATACCGTGCTCTGATATTCCAGGCAATTTATTCGCTTCACAGGTGGTCAGAACGCAAGCATGCACTCTCATAAAATATAAAATAATTTAAGACATTAAATAAAGCAACGTGCTGCGCCTTCGTGTAACATTATATCGTCCTCCTGATAGGATAATAGGGAAACCCGTGAGAAATTTGCTTGTTTTTGCACGAAAATTCCTTGCAAGACTTCGCATCTATCTTCCACAGATGTGAAAAAACAACCACTAAATAGCCAAGAGTAACTGATTCTAGATTTCAAACTCCGGAATTTTATATTATATCAATTCCCAATTAGATTTTTTAAAATTCGATTTGGGAATTATTTATATAAAATGAACTTTTTAAGCATAGAGTATTAGTGATGCGCGATAGGGGTGGTGGTGGTAGCTGTCTACGACTTTTAAATCGTGTGTACATTACATATTCTCCCCACATTCCAGACAAGCGCTTAACTTCCAGATTGGTTCAGAATTAAAAACGTACGGCAACTGACAAAGAACCCTAATTGAAGATTGATAAACATTTTACCATTTACTTTATTTAAGATACATTCTTAAGATTTTTTATTTACTGCAACACCACACAATAAATAACACATGATGTTTGTGTTTAAGAGAGGGGGGCTTCGCCCCCCAACCCCCACGGGGAGTTCGCCCCTGGACCCCATGGGACTTTTTTCTTCAACAATAAAATAAAACTTCAAATTAAAAGTAAAAATACTTCAATCAAACATATGCATAGCATTATTATCCAGTCTCCAGCTGTTTCGGCGAAGTTGTACATGCCAAGTCCGACTGTTTTTTTCCTGGAATATCATTTAAAGATAAACCATTTTCTTCTATTTACAAATGATACTGAAAGATCAAGATTTATGAAGCAACTCATCGCTAAAACATCGTTTCTTCAGGTTAAAAAATAAATCCCAATCCCGTATCCCATGGGAAACCCGTCATTTTATGGGATGATACATTATTCCTCTTTCACGCATTTTTTTTAATATCGGATTGAACAGACACGGCTGATTTACAATTTTAGTATAGCCAATTTTATTTATATGGCAAGACAACGTTTGCCGGGTCAGCTAGTTTACAATAAAGACGCAAAATCTGGTTGTAATTTGAGTTCATTGTCAATAGAATTGTCTCTTCAAAACTAAATAGGTACCAGATTTTATTCGATCATAATTCAGGTCACGTGTATTTAAAATCCACGCAAATGTAGCAACATATCTACATATAGGTAAAGTGTCAGCAGAATTAGCACGCTGCTTTCAAATCATGACCTACATGATTTGAATATATAAAATAAAAAATAAAAATAAAATTTGAATATGTTATACCTAACATGGTTGCTATGACGTTTTACAACATTATTAATTACAAGTTTCATTTGAATCCATTTAGTAGTTCCGGCGTGATCCGCGGCAATGAAACAGACATACGGACAAAAATGAAAATAAATATAGTTTTGGGTTCAGTATACGAATTTTTCTAAGTATCTTCAATGTATAGTATTGGACCTGTAACAGATTTCACATAAGTATAGATTAAATCTTATGTAGGGTATGGCTTTGTCTCTTAAGGTAAATAACTACCTATATTATCAACGAGCTCATTGTACGTCTTCACTATTCTAAGTTTAAAATGTGCACTTTAAATTATTCATTACGTATATTGATACGATTTAAAATTCTTTATTCAACTTATTATTCGATGAATCGAATTTATAAACTTTGAAAATACTGGCCTAATATGTATTTCAAAATAAGAACCCGCATCAAAATAAAAAATAAAATTCGAACATCCAAAGCATTGGAGTTACTCGTATACATTATCAAAATTATGCAAGCCAAAGCCACACATTGATCGCAATAAGGCAATATCACTTAATGTAATACAATCGTAGTTAAAGCAGTGCAGGCTCGAACGTATCAGAATAACCTGTTTATTTTGTGGTACCGATCCATCATAAACGTAACACAAAATTAAAAATAAAACCGATCAAAGGGCTCGAACCCCTGACGCGAGGGTAATAAAAACGACTGGCTTGGTCTCCTCAATTTATTTTAACTAACTGGAATAGAATTGGTGTTTCCGTTGCGTTCCAAGTGAGGGTGTAAGGAAATGTTTACTTCAATGGTTTGTTGGCGGAGGGCTATATTTAAATTGGTCGGATTATAATTTTGGAATGGCTCTAGAATTCTTCCGGAATTATTAGCCAACCGAATATGATTTTTGTTCTGTACGCAGAGAATACAATTTATGAATGCAATAATCTAACACGTTTTTGTATTCGTCCAATTAATAAATTTGCCATGCCACGTTGCCGGAATCTTGGCGAATACTCCATAGATATATTTTAGCTTTGTATACTTCACAACTGAGGAACATTTGCCTTAAAGGGCTATGTTAATGTTGGTATGTTGGCAGATGAATGTAATGAGATATGCCATATGAAGATACCAATAATATATCTAAACTCATAGCTTTATATAAGGCTACCGTATTCGAACTTTCTATAAGATGACGTAAAATATACTGATTATTGTTTCTAAGGGACCAATAAACGGCTTGAAGGAATCATCTTGATCATATAATTTTATTAAGGGGCATACGCTTACAAATATTGTTTAAATTAAAATCGTAATCTTTTTGCTCACCATCACACATTTAGGCGCTAAGCTCTTGTCAGTGAAGCCATCGCCAAACGGCTCTCTAGTGGTAGATTCTGACGATTAAGGGTCGGCAACGCGCGAGTGATACCCCAGGGTCCAAGCGTTCATAGGCTACAGTAAGGCGGGCCGTATACTTGTTTGCTACCATAGTGGTATACAAAAAAAAACGGAATTACTTTGTTAGCTCTAGTCAGATAAAGAAGATTTTGATTTATCGTTATATTTCTTTGACTTTTCTCCATCCATCCAGGAGATAATGAAAGCAATCTTAAGCATAGTACATGGCATGGATATATTGAAATCTATCTGCCTTGTTCATAAACTTGAATTCTATTAACGCTAATGCACAGCTTGGCTCCAGTTACCTGCACCTGGTACGGTTGGATAAAAAACAAAGCGCCTTAATTCATAGGAGTGATCTTGTAGAATGTTGATCTGGTCAAAATACAGGCTTGTTGCTGAGGGAATAGCCCAATTAAATATGTGTATATAAAATAGCTTGTTTTATCATGTAAATATAATTATAGGTAAATACATTTCAACTAATCATTTCTTAAAGCTTTAATTGAATTTTGATAAAATATCACATATTACTCACAGTGACATGACAAGTCGACGGCAGGAATAATACGGGCGTGAGACAGGAAGATAAGACACATTGTAGCACGAGGTCGTCGAGGTCTCCTCGGGCGTTCGTCTTGAAAATGTTACTTAGTTACACTTTTCTCGATATAATCACCCACTAAGAATGATTTTCCTGCAAATTCTATCTGAAATAAAATGTTGACACCTATTTTTATCCTATTGCGACGCGGGAAAAGGATAGAAAAAAAATATTTTTTAGTTGATTCCTAAGTCATAACCTCAGATCATAGAATCGACAGTAAAGTTCTTTACGAAAAAGATTTGTCACGCTTTGACGTCTATAATGATAAATGACGGGAGAATAGATTTTGGTTCATGTGAGTGATTTTGTAGATACATCAATAGTACTACTCTAAAAGTGGCAACAATTGCATTCGTGACAATTTGCAATATCATCTCCTTTATTTATATCGTCCGAAGAATAAGCTTCGAGCTAGATAATCGTGTAAATATTAATAATAATACGAACCTTTAGTTAAAATACATTAAGTTTCAATATCTAACGAAAATCAATTAGACACTTAAATACCGAAGATATTTTTCACTAGCTTTTTGCTGGACTTCATATGCGTGAAATGAAGGAAAGTAAGGATGAAAAATTCCATCCTTTGGATGACAATTTATCCATTAAACCATCATTAGTGAGTGATGTGGGCCCTTAATCAGTAGTTATCAAACAGACAGACATCCTTTCACATTTAAATTATTACTTATACATAAATGCGTAGTGTCAGGACTAAACCGTTCTCTCGTAGCATCCCTATACATTATTTTAACATGTCGAGGATAATATAAGACCCTTCTGTTCATGACAGAGGACCAAGAGACCCTAGCAAGTGCCTCGTTGAATGGGGATTAAGTTTTTTGGGGTACCTTTCAACTTGGAATGTTGTGTTGTGGGTCGTGTTCAAAAGATTTAAGTAGACGACAAAGGAGTTTAAAATGGAGATGATTTAACTGTTATTCAGGTTGATTTGATTTTGACTAAAAGAACTGAGATGTAGATCGATTGCATTTTGTTTAATTTAATTTAGCTTTTTCGTTCGGTTTGTTTTTTGGTTCCGTGTAAGAATTACTGGTATGATTCGGACTTAATTGGTAAATTTATAAGAATGAACTATATCGGGTTAATTGTTTAGAGTAAAAAAATATGTAGGCTAGACAGCAAAAGCTAATTCGAATTAGAAAACGTGATCTATTTACAAATGCACTTGTCAATATAACAACAACGCATTATTATCTTACGCTACCCCCGAATGAGCTGTTTCCTTAACCGATATTTTCACTCAAAAACTGAATCCTGCATTTTCTGCAATCAGATTAATCCAAGGATTGGACCTTAAAATTCAACGTTGAATTGATGAATCTATTTAAGTAAGATCTGTACGCAAGATACTAGCTGCACTTAACCGTTTATGACTGTTGTATAAGTAATTATGTTCTTGTACCTTGTCGATAGTGTAAAGTTCAACTTTACGAGAGACTAATAAAATTGTATAATCGGCATTGGCAACTGACCTTTACTTACGAATAGTTATTATTTCATTTTATTGTCCGTCTGCGTGCTTGGAATCGAGCTATGATTCCGGATTTCGTTCATATTCTTGCTAATTAATTGATAATCGTCTCTTTCTTATTTTTAACTTCATTTTTTTTTATACCATGAAGGTGGCAAACAAGCATACAGCCCGCCTGATGGTAAGCGGTTACCGCAGCCTATGGACGCTTGCAACACCAGGGGTATCACTCGCGCGTTGCCGACCCTAAAATAAAATAATCATATATGACAGTTTTTTCTTGTCGTGTGACGATGAATAAGATGGTGGATATAAGGGAGCAGGAAGACAGAAGGAGGGAAATGGATGACGAAATAGTAGATATAATGGGTTGAATGAAAGAAGATCAGTTTGTTAGTTCACTACTGATCAGCGCAGGTACTAGTAAGTTTTATGCAGCGACTGATCAAAATGCGTCTAGTAAATCGGGTCGGCAACGCACAAGTGATACCCCTGGTGTTGCAACCGTCCGTAGGCTACGGTATCCGTTTACCAGTGGTATAAAAAAACTCTTTTCTTAACTGGTCTTGGTATTCTGCTCATTCTTAATTCCTTCGTGTTCGACTAAACTGAAGGTGTTTAAAGATTCATAAGTTATACTTCGAACTACGTCCGCTTTACAAAACGTATTATAACAAACTATCTTCTAGTAATCTCATTACTTTAATCCAAACTCTTACTTGTTGTTAATCTGGAACACAATTTTAAGTATAAGCTTCCAGAACTTTCCATATCCCGATTTCAGTTCCAAGGCCCGCGTCAGATTTCGTACGAAATAAGAAAAAACCTGCAACTTGACGGAGCCGTCCCGACGGAATATTTAAATAACGTCTGCTTCAAACAATGGGACGATGACAGTCAAGCCCTCTTCTTTGTTATGGTAAAATTAGGGCTGGCCTCGTTTATATCGATATAGATGTTTTGTTTTTCATTTTGAATTAAATTATTTTCGGTGAGCAAGTTTCTTTTCTTGTTGTTTCTTTTATTGACTTTGTTGACGGTCTGGTTAAAAAAAAAAAACTTAATTTAATAGATTTTTTTTTTTTTTTAATTCAGAATTTTCAAGATTTCTACATTAAGTGGAATCGCTATATACTGGATACATTTTGAATTAATCCTGCCTGAAATGTTGACCTGAAACTTGATTACATGTCACTAGGCAATATGAACGTCAAAGCCTTTGTATCAGTATACTTCGACTATGAGACTTTTCCAAATCGATTTGTCATTGAACACGCTCAATAGAACTACTTACTACGCTCTGTACCCCTGTAATTAATTATTAATTGGATTACGCCTACTTTGACTTCGTTTCTATCAACAAGAGTAAACGAAAAACATAAACCAATACTATATGGCTTCTTCACCTTAGACGTTAACATAGTCTGTGTGAATATTTATTTTGTCCGTATTATTTGTTTTGACGTGTAGATTTAGTTATTTCGATATAGATGCAGATATTTTATCGTGTTACAGTGTTTAAACATATACATATATGTGTGAGGTATATTCGTTTTTAGATGGTTTACCGGTAACTTCCAGCGGCTCAATAGATTTTAATAACATTTTTGCGATAATGAGACAATTTATTTATTTGCAATTCGTTGTTTTATACCAAACCAAGAGAATACTTTTTACATTGTTAGGTTCAATGATTTACTTAAAATACCAAATATATAGTAAATATTTTAGACCTTTCGAATATTGTCCTAATCCCGGCACTTGCCAGCAACAAAGTAGGCTGCATGCAAAATTAACGTAGTTAATTTCCATGTTTCATTATGTGTAGGCGCGTCAGTTAATTCCCACTTCCTTTAGCTAATCCTAATCAAAACAGGGATTTCTTGCGAAGTAATTAATCATTTAATAATTAATACGACGCCTTAGACTTTGTGATGTGAAACTTAAAGCATCTTAAACTTGTAAGTCACGTTGCAGTCAAACTATGGAAACAGGAATTTTATTACTAAAGAAAACTATAAGAGTAAGGTAATATTTTGTATGTTCGATAGAAATACTAATAGCTTATGTATCATATGTAGATACCAGATGCTCTTAAATTTATCTTTTTCTGTCATCACAGAACAGTTATAGCGTCTGTTCTGTGATCATCATAGTTATCATTTAGCCATTCACTAGTCCAAGAGTAGCCATTCTCTTTTTTCATTACGTTACATTATCACGTTGAGTTATGTCAGCGAACTTATGTTCTTTATTATCTTCTCTTTTCTCTTTCTATATTGGCCTTAGTATTTCGTACTTCTTCTCTAACTGATAATTCCTCTGTTTCTTTCTGCCTACTCAATTTTATCCTCATCTTTATAATTTAAACAAATACTTTACGAATGTCTGAAGAAATTAAAAGGTTGAAATGTCCACATAATTATGTAATAATAATAATATTAATAAAAATGCTTGTAAATTATCAAACAGTGCCATCTAGCCCCAAACTAAGCAAAGCTTGTACCTCAGAGTAGATAATATACTACGTACAACTTGTACTATGGAAACCAGCAGCTGATACAATACTTATATACTTTTTTTTGTAAACACATACTTATAAAACATACCAAATACCCAGACGCAAGGCAAATATGTTTGTCACATAAATGTCTGCCCCGGCGGGAATCGAACCCACGACCTCTAAGCAGTCAGGTATACTAACCACTAGACCAGCGGTCTCGTCTCGTTATGATTATGTATAGAATGGAAACACATCAAACAACAGAATTAATCATTCTTAGAACCTTTGACATAACCGTGCTTATAATCTTAAGGCATACGCGCAGCATTACACTTAATCCCATAGCTATGGAATATATTATGGGGCTGTGGTAAACTTAGTTATTCGGTAGGGTTTACTTAGCCATAAACAAAGTTGTTCATACTTAATTTTGTTTAAAAAAAAATCTGTTTTAGGTTAGGTATTGAAGTTCTATAGATTATGAAAGCTATGCTTACCACCAGGCCTTCTGTACGCTTGTCAAATCCGTAGCAAAAAAAAACAATTCCATTAAAAAACTGTACATATTAAAAAAATACCTGCTGTTAATTCAGTCAAACATGCTTAAAATTTACAAAGAAGCGACGTCTGTTCATATTCGGATGTTCGTATGTATGTTTGGTAACTTTAACTTTACTTTCATTATGTAACGTGCGTTGACTATCGAGTGTCAGTTGAATGGTACAACTGGTACAAGATTACCAATAAAAGTATGCATATAGCGATGCAATTCTACTTATAACGTACAATACTGACGTGTCCTATCCCATTTTATTGTCAAATTATCTTTGTTTTAATCATGAGCTTGCATTTATTTCAAGAATTGAATCATCTAATCATTACAATATATGTATGCCTTTATAAATGTTATGAAAAATTATGAGAGATGTATTTTAAAAAATAATCACAATAATCCCGTTGCTCAGTTTAAATAAAAAAAAAGTATATGGAAATTTGCGTACAACGAGCGTGACGAGAACGTGAAACATGTGCGTGGATAAGGCGTAGTTTCGTTTTGTTTGTGTATATGTACCTACACTATAAGGCGTAGTTTAAACAGGCATCATTTCATTGTTCTCAAAGTTCCATCTACTTTTTTACTTGTCCGAGTCCCGTTATAAGAAAAAATACAACGCACATTTTTCCTCCATAAAAATGCGATGCAACATAAACGCCTTAGAAAATATCTTGCGCGGTTTATGGCGAAGCCTTTACCCATGGCGTGTTTAGGACATAAACACAGGATTAAGTAGACTGTGGGCCGTAGGTGGCGATCTCGGGGCCTTATGCTGATGTGTGTTTAGGGCCTAACTGACTTGTTAATACCATGCCCATGTTTTTGTTTCTCATGTCGAAAGCATGTGGGGTCTTTGTGTGAACAGGTTTTGTCAACCAAAAGTCGGATGTTGGTTTTTTGTACTCATTGTCCTATGTTTCTTTACTACAGGTTACTTACAGGTACTACCTTAGAGCTGATTTCAAGTGAAGGTTTGTTTGCGCCTTTATACTAACATCAGAGGGCACATTAGTTCATTTATTAAGTGTTGGAAGATACAACCTGTAGGTACATTGCAAAATTTTCACGATTTCCACGTTTTACTGCCTGCACATTCTGCGACTTACACTTGTGCTCATTTTGTCACTTACACTCATGATACATTTCAAGGATATGTGTAGATGTATTCTCTATCTCTTAAATTAAAATGTAACATTTAAATTTTTCTTCCGATTTCAAAATTCGGTCAACGTACAGTTTCCCAACCATAATTTATTCGATGAATCAGCTGCCTCCGTCTAATTGTAATATTAGCGCCATAATAAGTTAGTAGTTTCCATTGTCATAGTTGAGAACTTATTTATGCAATGATGGGTGATACCTTAATATTTCATAAGATACTAGTATTATCACGAAACCTTTCAAAGAAAAATATCCTAATCAAAATCGGTTTATCTGTTTGGAAGCTACGATGCCACAGACAGACACACAGATACAAAATTATAACAATCCTCGTTTTTCGTCGGGGATTAAAAAGCAATAAAGTTCTTCGATTCGATTAATATTATTCTACAAATCTAGGTATAATGCGCATACTATGATGAATTGATCTATTATGGCACGGAAAACGTTTTGCCATTCTCACCTGAATTGTTTTTATAACACTGCATAGGTATGTTAATAGTTAATTATTATTGCTAACCTCCATATAATCGCATACCACCTGGGCAGTAATCAAAACAAAGGCTTGACAAAGGTTTACCAAACATTCTATAACTCACCATTACGCAATGACAAACTACACTACACGTGACCAGTGGACATTGAATGGCGTCACATGTTGAAGTTAGCTTGTAGTAACCCATTGACTCAGGTTAAATTATTGATAAATATCTTCACGCCGTCCCAGAAGAGATAAAGGTAGGCTAAGGTGACATCAATCAATTCAATTCTCGATGAAGATACTTCAGAGCTCAATCTGTCAAGTGAGCCCATTGCATCTTTCTGCAAATCTAAGAAGCTGAGCTAAATAAGCTAAGCGTCGAAAGGCTTCGTTTTAGATACTCGTAAGTCGGTCCCAGATATTGTTGCCAATTCTGTTGTAAGAAATCATTAACTAAACTAATTTACTAGAGAGGGCTAGAAGTATTGCCATCCTTATTTAACCCCATACATGAGAAAGGTATAGCAAGACTTCAAAGATTTTGTACAAAATAAGTGGCACCAATATCTGGGACCGACTTATCTAAAATAAAGCCGTTCGACGCTTAGCTTATATGGCTCAGCCTATTACATTTGCCGAAAGCTCTATAGAAATCATCAAAGCTCATTACAATCTCTTCATATTCTTTAAGGTTATGCAACCTATTTTGATGATGAACATCTTATGACATCCATATAAGATGTCTTTTTATTACAAGAACCATTGAGACACCCATACAAATAATTTCTTGAAATAGATGGAAAGGCTATGCGGAACAAATCGTGATTATGATAATGTCCGGGTAATTTCTTGGTTAGGTACCTAGAAAACAACGTTACTTATAAGTCGTGTTGCTCCAAACGTAGAATCGCTTCCGTATTAGTATGATTAATTATTAGAATAACAATATGCGTCATGATAAACTGTACAATGCAAAAATATACTCCAATATTTGCATTACTAGCATTATTAGTGTTGGTCTTATTTGTACTGCAATGTAAATTTCTTCGACAATGGTGTCGATTCTGTTGTACAAAATTACTAAACAAAACTAATTTGACAGCTCTTAAAGTCTTGCTATCCCTTTCTCATGTTTGGGGTTAAATAAGTATAGCAATACCTTTAAAACTGTCAAATTAGTTCAGTGATTTTTTACAACAGAATTGGCACCAGTGTCTTAAGTTTTGATTTCAATGTCTAACAGAATTCAGGGCCGAAGTTTAACGTGATTCATCAAACACCACAGGTTTTAGTAAATAGCCCCATTTCACTCTCGATTTGCACAACTCTTTTGCTTCTTCTACATTCATCAATCTCTTTATACAGAAACAGATTATGCCTTATTCTATTTTAAGATCTGTTTGATCTCGAAGAATAAAACGGAATAGTTAGCGTGCTCCATTCTTTGTCAAATACATATTATAATATAAATTCCATGTGGATATAATGTTATTAAGCTACAAGCGAGATACAGTTCGCGTTCGCGACATACGATAGGACACGTATGTGTCAAGCGGTGTTCTATTTCAAAAACATCTTTCTAACTACATATATCATAACTGTTCAACCGACTGTTGTCTCTATGTACACGAGATACAACATTAAATTGCTTGGATATTACCATACGTAGCGTATTAAGTCATTAAGCACGTGCCTCAATGAATATTGAAATTTCAGACTTAATGCAGGTTTAGATACTGAAATGGTGTTATTAGGTGCAGGTTTTCAGAAAATTTATTATCATATCGTTTGAATTAGGATCCAAATAGCTGAATGATTATTCAGGCTATTAGATTTAGATACTCCTCTCGCTGCATCGAGCTCGCACTTATTATTTGTATCTGTGATCGGTGTCATTAGATCATTAAGTGTTATTTTTGGACATAGGCCTTTCTCATTGATAAATGGTTTTTGTGCCCTAGGTTCCAGGGTGTATTTTATGTCATCGATCAATCTGTTTGGTTCTTTCCCTCTTAAAACTCTTGCTTCTCTAACTTATATTGAATGTACAAGTCTATAATGCTTAACAGTTGAAATATGATGTTCATGTTTCATTTAGTTGGTAAGCCTGTCCAAAATTTTATGAACGATACGTTCCAACTTCCATTATAATAATATCACTGAATATAATCCTTGGAATTTAGATGTACTTTTAAATGTATGAGATTGAAGCTTACAACATGACTTTAAAAATAGGACGATACATTTGACTGACACGCCGTTGTTTGATGAATTAGACGATTCATCTTCTACTCCTTACCACCGTGAAGATGTGTATCTAACGTAACAGAATGCGCTCGCCCACATGCGTATAAACCTTTATTTTTTACCGTCATATCCTCGCCGCCATATTGAAATTCCATTCCACACACCATTCGGACAAAAATAAATCTTAATAGAACTAAATTAAAGCTGAAATTTCTATAACAGTACGTCAAACTTGACAGCTTCAAAGTGAACTTTAGGGTCCACGAAATAGAGATCTTAAAAGAACTTGATTTGGTATGGATGATGCGTCTTCTTCCTAATTATTTAACCTGCCACATGTATCCTTTGGATTATTTATCATTTTGTTTAAATCATGTTCAAATGTGATTGTATCACTTTACACTGCTAGTACAAACTCGTTGTCTAAACGGTATCCAAGTATTGGTTAAAAAAATATATCAATTTTGTGTGTTTAATTAGAACTTGTCCTCGTGAGTGCCCCAACGTCAACAAATTCATTAACATTAGTTCTCGAAGAAACTGAACTGTGATTTAAGAACTGATCAATTTACCGTAGTCATGCATGTGAAATTTCATTCCATGGGTTGCCATTTTTTTGGTTTGGTCAAAGGGGCGCTGATTATGTAAAAGCTCACTTTAATGCCAATAGTCGAAACGCACATTTGTTTTTATAAAACAATTATGTTTATTTTTAAATCCTAAAACGGGCTCTCACCTCACGTCATTGTTGTGACAGAACTCTTCGAGGTCTTAGATCCGTCTTTTAATTCAAATATCATAGTATAATTTATTAATTATTTGCACGCGGCCGTATTTATTATTTAAAGCCCCCGGGATTCGGGATTTGCGGGTCTCGGTGTCTGAGTTCAAGAATTCATAAAATGATTTTAAATACCTTTTAAATATTCAATGGTTCCTTGAGGATTGACGCGATAAGTTTGATGAAAGCGGATTTTCAGCTAAAATATTCGTAGAATATTTTATGTACATTTTATCAGTTGTCAGGTGTATTTATTTATGTTGATTTGAATATTTATTCTGGCTAAAATGGTAGAGGGATTGTAAATATTGTCTGTAAAAGCCTGAAATAAAAAAGGTAAGATATGTGTCTATGGCGATTCTAATAGACCCGGACGTTGGGGACTTATAAATATTTTCGTTAGGAAGTGAGTTCTACTACTTACTACGTCTTCTACAAAACGTTATATTGTTCTGTTTAATATTATAAGTACCACAGTGTCGTCAGCTGAGCCTGCCAGTTTAATCTCATCTCAAAATATCGTCGCTACACCACTGGCCCCGCCTCGACGTGTATCACTTGTTTTAGTTAGGATATGACCAACCCCGTTTCCGCCAGACCAGTAAATATATTTTGAGAAAACCATTGTACCAAATCATCGTTTCCGTCCATTGAATCATCCCGTTCGTGTGTACCTACATAGATATGTAAATGCTTGATTTTGATGTTATTTTTTTCGATTTCATTGAATCTCACTCGCCGTGCATAATAATGAACTTCCCGAGTTTTATGGCCATTTCCAAAAACCATTTTGGTTGAGCGCGCTTTACAATGACTACCAAGTTTTATATTCATACAAACCCATCCCTACCCACGCAGCAATGGATAGCGCAGACAACATTAAGCTCGACAAAATTATTTCGGTAAAGGTCGGTTCAGACACCGTAACGAACGCAGATGACTCATTTGTGTATGTAAATGATGTTAAAATTCCAAACCCTAGGCTTAACTTTGGGTTTTTGAAATTCAAATTTGTCTGTAGCAGCTCTCCGGTCCTAAATGACGGGAAGAGAATTCGTAATTGTTTTTTTACTCACACTTAAAACGTTCTCTGGCTATGCTCAGGATTAGGTGTCTACTTAGAAAAACTTGTTATTAATATCAGCTTTCAGAAAGTAATTCCATCGGATTCTTAGTCTTATGTTTTCGTGATACTAAGTTTGGCAATGATCTCATGGGAAAATTTCAAATTAATAAACGTTATGCAAAAAGTATTCGATAATATATCATACGTAAATGTTTGAGAGAATTCTCTATCTATAGTTTAGTTGGCGCCCGGATTTCCGCAACAAGATTGAAAATAGCTTTTGATCTCACATTAATCAATTAAACATATTATATCAAGAGGAATAGGTATCAATTTTGTTAAGTATTTTGTTACCTTTACATTCGGAAACATGATGTCTGCACTAATTTACACATTTTTTAATTGTGGAAATGTTTTAAATATGCTTACGTCTTAAACCTTACCTTATAATACTTATGTGGCTTCTGACACGTATACTACCTTACAGAAGATACAATTTTACTACTATGTGAAGTGTTGTGTACGTGTTTATCAAAATACTCTATGCGCCACTTTAAATATAACCCAGTAACAGATTTTTAACAATAATTTGATATCTAGTAGAGTAGGCAGAGATAACGCAACGTCAATTTCATTAACAATCCATTCATAAAGCACTTGGTTGGAGGTTAATTCTCTTGCACCTATCGCTCCAGGCTGGTTGGTCCCAATCGATTCCAATCGGCTTTGAGTCTGTGCGAGGTATTAAAATCCGAACCTCTCACTAAATCCTTGTTTGTTGATGAGTTCGATATGGGGTGACCTTTTCATTTCACGAACTATCCCTATTAGTAAATGCATGATTTTGAGACCGTTGGTCCAGAAAAATGCTTGCTTGTAGCACATAATTTTATATAATCGTCTTGATATTTCGATCACATTCAGTTCAAGGCTACACGGTCATGAACCTTTTATAATTGAAGAAACTAGTTTTGTTATATTTATCGAAACGTGCTAAGACTTTGATGGATAGTTTTTCCTATGGCTCATCAACGTTTCGCCGATGATGATAAATAATTTGCTGGCTTTTAGTAATTTCCTGGACTATCTACAAAAATAATTTGTTATTTATAAGTGATATGTCTGGCGTAAATTAGAAACGCCAAAATTATTACACGATACCAAAGAACGTGTTTTGTTGGTCGATTACCTAAATGTCTTGTCAGAGTTCCTTAGGCTTCTGATCGGCTTGTAATGTAATTTAATTGTGGAAGTCTAGCAAGAATACAAAACAAAATAAATTGCTATATAAACGAAACTCTTTATTCTTGATCATCAATTTTATTGGAGCTGCTAAGAAGTGAACTATCACGTTTTTTAATGATTTCACATGTTATGTACTCTAAGCAAGACAACGTCGCGTATACATGACTTTTGTTTTGTTTTACACTCCATATACTCCACGTAATTTTTTCATCTGCAGCTATTTCCAGCGAAGCATTAAAATAGACGTTCCAAAATAGAACACATCAACCACGTGCGGTCTGTTTCGAAGGTTACTTAGCAAAGAAATATATTCTATTTTGTTTCATAAAATTACTATGTTTTTTACAGATTTAGATTCTAGGGTGTTAGATAAGTAGATTTTGTTCAAATTACTGTTTCTTATCGCCTCCTAAATTTTTATTTCGTTGTGAAATTTTGTCTCACTTCAAGATTTTCACATTCCGAAGGCTTGACACGTCGGACACAATATGCTTCCGTGTTTTTGTATCATGCTTCAAGGATTTTGTTGCAGTCATCAACCCTGGTTCATTCCCTTCATTATAAATCTTGCCGTGACGTCTTAAGGTTAATTTCGTTGGACTATAAATTCCGCCGGCACGTTCTAGGTACTACTCGGAGAAAATGTCTCAACCTTACTAATGACGGTGGGTTCTATCCTATGATTTCGAATTTACTTAGGTCTTAGGGTAAGGTATAACTGGATTCTTTAAACCCAGAATTTAGGCTCAATTTTACAGTATATTTGCAAATAGTAAATTTTGTGCACAGCTGGCTGCTATAAGTGACGTCACAAGTACGAGCAGCGCGTGAGCTTAGGTACTTGCGTTATATTCTCGGCGCTGGTCAGTGACCACAAAGAACCTTTGCTTGGGGTGACTGTTCTACCATCTTTCCAAGACCTCTCCTACGTACCATGTGCATAATAAACCCATACAACCAACGGGCTCATTATGAACTGGTTAAGTGTTCCAGTGGCCACGTTAAATAGACCTGCCTTATTCCCTACTATACTTATTACACACCGTGCAGTAAAGGAAACACGGCTGTCGGTCGAGCTCAATTTAAACTGGATGCGTATGCGCTTGAATGTTACTGGTTTCTTTTTTCAACCATATGTTTTCTGGTCGTTTTGTTGGCCTTGAAAGAATGTCTGGTTAGTGCTCCACGGGTTGATGTCTCGTTATTTATAGTAGTAAATTTTTCTCGCCGTACAAACAAGTATTTATTCACCAAATATGAAGTTTATAACATTTCTGTGTGTGTGTGTGTGTATGAGTAAATAAATTGCTGAGCTTCGAGAATATTTGTAAATTTATACGCACATTTTTAGTCGCAATTCATAATCTGACTTGCTTTTACAGATGTGTTTCTAAGAATTTCGGAGTTGATTACACTGCTTTTAACACCTTAATACAAGCGAATGAAATAGCCAAGTACATAGAATTTAGCTGTGATGAAAAGTTTAATATCTGTTTCTTTTGCTAAGCTGATAGCAGTTCTTTTGAGCTTTAAATTTACAACTTGGAAGATATTCTTATCGTTTTGTATACACTGATGTTATATTACTATGTTTATATAGTGCTGAAGTACATAACAATTCAATTATCGTTTATGGTAAATACTGCATTTTAATTCGTTTAAATCCAACAGTATCGTCCCATTCCTGTCATAATTCGGTATCAAGGAAACATTCAGCCATTTATTTGATCAGACAGCTTTTAATCCCAATTAAAAGGTATTATTTCATATGGTAATGCATTGTCCCAATATGAATACGAATTTTGGATACATCGTTTCCATTGGCTATTAAAATTTCAGTATACATCAATTTTAAATAATATATCCCTGGAAATTGGTAAATCAGGTACATCCTAAATAAGCCTCGGCTATAACACGCCTTCCACGAATCTCTAATCATCTATGCACCTATATTGATGGCCACCAAATTCCTAAAGAAATCGAAATGGTCTCAAACCATAACCAACTCAAATGTTTATCTACAGATAAATTTAAATCTTAAATATGTTTCAATAAGGGTGCTACTGCACTAAATCGTGTGCAGAGCTTAAATTTGTCTGGAGTAGGATCAGAAAAGTGGTCAAAAGTTGTCTGACTGGTTACAGCCAGCCGCGACCTGTTTTGTCCCGTTCGTTTTATCTTATTTTTGTTTTGCAAGAGGCACTGACCATCACAACAAAGGTTCGTGGGCAGCCTATGTTTTTTTTCGGTCGTAAGGATCGTTGCCTTTGAGAAATTCTGCCTCAGTTTAAGCGTTCGATGGCTTTGTTAACATTGTGACTGGCAGTGATGTTACATTTAATAGGAAATTGTTAGCTATCTTAATATCTGTAAGTTGCTTATTTTACATATTTTTTTGCTTATTTTAAAGTGGTGGCCGTGTGGTATCAAGCGGTGCCTGCTATTCTAGCAACGCAAGATGGAATCCCACCGGTCTGTACCAAAGAGTTTTTCTAACTTAAGTGCAGTCATTAGTCACACCACGAGCTTTACGGTAAAGGAAAACATCGTGAGGAAACCTGCATACGTCTGAGAAGAAATTCGAGGACGTGTGTAGTGCCTAAGAGACGGCGAAGAAATGGGTGTTGTAACACCTTTGCCTACCCCTTCGGAGACCCTTGTAGGAAGGCATAAAGATATATTATTATTATAATTTATTTTACTGAAATTCTTCATTGGGAACAAAAATAAACTGAGTTTTAAATCGAATACAAGATGTATGAACGAATCATTCGTCTGATCGAAGTTCAGTATTCTAAGGCCAAATCGAAATCCTGTACCTTAGAGATACAAAGCTCAATACATTTGTACGGAGTGATTTGGGTACGAAGGGTACCCAATACCTTGCCCTCTGCGTCCTCTAGCATATATCGGTTTGACCGCTGTCAATATCAGATCGCTGGGGACTAAGTAACTCCTGGGGAATATTGTGTAGAATAATAAAAACGAATTCAAAGAAATGTATTACATATTAGAATTTGTAAAAACAAAAGTAAATAACGAATGTTCAATCCCAAACGCTTCTTTCCAAGAAAATTATTTAGGGTGAACTTTGTCTTGATCTTACTTGAATTGAAAGGGATTAAATGTATAACTCAGTTTTTACTAGTACTAGAATTTCAATGTAGTTATTCCATTGAATACACAATGAATAAGCGTTTGAAAACTTTATATATAATCCTAAAAAAATAACTGATTAGAGATTGAATATATTTTTATTAAAATACCGCCTTCATTGAATTTAACCTCACCTTTTCATATTTGAAATTTACATTACATATTTGAAAATCATATTTACTGGTTAAAAATGTTTGCTTACGTAGTTAGGATCAATTTCATAACTCTAAAGATGAACATGAAACAACAATTTTCAGACGTAAAAACAAAGCAAGAGAAACATAAAAATATTATTTATTACGACGTAAACAATCCCTTGAATGGTCTAAAAACACTTCAAAAAGAACAGAATTGTACCGCATACGGTTTATTTATCTATTTATGGGCGAGCAAGTGCTACATTACTTGTGAACACATTTCAATGTTTACGCCGGATATTTTTGGAGCAAGGCGTGTGTTCCACCATGTGTGTTGGTGCAGTAGCTTTATGACTTTCGTTTTTTGGGTTGAAGGACGATTCTGTTGGGACAGAAATTGTATTTTTGGTTCGAACCGCAAAAAAATAACGACTTCAGTTATTTGGGACTGTATCCTGTAAACGTATGTTTTCGTTTTGGAAACACTAACAAACCCCATGTCACAAAAAATAATTTACAGATCGTGAAAAACATTTACATTTGCTTGAGGATCTGCCCTTAAATATTCCACTTGAATTTTAGATAGTGTCGCTTCGAATTGTTTCAGCAGAAATTATAATTGTATCGAGATTATTTGTCGTATTCGTTTCACTTACTGAATCAAATTTTCTCACAGATTTAAAATGTTTTAATTGTTCTGTTTTATGGTAATAATGTTAGCCAGTGAGCTGTAGATTAAAAAGAAGACCCTATGCACTAAAGTAAGAATATATAAGACTTCAGAAGATGTCGTCTACGATAAGATACTAAGATTTCATAAATCTGAAGCTTATTACCCGTTGCCTGGAACGTTATTATATACCGCTGACTCCAAGATACTTCATACAGAATTTGCAGCGTGGGTCTTTATACGGCCATAAAATCTATTATGAACTCATCAAGGTTTCTTTTAATAATCTCAGTTTTACTCGCAATTTTGTGTGAAATGGCGAGTTGGTTAATAGGGTCAATAGTTTTTGTTTCTTCTGATAATATGTACTCGAATATAGCACTTAATATCGTGAGCCTCATTACAATTACCCTAATTTCGACATCCTTGTACCAATTTAAATATATTTTTGAATACTTATTTAAAAACATCTCTAATAATATCTTTATTATTTCCAGGTAAGATCCCAATGTGAGCAACAGTAACTGTGAGTGTTTGCCTGTTTATTCTGGTCGGTGTTTACTTTAGCCTAACTGTAGCTCTGCGCACGAAATGAGTCTGAGTGTATAGGAAGAGTTGAGGTCATTGCTATCGGTTATAATACAACTAATATTGTAACAACTGCTACAATTATTGCTGTATGCACATATATAGATGATGTTAATTGGTTCATGTTTCTTTTAGAAACGACAATCTTCGTCAGTCATAAAACCAACTGCTATGATATGTACCCGTATTGTGATCCGTGAATGTTATTGAGATTTTTTTTTTAAATTATTTTCATACTAAGGCACTAATTATTGCTCTCACCATCTGAAGAAACGTTGACTTTGTTATAATGTAATGTGACAGGCGTGCTGGAACATATCTCGCTCAGAGAATCAGCATTGCTATCCAGCGTGGCAATGCTGCCAGCATTCTTGGCACGCTACCGCATGATTCTGGTTTGGGTCAGATCTTTTATCTACTTATAGATATAGATACTATAGAGGTAGGTTAAGATATGTTTTTGTAAATAGTTTAATCTGTTTTGTGTCAATAAATATTAGGATCTGTTGATCTATGTATGTAATTTTAAGGATCTTGACGAATGCTTATATCTCCAACCACAACTAATATAGCCTTAGGCTTTCCATACACGACAAACACTCTGACAATTATGGAACTTCCGTGATATAACTAAAAACATGTTTATTTACGGTAGTCGTTCAATTAGGATCACACTCAATATATGCGATGTGAAGAAATATACCAAGAAAACTTGCTATGAAGGGAATGTTAAAATGCGAGTATTGAAATATTTGCCGAGGAAAGTCCTCGTCTCTAATGATAATTAACTACCGCGACACATTCAAATATTTGACAGCGCTGAGATTCTACGGAAGCAGGCAAAGTAAAAATTTGATGAAAAAATTCCGGTCCCGTGTTTATTCTATCCCAACAAGTTATATGCGCGACCCCTATTCCCTAAGATCATAAAACCGTGAGATGAGTTATTTTTACGTAATTCTCTGTCTTTGCCGGCGTTACCACATCTACGCACACAGAGAACGCACGCAGCTGATTGGTCCTTGACGAATGCTGTTCGGTACACGCTGGCTTATGCTCTATTTGGTCTTGGTTCGGTATTCAAATTGAAGATTCCGTCATAATTTTATGGGCTTATTTAAAATTTACGTTTTATTAGAATAAAAATTGTTTGATTAAGTTTTTTTATGAATTCTCAGTAGGTAAGGTACAGTCTTCTGCTGTCGACTTGTATTTATAATTAAATTCATGGATTAAATTGGATATGCATAGTTTAACATTAGTATGAATAACATACGCGTGGTATCAATCTGGCGTGTCTCGAAATAACGGAGAAATTCTATATCGTAAGCGCTTGCAGGACCCGAAAAAGTTAGTCATCTTGCCCCTCAACCCCTGTTTTATTATGTACTTTCTGAGGCAACTTAGATTTCATTTGAGGGCCTAGCCAGAGCCGCATTAGGTTCATAGATCATGATACGATTTTTTTTTAAAGTAGATGTTTTTGTGTAGATAACTGACATTTGGTTTATACCTGAATAGCAAAACTGTATATCCAGCTAACCTATGGATTCCCTCTATATTTCTGTTATCCCATATTTTCAAGAATAAGGATGCCATTACAGTTTACTTAATAAAAATCCTTATAAAATTAAAACCATTGGCACTTTCAGTTTTAACTGGTACGGAGCTATGTAAATAACTCATGTTAAAATACAATCAACGAGGAACAATGTTTTGTCTATTTCGTTTTAAACTCATTACGACTGTGTGTTGTTTTGCCACAATTTAATTATCGATGTAACAATGAGGCATCGTGTTTGCCCAAACTCTGCCTGTAATTCGGCCCTGGCTGTATAAAACACGGCCGATTGTGTCGTAAAATACATTTTAGATCCTACCACAAACTTTTGTGGGATTAGGAATGAATTATTAATGTGGGCATTCACATAAAACCAGCTCCTTTTTTACGCTATAGCTGTTATTTTGTTCCTTGGTGGCTTCGTTGCGGTCGAATGTGTTTTTACAAGGGCCCTTTTGGTCAAATGTTGGTTTTTAAGACACTGCCTACGACTGGCTAGGAAAAGAAGGATGGATTGTGTCAAAGATGACATAGCCAGATTGGAAGTGAATACAGAGATGACAGCTGATAGAGAAGGATGGAAGATAAATACATATTGCGCCAAATAATATGGGATAAGGGCAGGAGAATGATGATGCCTACAACAAGCTAGGTAGGTTATTTTAACACTGTCATCTGTTAATGCACTAGCGACCCGCCCCGGCTTCGGACGGATTAGCTCAAACCTAAATGAATGATCTATTAAAAAAACGCATCAAAATCCGTTGCGTAGTTCTAGTAAGATCTAAGCATACATAGGGACAGACAGACAGCGGGAAGCGACTTTGCTTAATACTATATAGTGATGAATCAGGAAAATTCGGCCAAGTACGAGTTGTACTCTCACACTGTGGGTTCTGTACTAAAAAAGAGTTTAAATTACAAACTGAACTTTACGGTTCGATCTCTAGATGCTGCTATTATATACAGCTCGTTGACAGACAGACAGACGGTCAGTGGAGTCTTTGCAATAGGGTTCCATTGGTTACCCTTCAGGTACGGAAGCCTAAATAACGCTTTGGTTATTAATTAATGGAGTCCTGATAAAGTGACAAATGGCGTTGATGTAAATATACTTTGCTTGTGAACCACCAATTATAATGATATTAATAGTCGAATAGAAATGGTATAAAGAATTTTGATTGGTGGTTTGAATGCAAATCTATTTTTAATCACAGCATACCCTTTATTGCTATGGCTGCAATTAATTGTAGATAAATAACGACAGCGGACCAATCTAATTACCATTATTAGGGTTCTAGACCAGGCAACCAACGGAACCCTATGGCTAAGACTTCGCTGTCTGCCCGTCCGTCCATAAAGCTCTTGGTGTGAATATTCACTGCAGTTCAGTTAGAAAAACTCATTGGTACAGACCTGCAGTGGGATTCAAAGTTGCGTCGCTAGAATAACTGGCCATACCCTACAGTATTAATACCTTGATTAATACAATGGTATAATACAGAGAAAAGACTACATGTTATCAGGAAAATTTAATCCCATACGCGTCTACCGAACCCTCTCCGAAATAGTTTCAACAAAATTATCGCATTGAAACACACGAAGCCAGAAGAACCTATATTTTCATAATGAACACCATTCACTCGAGTTGTCCCATCTTTATCACACTGACATCTGTTGATATTCTTTGTCAAACTCCGACCTATTGTTCCCAGGAGATTGAACAAGTTTGCGACTTATTACTTGCAGAATAGGGCTGATTGTCCTACTTCACTAGTTTACATAATAAAGGCATTGTTTCGATAGAGGGCGCCCGTATCGTCGCACATGTGCAATCCTCGTTAGGGCTCCATATAAGCACTTTTGTTTGATCCTACCAAGTTAACTTTGCGTGTTTGACGCGTTAACGATATGCAAATTTAACTTCTGCTCCCTTTGTTATAAAGTCTAGTTGGAAAGTTTTCGTGTGGACTATCAAGGGATTAGGTTAGGAATAGTCGTTGTAATTCAATGGTTTTCGTTAATATGGTTTACTGAACTTTTAATTGGGACGTGGATATATTGTTGATTAACCAGTTAGATAGGATCAAATAACAGCTTAAATTATATTGTTTCTCAGTTACATATATGTATGTATATAACAGCGTACAAAAGCGTTATTGATTTCTGAAAACAGTATTAGACTTTGAGAAAAGACTTATAGCGGTAGTCAGCAGGGGATTAGTCTAAGAGTCAACATTTTCAGCATGACCTCCTGACCAACTTATTTGCTTATTGACTCCAAAATTTATATCATTCATATCATATTTAAACAAGTAGCATTATACATTATATACTGGAACATTTGGCATTCAATATGCAATAAGAATTAAGTGTATTGTGTGCGAGTGTACCTAGGTGTGTGCCCGCGTTGCCTTATCTCATGTTACGCCATTTGTTGTCAATAGGCGCGCGTGCCCTGGTTCTCATGGGTAGTTGCATGTGGAGGTACTTTCCTAGAACATTGGCCTCTGCTCACGGCTCCGCCTGGTTACGCGAAGTAATCGGCAAAAGCATTTATTTAACTAAAACTTGGCCATAATTTAGGTATGTACAATTGTACATATATGTAATGAAACAAAAATGATGTAATATCTATATAAATAATCGATTTGTTAAAAAAAATTACCGACCGGTAGATCGAATCAAAACAGCGTTCGTAAACTCAATACTTTTAGCTACTTGGAATGCTTCCGAATCCAAAAACAAAAGAAATTATGCACCATTCTTTTTTTTGTTATTTATGGATTTCGTTTGGAATAAAGCTTTCAATCAGACTGGCAGTAGGTACATTAATTACTGCCTAATCTAACTTCTAAATAAACAATAAAATTCTCACGCAGCTCAGTTAAAACCTGAATGGAAAGCCGTAGATTTTTATCAATCAAGGTAACGTTGCCAATCGTCAGGCTGATTGACGTATATAGCGTTAACATTTTTAGATTTTGCGTCCATTCCGAAGTGCAAAATCCAATCTATGTCGTCGAATGTCCAACTTTGATTGCGTCGTGCTCTGTTTTTCAAAAAGTCAGATATTTAAATTCGAGATTCATCGTCTGCACCGCCAAGTATATCCATACTTCCATACTAATATTATAAATGCGAAAGTAACTCTGTTTGTTTGTTTGCTTTTTACCTTTTCACGACTAAACAGCTGAACGGATCGAAAAGAAATTTGGCAATGAGATAGATTATAACCTGAAGAAGGACATAGGGTATCTTTATCTAGAATCACGCGAAGAAGCCGCAGACAAAAGCTAGTATCTAACAAATTATATAAAAAATATTCAATGTACAATTTAGGTAAAATGTTTCGCCATTCTATAATTTTATTTTACAAATATACTATATTAGAGGTATATAGTATATTTCTATATTTGAGGCAGTTTTCAAGTACAAGGTTCTACCCTCATTACTCGTATATCAGCGCTTATTTTAGGGTTGCATAGTGAAATGGCAAAAGCTGAACGCTTAAATTATAAATGACATACGGTCGGATGGATAATTATCCATCCGACCGTATGTCACAGACTCGATTACAGATGTTTGCAGCCAAATAAGACTTTATATTTTTTTATTTATTTATTAACCCTTCATACAAAACAGTTTGGAGAGGCGGACTTAATTGCCTCAGGTATTTTCTACCAGTTAGGCATGTCAACCTTTGGGTGATGCTGATCTTACAAGCTTTGTGTTGTGTTTCTGCGGTTGGTAACGAGACCATGACATCTCTTAAGGTACAGCGATGTTGCTCGAGATAGACATAGGCTACGGTGATCGCTTACCATGATACTGGCTGTTAGCTTGTCTGCCATCTTCAATTAATAAATTGAAAATTGAAGTCAGCTTTATAACAAAGATATAAGGTTGGTAATGATATATTCTACGGAACCGTATACGTTTTCGTGCTCAAGACACACCATTAGTACATTCTGCCTACATTTAGCTGTAATCATTATTTTCATGCGTATTCTCTTGTGTTAGATCTAAGGCAGAACTTTTCCTGCAAACTAACAAGAAATCCTAAAGGGCCAATTATATTCATAGATGAATGATCACGAATACCCCACGACATATTTTTAGTCTGCAGACTTTAATGATGACTTTGAAAGCCTTTTATTAGTCCCGTCAGCTGTGAGGCTTTGAGGGTGAAAGGAGGACTGTAATTTATACTCATAAGCCGGATTTCGCTTGTGTAATACCTAATTTGCCAGATTTACATGCAAATAATGTGGGTATAAGATTATACGGGCTAAGCTTCTGTAAAAGGATGAGGATAGTTTAATTCGTTTACTGTTCAATTGGAGTCGCCCGGCTGGGGACTTCACGAAAAAATTCCGCCCCTTTCCACAACAAATCATTTCCACGGATTGGAGGAAAGTGAGAAGGAATAGGTTACGCATCAAAAATAGACGACATACACACTGAAGACCGCAGTCAAATAACACAAATTTATGTTGTAGTGTTGTTTTTCTGTGGAAAGTAAGGTTGCCAGTGCTCCACGAGGATACGTTGCGCTAGTAATGCTGCTAGCACAGTGACTCATCAACAACAACTGGGTGGGCAACGTCTATAGGCTACGATGACTGCTTACCATCAGGGGGCAAAGTTTCTGGATACAAGATTAGCAAATTACAGTTCGTTTTTGAAATGTTTGTAACTAAGCACGCGAAAGCGCTAACAAATATGTATGAATTTAGTCGGCGCGTCTGTCTGGGAATGCAATCTAAGTATATAAAAAGGTCTTGTTCTAAATGACTGACCCATTAACGCAATCTAAAAGTTCTAAACTAAAGTCAGGAACATATATGATGTTGACAGTATCTTCATTTTAAGAGATAATCACTCACTAAGAAATATTTTTGATTGTTTCACCGTAAAGCGTTAAATTTGGAATATTTTCTACGCGTACCCGTAGAGCTAGGACTGATATTTTATCCTTCCATCCTCGAATTTATGCCCAATACAAATATTTGGTTAACAAAAACTATGTCAACATTGTGTTCATTTATAGTCAAGCCTACTCAAGCTAAAAATACTGGCAAATTTATACAATACACACTTATGTTTTATGTACATAGAAAAGATACCATCAGTTGACACTCCTCGCTAGTGTAAACACACCCTAATGTCCATGTTATATAAAGAAAATAATGTAAAATACAACAATGGAGAATGCTAAGAGCCTATTTACATTGGAACGGAAAGCGTTTGTGATACGGCCGAAGTGGGATATTACGTAGTATAATAAAACTTCTGTATAATAAAACAGGTACATAGTTTATGTTATTTCAGTATCCCTAGCAGTGCCGGTAGCATAAACATTTTTCGTCTACGTATTCGAAAAATAACTCGCGAAATGTCAAAATTGTCATACTAATTTTTAGTTCCACTTTTCACCGCCGCAGCGCTGTACATTTTTCAATACAAAAATAGTCGAAGGTGAAAGGAAAACGTTTACGATACGAAAACATGCTCATGCGCGCGCATGAATAAATTGCGACAACGTTTTCGTATCGCCTTCGGCTATTTTTGTATTGAAAAATGTACAGCGCTGCGGCGGTGAAAAGTGGAACTAAATTTTATTATGGCAATTTAGAGAATTCCCGAGTTATGTTCTCGACTACCTAGTCGAAAAATTTTCCTGCTGATCGCATTATATTTTTAAAAAGCTTGTCAATTGCAATTGTTTTATTTGTTTATTTGTCATAACTAAAGCGCATCACAGGAAAAACTGTTATGGTTATCTGGAATTACTGAAATTATGTTTCCCTTGTAAATAATTAATATGTAATAATTTAAGTGTATTACGGTTTAACTGTTCTTTATTTACATGAGTATTATATTACGCCTAGATAAGGCTACAAAAATTTGTATTTT
The DNA here is from genome assembly GCA_951449985.1 of Falcaria lacertinaria. Lineage (NCBI taxonomy): Eukaryota > Metazoa > Arthropoda > Insecta > Lepidoptera > Drepanidae > Falcaria > Falcaria lacertinaria. The sequence goes on from OX602129.1 coordinate 3,679,152, forward strand.
TAAGAAAAAATCGCCTGTTTTTGTTATTTACTGATCAGCGAGTGCGTGATGAATTATAGTATAATTTTCTTACGAAATCATGAGACAACCTCTTCGATTTGATTTAGATGAGTGAGTATATATGTATCTATAGAATCCCTTTTGGACTCCCAACTTTGAACAAACTCGAGTGGGATTTAATGGATACTAGAAGTTTTCATCGCTATGTAATTAATTTGGATTGTTTTATAAGATAACTTGATACGATTACGGATTTGTTCGAGTGCCTTTTGTTGCTGATGAGTTTAAGACGCGAGCGTGGTTTAACTTCAAACTAATAGCACTAAACTAATGAATATGATGAAAGCAAAGTAAATATTTAAAATACGTAACTTTGAATCTTACCTTGGATGGTTCCTCATTGCATGTAGAGAAGATTAACGTTGATGTATCCTTTAAATGAATGCATTTGGGTATCAAGCTAACTTTTGATTTTCGTCGTCTTAATTTTTTTATACCACTAAGGTGGCAAACAAGCATACGACCGCCTGACGGTAAACTGTTACCATAGCCTATGGCTGCTTGCAATACCAGGGGCACTGACGTATTGCCGACTTCTAGAAGCACTTACTACAGGGTAGAAGGCTGATAGAAATATGTATACGGCAACACGCGAGTGATATCCCTGGTGATGCAAGCGTCCATTGGCTACGGTGACCACTTACCATCAGGCTGGGCGTATGCTTGTTTGCCACCTCAGTGGTATAAACATTAACCTTTTAATATAATATATGATATGATATATGAATATACTACCTTGCAAAAGTACGTACATTTATGATTTAATATGCGCGATATCAAAATTAATTTTCACAATAGTCGCACTGTACAGTTTCCAAATTAATTAGTCCACCTTTTGTCGTGGGTAATTTAAATTTTATACGATTCCCCCGGTCCTGACTCCAAACAATTGTATATGTTAAATTTACTGCGTTGGCAATTTTAATAACTTCATATATTCACAATGTTAACTAGTTAGTAAGTTCTTATGAATTTGTAGAATTCCATTCCAAATCTCCAGCAAACATTTATTTGTTCGTTCTCTTAAAGCACTATATTAGTTTTATTTAAATAAGTCAATATTTTTAGGCGATTTCATTGTCTTTGAGTAAGTTAATTTAAAAATATTGTTATTTTTTTATAAATCAAATATTTTATAGGTGATTTCATTATGAGTAAGTTAATCCGAAATAAAACCCAGTTTAGCAAATAAATAGTATAGTATTTTAACTCGCAGTGGGTAAATATTTTGGAGTTATTGATGAGGTGCTTGAAGTAATATCGTGCGAGTTAAACACTCAGTATTGCACAATCCATCATAGACTACGGTCACCGCCTCGTGGGTCGAAATTTGCTTCGCCACCTTTGAATCTAAAAATAGAACTTGAAATGTACCTAGACAGCAATCCAGAACGTTGCCTTAATTTTTAGATCGGTTTTTTTTTCCTTATGTAATCCAATTTGTGCTGAATTATAAAATAAATAAACCGTTTACTTAGTTAACGAAAAATGGTACACTCTTAATCATGATTATAATTTACGTAACAAAGCAAGAACATTTACTCAACTACATCCACGACGCTACGTAACACGTATCAGCCCTCATGTAATCTATGTCCTCCAAAAGAGGATGTGTGAAACATATGTCTCCTACTATCGTCGATCTGCATCAAACAGCTAGTGAAGTTAACCGTACGAACAAACCTGCGACCGCAATTCATTAGCTTCCGGTTGCGAGTAACAAGTTAACGTTAAGTTATGGCTAGGGATGTCACCTTCCAACTTATCGGTGAACTGGTAACTTTATTAGCATGTTCCGGACTGACAAATGTTATTATGTCGAGTGCTCTACGACTAATACGTTCGACCGAAGTTCATCGTAAAGTTTTATTCCTATTAATATGTACAGTTTTAGTGCTAGCGCGCGTGTGATACCCCTGATGTTGCAAGCGTCTTTAGACTGCTGTGACCGCTTACCGTCAAGTGCGCGATATAAAAATTATAAGAGAAGGCAAGGAGAGGGCCACCAGGTTTTTTTTTATTCTACGAAGCCTACGATGGTGGCATACAAGGGCCCGCGTGATGGTAAGCAATCACTAGAGCGATGCCTACCTTATGACTGAGAAAAATCATTGTTCTTGTAAGCACATACGTTTGTACAATTTAAAGTGACAGATATGACAAAGTTTCAATAACCTAGTCATATTGATAATGAAAGTAGCTCGTTGCTTAGGGCTTGTATAGGGCGAGGGACAATATCATTAAGTAAGATGGAGATAGCTGATTTATTGTGTATGTGCTTAGCTGCCTTAGCTGTGTTGCTTAGCATCTAATAGTGCCTGGCTGGAGGCCACCTTGGTCTCGCCATTGTCCGGTTAAGTAGCTAAAGTTCCCGGAACTCACGCTACGAGAGACAACACCAAAAAAAAAAAAACTCTTGGAACATACCGATCATACCGACCAGGAGCAATAATATCAATAAACTGGACTACGTATACTTCTACCATAGTTTTAATTACCACCACGCACAACAAGACCTGCTGCTGACTGCCTCCACTCCCAGGACTCAGTGTGGTGCCATACAGCAACATTGTTTGAATTTAAATCCGCTGTAGTGGGAGTTTGTCGAATCCGCATTGTATAGACATCAACGTCTGGTTTAATTTAACGCAACGCTTTTAAATCTCAAATGAGATTTACGATGACGACATTGCTTTGACAACCCTATTGGTGCTGTTGACAGAACGTGTTACAGTTGGCGGCAGCAGGGATGTGTGCTAAGCTTATCACCCGGGCTTGGACAAATATAGGCTGGCTGAAGATTAAACTTTCAAGGGCTGTTTTATTAGGAAACTTATCTTATAATAAGATGGAAGGACACACTAGAAATAAGGGTCCTTCAAGTTATGAGATTAATAAATGTGTCGTTTTTTGTTCAGCCGTAATTTATAGCGGTTAATTTCTTTCTTTATGAGAATTAATTAATTATCTTTCCTAGTGTTAATAATCTCGGAGTAGAATGGAATACATGGACAGATGGACTGTGACCCAAAACCTTTGAGTATTTAACCATCTCTCATCAATACGTATATTAATCTTATATATAAAATTCTCGTGTCGCGGTGTTTGTAGTTAAACTCCTCCGAAATATTTGTGTCTATATTGGGTAGGTCTGAAAATCGGACAACATCTATTTCTCATACCCCTAAATTTAAAAAAAAAATATTGAAATCGGTCCAATAGTTTCGGAGCATATAGACATTTATCAAATATTTTGTCCACCCGTGCGAAGCCGGGGAGGTAAGCTAGAAAATATATATTTGTGTATAGCAATGGGAACATCTGCCGACGACCAGGCCTCATACAAATAATAATACCAACGCAAAGCCAAAGGTAACCTGACTTAATAAAATTCTCAAATTGAGATATAGTCCGTCCAATTTAGGAAGGTTAATTAGGGTTGAACCACCATACCGGTTCGGTATAATGAAACAAATGTCAGATGTCATCAGTAAATACATTCTGACCCTTGTCACGGTGACAATAACGCTTATTACTAATAAACTATTATACTTAATGAGAATTTGCCGCTCCTAGAATTGAATAAGTTATTATTTAGGGAATTCATATGAAATTCGTAGGTACTGGATGTTGCTTGATGCCTTATTCTTTTCTTTCTTCCTCTCAGAATTAAGGTCACATGCTCCAGTGATATATAAAATTTCCTATATGCTATTCCAGATATTCCTGCCAAATTTCATCCAAATATGTCCGGCCGCTTGTGTGTGATTGTATAACAAACACAAAACTTTCGATTTTACTTCTTCTACTTCACGGTACAGTTTCACAGCAGTACAACTCAGAATAAGTAATGTATTCATTGTTATTTCATGTTTCAATTAAAATCAATCAGCATCTGTAGGTTCTGAAAAAAGTTCCACATTTTGCATTAAATTTCGAAGAAATAAATAATAAAGTGTACAATCGATTTACGTCTCTTTTATGACATCGATTGTTATTCCACAATTTAACAAGGGATTAACAGCTTAGAGGGATTCACAATGTTCGGAAAGCGGGGCTTAAAGATAATAAAACAATGTTAAAACTTCGATTCTCATAAAGTTGATTACAAAACCTTAATTTAAAGAGAATGGCGATACAAAATTGACTTACCCGAATTATCTAAAGAGGGGAAATTAGGTATAGGAATAGGGCTACCACAGACGAGTATTATATAACTTTTTTTTAAATAAAATGACTTCTTTTCGATTTTGGATATATTTACTAAAATGAATTTGACATTACATTAATGATAAATAATTACTTTCATATATAATTTAACTTTGGCGTTTATAATGCGACTGTTTCGTATATTTAAACACTAGCTTTTGCCCGCGGCGTCGCCCGTATGGTTCTACTATCGCGCAATTCTCCGGGATAAAAAGTATCCTATATGTTAATCCAGCTTATAAGTTACCTACATCAGTGATTTTTATTTTAGGTTTTCGAACGGATACATTTTGGAGAGTCTGCATAGGAACTTCACGACTTAGTTCCTCCATCACCTTTTCGACATCGGACTACTAGGCGTGGGGAGGGCTTTCACCCTTACGTTGTGGACATACCACTAATACGTACTAAGCGTTTTGCATCATCTTTTATAATGCGTACAGCAAAGCACTGGAATTCTCTCCCATCGTCAGTGTTCCCTGGATCCTACAACCTGGGACTGTTTAACACTAAAGTGAATAGGCTACTAACGGGCAAGCGAGGCATCTTCGACCTCATCTTGACTTACCATCAGGAGAGATCGTGGTCAATCGCTGACCCGTAATTAATAAATAAAATGTGAAAACTCAAGGGAATAGAAATTTGTGTAACTGACATTCTATTTATTTTTCACTTCGATGCCAACCCTAACTAAGCCTTAAAGAAGATTGTGAACTTTCATTATATTTATGGGAAACTCTGGAATAGATTTCGGAGCGTATCAATGAAAAGAGGAATGGCTTGAGTAAAATTTTAGAAACTTTCTTCCTTCTTTGAGGTTTTCTCATTAAATGTATTGTTAGATCAAAGCCGCCGATCGGTGTGTGGGTGAAGCCAGGAAACAAAGAAATACAATAGATGGCGATATTATTCAAAGCGCTAATCTAACAAAAATCTTAATAAAATATATTAATTAATGAGTGAATAAATATAGCATCTTTAAATACGCGATCGATTTTTCGTTTTCTATGAATTCATGATATGGTAGACCTAAAACAGCTATGGTAAACTACATTCACGTATCCTCTTAACGTTCCCCGAAAGTTTTGAGTGTGTCAAACAGCAGTAAACAGAAGATCTATCGAAAACATTTACGTTTATGACAAGTGGTGAACCCAGCTCGTTCTTTGAAACACATTTCAAAGAAAAGGCACATTTCTTTCGGTTGCTAAAGAAAGGACACCTGAGAAGCACAAGCAAGAAAGTGCTGTGTCAATTACGAACTAAACATACCTATAGTTCATGAACAATTCGAGCTAAAGGAATGATTGTTAGCCCTTGGAAATCAAACCCAAGATCATGTGTCGAACCAAGTCTAATTGCTTGAAACACGAAGACAAACCTAGGGATTTTTTTATTTATTGTCTATTAACTAACATACTCTTTGTCTATGACCAATAGATATAGCCACAAGGTGTGTGTGAACATACGGGTAAAGCGTTTGCGTATTTACCACCCTACTTGTATCAAAGCCAACCAAAGAAAATAATTATCAAAGTCTACTTGTTCTTACTTCCTTGAATCTAATAACAAATCTTTTGCGAAACCACGTCTTCAATCCAACTAAATAAAACCTCCCATTGAAAACGAACTCTTTCTTATCCACCGGCTGAGATCTGTTGCTACCTGTTTTTTTTCGCTACCAAGGCCAAGACAGTTTTTGTTATAATGCAAACGGTTTTGTGTACCCCTATTACCTTCACAAATGGGTTAACGTTAGCATACACCATAATAACGATTTCGTTCAAATAATAACCGTCGCCGGTAGAATTAAATCATCATGCATTCAAAGTGAAACGGTTTGTCGATAAAATCTGCTTACTGTACTGCCCTTTGTCACTTTGTTTTTTTTAACAGCTATTGTTGCCGCTCGGCTAATCGATTACGTTGATTAAGCAATTCACCATGTGGTTTGAAATCGGACTGTTGGCCATTATTTATAAGCGCTTACACACATAACCCGTGTCGCTTCTGTGATCCGTACACATGTTTAGCACATAATACGTTCATACCATCAATTCCTGCATGCCATAAGTCATTTATGGTCGGAGCAAAAAGTTTACTTCCATTCCTCTCTTTCAGCCGTATTATCCGTAGGTATTCACTTGGTCTATCCTCTCTATTTATAACAATCCACCTTCATACACAATACTCATTATTCTTCTTTATTTTCAGTTTCACCCCTCTGTATAACATGCCCATTGTCAGATACCATGACAATCGTAATTTTGCACACGAAATATAGTTTATAACCTGGATTAACATGTACGATACTTTTTATCCCGGGAAAATTTTAGGTACCTCTGGTATTCTGATTTCAACGCGGACGAATTCGCGGGCAGAAGCTAGTATTTAACATGTATAGATTAAATATCTTTCTTACATGTTGATGCGACGTTCAGGATTCGTATTCCGTTGCTTGTCATTGTCAATACTTGTGTCGATAATCGAGTAATCATTGGCTTCGTACGAATATCAGTCAGAAATCCTTTAGCCACTAGTCCCAAGTCACTAGTCGTTGTGGTGTGACTATATTTAATTTCGGAAATGTTCCTTGTTTCAGGCATTCCGCGGCAGCGTTGCGCGACACGAAGCGTAGTGCTCCTCCATTATGAATTAGATATCGCTAACACGATATCGAAACGTAAGTACCTATAATATAATATTGTAATGAAATTCAGTATTCCGGCCCTAGAAGACCTCTCTCACTAATGACACAGGAAGCGGTTGGATGCGGATAGCGGAAGAGTGCGGTTTGTGCACGCACGAAAGCCAGCGTCCAGTAAATCGAAATTTAAATTTAAACGGCCCTTTATCATGTTATCCTTCATGTTGGCTTGCAAATTATTCGTTCCAATTTCAAAAGATTATCGTTACGAACACCAGATGTCTCCGAAATCTAGCAACAGATGTCGCTGTATCCACTTTTTGAATTCTCGCTTCCATTACGTGCCCATCTGAAAACAAACATCACTCACTACTGTTGTATTTAATTAGATTCCATTTAGGTAGAACAAGAGTTTTCCATTCTCAGCCGTTGTTTAGGAAATTTCAACAGAAATAATAATTATTCAAACAAAATTCACGGGTATTCATGTTTGCTTAGGCCTTGATTGTACGCAGTAGGGACTAATGAATTGAATCTCCCGAAGCAAGTTTATACTTGAATTTCATAAGACTAAAGTACATTTTGGGTCAACGGTCGGGATTGACAAACTTTTAATTCTATAAAGAAACAAAAATAATTTATATTCTTTTATTAATGAAACAGAGTAACTCGGTCTAAGATGAAAATTAACTAAATTAAGGATTATTTGGAATACGAATTTTCTGAAGAGAAGGCAAAGAAATGAAGATTTCGTTTCAAGATACTTACACAAATTCGGAGACAAAGATAATTTTACATTTTAGACAGAAAGCTTAATCTTACTTCATTCTTAGCCGTCGGGTATTTTCTTAGGCTATGATTTATTTATATACTTGTTTACGTATTTATTCGTCTCAAACCCGAAAAACTAATGATAGGATTGTATGCATTCGACGAATATAGAATTGACGAAACAAGAAATGATATGACCAAACACAAAGTAAACAAAAACTTTATTTATCCATACGAGAAAAAACTTATTTATCGTATTTTTAATGCTATAACTAAACTAAAATTAATACATAATTACTTTTATAGTCCGACAATGGTGTCGATTCTATTGTTCAAAATGACTAAACTTAACGAATTTGACAGGTCTAAAAGTCTTGCTATCCCTTTCTCATGTGCGGGGTTAAATAAGGATGGCAATATTTAAACCCGTCAAATTAGTTTGTGATCACGAATAAGGCATATGGTGTTGAAAGGCTTTTCACTTTTCTGGTAATTATTTATGTTCCTTTAGGTCATATTTCAATTCACAACGATGTTTAAGTCACTGCTTTGTGTGCCATGGAGAATGAGAAACACGAAGTTTTTCCCTAGCTGCCTTGCTTTAAATTTCGCCCCTCTAGATAACAAAGTTTACTTCAAGTTGTGAATCAAATATTCATATCTCGCGCAGTGAATTTATGATAAATATACGTTTATACGTACAGGTTTTACGAGACATAGTTTAAAATAAAACTTCAGGGATTCATTTTTTATAACTTAGCTTAACCTTACTAGTTATTACTGTAGTGAAGCTATTACGTATTTTATTTTCACGCTTATATGATTTATTTTTATTGATTAAAGATGAAGTTTTTTTTATTAAAGATTAAGGCAGACTTTACACAGACGGAATATTTAGCTGTATTCAGAATCTGATCCAAATAAAAAAATATATATATTAAGTTTAGGCCCTAATAGGGCACTTATGAAGGTCTAAATTACCACCGGTTCAGAAAAAAGGCACCTGAGAAGAACCAGCTGTTCTTCAATAACGCATGTAAAACCCTTCGAGCGCCACTTATGAGGACGCACATGCATATCGCAAGCCTGGGATACCAAAACACATAAAGTCTATCATCATATGAATAAGTATCACGTAAGATTTGTAGACATCAACCAAAAAAATCTACCGTTAAAACAGGAACGACGGAAAACGATTGATCTAAGCACCTCTTACGAAGCCCACCTTTAGAAAACAAAACGCCGTATAAAAGGTAGTACCTACCACAAGTGGTTTGGCTTCTGAAATCGTTTGACATCAACGAAATTCAAACAATAAATCACGGAGCGGAGTTCCGTTGCGGCAGCCGTATTCGCTCCTTTCACCCGTCGCGTCGCTTAGCAGCTTTGCAATCGTAAATCACATTCGTTCTTAAGTCGTTAATTTCAGATTAATTACACCGTTCTGTAACTTCTATGAGTTCGCCTGTAAAAGCGATAATTGTTTTACTTAACTTTTTATAATAATATGGAGGTTTATAATAGACTATGTAATTTCGAGTTTTTGAAATGTTTGAGGGTTGTTTTTGGAAGTGATCACACGTCTATGACACCTCAATTCAATGGTTTAGTGTTATCGTAAGCTTTTATAAATAACAAGCCTACGCTGCGTGTCGCGTAAACCATTTGCTACGAGTCTAGGTGAGTAGCATGTATGTATTAAAAAAACTTATTAAGGAATCTGTCAGTGGCCTAGTACCGTGGTATGCATAGTAATATCTCTTCTTAGCTAGGGACATGGGGTTGCTGATAATGTCCGAAAATTATGTTTATCACATAACAAAAATGATTAATATTACAATGTCGTCTTTATTACAAAGTAGGAATGTTGGGCCCTACGAAAAATGATAATAAATTTCACCCAATAACTTCCACTTGATTTGTCAGTTTGACTTCAAAGGTAATTAACAATATTGTAACAAATTTGTTTTTATATAAAACCAAGTAACGAGACAGCCAAGACGTTCATCTGATGGTGTACGCTTACACTTGCCCACCCACGACTCAGACTTGCAATTCTGCAATTCATTAATTACCTCAACACGTAATAATAGCATTATCGTCTTAAGCTCATCCCATGGTATTTGTGGTAAGCGCAATATGTTCTTCTCTTCCATTTCTCTATAAGCTACTCTGTATTCATTTCCTTCCTGGCATGTCATATTTCACACAATCCATCCATCTTTTTTTATCTGCCACGACCCTTGTCCTACTACACATATATCTTATACACATTAATTTAATGACAAGATGAAACTATGACCAGGGTTTGCTATTCAAGAAGTCCTGATTAACGTCTTTCATGGCCAGTAATATCAAGCTACTGTGCTCTTCATACAATAAAAAATATAAATTAACTTGCTAACAGCCCACAAAAGCAGAATCTTATCCATAACTTAATATAATCTTAAAATTAATAATTTCATCAAAGTCAAAGTGCAAACTTTATCACATAAACACACGACCGTAGTTAACATTGTAGCTTGAAAGCAATCAACTTTATTTTCCAATAAATACACTCATCTAAGCGTCGATTCACTACGATCCAAAGAAATATCCATTCATGCAAGCTTTGCATGCGAATAGCAAATATTTACTTTAATTCACAGCGCTCTTATACAAACACAAATCGAAGCCTTAACGTGCCGAGCTACCTCTAACCTGTGGCTTTACTTGCATATGTTGAATGTACTAGTTTTTGGTCCGCGATTTCCGCGGATCAATATTTAGATTTCGAACTAATGACTTACTTTTATAAATATAAATCATACTATCCAGTACTTGGGGATAGCCTGGCTTTTTATTTGAGAAATATTTTTACAGTCGAGTCAGTAGTTCCAGAGATTACACAAAATGTAACAAACGAATGTTATCTCTTAATATAATTAGTATGTTTTTCTAAAATGACTGGTTATCGGTCTCTTCACAAGAACACAAAAGCTATAATCGTAGATTTTTTATTAAGTGACAGATGGACTATTGACAGATACTCACTAGATAATTGTTACCATTGCATATTAAGACGTTATTTAAATTTATGACGTAATTTGTTTAAGGCTTGAAAATGTCGTTTACCAATTTACTTCTAACAATAAAATTGTTTCACGAAACCACTTGACTCAAACTCTAATGAAACGGTTCACAAATTCAACTTCGGCACAAAGCTCAGTCTAAAACAGTTTCATTCAGTCAGACCCAATTCACGTTAAAACATAAAAACAAAATAAAGTCCGCCATTAAAAATAAACTAGCAGTTACGAGAAATAACCAAAAACGTATAAATCGGCCGCAGCTCCCACTTCCGACGCCGGATATGCTTGGATTTATTCCCGACTGCCAATTCTGCCGATATTCGGAGTTCTGAGCCGGTTTACGTCCGCCTTAATTACGTGCTAGTCGACGGATTCAATAACATTTTACTGTGCGGATAAATTTGACGTGTAACAGTTGAATTTGTTTTTAAAGTTTGCACAGAATATTAATTATACGTTAGCGCCGAATGCGGTTGCCTTGCCATGAGTAGGCCTTCGAATTCTGTTTGTTTCTCTTAGCTAGTTATTGTGTATGTGGTGTACTTTATTTGATGAAGCATTTGATAATTTGTCTACACTAATATTATAAAGAGGAAATTTTTTATGTAACGAATAAACTCAAAAAGTACTGGACCGATTTCAAAAATTCTTTCACCGTTAGAAAGCTAAATTATCACTGAGTAACATAGGCTATATATTATACTAGCTGCCCGCCCCGGCTTCGCTCGGGTAGACAAAATATTTGGTAAATGTCTATAGGCTCCGAAACACTGGACCGATTTCAAAAATGGGTCGCTCGTTTAAAATATATTCAATGCCGAGGAACTATAAGTAAATGTTTATAAGGTGACGACATGACAAAACTGTGTTTAAAACACAGCAGTGTAGTAGCATTAAACGTATTAACTGAGTTTGGTAATGTAAATATATTTATTCCTTAGGCTCCAAGCTAAAAACACTGACGCGAATAATAGATTAGTGAAATCATCAATTCTATATGTCAATTAATCAACGGATTGAATATTTAACGTGCAGCTTAGGGTTAACCATTTGATAGCTAACATGTAAACATAGTCATTTGTGGTTATAATAATGTTAATCTGGCTTGCCACAAGCCACATTTGCTATTGGTTAGTGTCGCTGAAGTGACGTTGGTATTGGTAATGACATACGATCTTAGAATCACTGAGTCACCCATCATTCGATAATTATATCATGGATGCTCATTCCATAAAACTCCAGACATAATTCCATTTGAACTGGAAACATCAGAAAATGTACACTTTTTAGGGTTTCGTACACGAAGAGTTTTTTTTTATACCACTTAGGTGGTACAAAAGCATACGGCCCAACTGTTGGTAAGCTGTCACCGTAGCCTATAGCCGGGGTTCCAATAATGTTGTTGATGAGGACTCACTGGTGTGCTAGCAGCAATATTACTAGCCCAGCGTATCCTCGTGGAGCACTGGCAACCTTACTTACCGCAGAAACACAACACTACATCAAGAAGTGTTATTTCACTGCGGTCTTCTGTAAGGCGGAGGAACAGTCCCCAGTCGGGCGGCTCCAATTTAAATTGGATAACCCACGGGAAATCCCAAATCGCCCTACCTCTCTTTTTAAAAGCTCATGGTGTGATAATTCACTGTACTTAAGGTTAGAAAAACTCATTGGTACAGGCCGGGGATTCGAACCCGGGCCCATCAGATGACAGGCCGTTGCTTCAACCACAAGGCCACCACGGCGTTACAGTTACCAGGGCGACCAATGGCACCTTATTACAAGCCTCTGTTGTTTTGTCCGTCCGTCAGCGGGTTGTATCTCATAATCCGTAATAGGATTTGTATTAAGAGCGAATTTACTATTTATTAAAAATTTATTATTTGAGGTTGGTGCAATAACCGTGTCTTAGGGATCGAACGGCAAAGTTAAGTTTGTTGTTTAACCTAGTAGTACGGAGCCCTCGTTGCGCGAGTCCATCTCGCACTTGGCCATTTTTTCTATTACAAGTCCTATGTTACTGTGACATATCAGAGACCGTTATTATTACGAATGATTTTTTTAACGGATAACTATTTTCACTACATAGTATAATACAAAGTCGCTTCCCGTCTGTCTGTCTGCCCCTATGTACGCAAAATCTTTTTGATTTTGATCCGGTTTTATTATAGGTAGAGTGATTCAAGAGGAAGGTTTTTATGTATAATTCTTTATTGTTTTGTAGGTATTTAAATTACATGGCTAACGCTGGCCGTGCGAAGCCGGGGCGGGTCGCTAGTCATAATGTAAAATAAAAAGGAGTAGGATTCTATTTTCGTCTCAAGTACCTACCGACATTAACCACAACTGCTCCCTTTAATGAAAACCGTAGCTCTTCAAATAAAAAAAAAAATTGAAAGACTGAAGCAATTTTTTACCATTAATTTTTTGCTTGATGCACTTTAGTTGTTTTCAAAACAGATGTTTTACGTATAACTATTACTGTTCCTGTGGTTTTTCTTAATAATGTCCTCTTAATATAAATGCCGTAATATAAATTTAACAATATATTAAACTGAATTAATTAATGCAGATAAAACTAACAAAAAAAATACTCAAGAATCTCAGTTCGTGGACATAATACAAAAATGTTAATTGTTTCAAGGTTCCGACGGTCAAATAAACATCCGTCTTGTTATTTTTTGTGCCTGACCTAAGAAATACGGTACTAAGCTTCAACGCGGTTCATTAGAAGGTCCGTGCATATTTAATGATGCTGGCATAGCGATTACTCTCCACGTGTAACAAATAACAAGTGTCTACGGGCTACCAGGATCATAACTTATATCGTCTTTTTTTTACCACTATTGTGGCACACAAGCATACGGCCCATGGTAAGCAGTCACCGTAGCCTATAGCCGCTAGCAATACCAGGGGTATCACTAACGAGTCTCCAACCCTGTTGTTGATTAGGACTCACTGCTAGTGGCATTACTACTGTGCAGCGTATCCTCGTGGAGCACTGGCACCTTACTTACCGCAGAAACACAACACTACTTCAATGTAAGTATGTCATCTGGTTTTGATGCGTTAGCTTTCCTGCAATCTGTGGGAAAGATTTTGTGAAAAGGGGCGGAAGTCTGCTACGGGAAGCCGGGGAAGCGCGCGCTATATGATTTGACCAATGAGCGCGCGCGCTGGTAGCGTTGATCGTCAGATGTCAGATGTTACACATCATATGCGACATATGTAACATCTAATACCTATTTAAAATTCTCGTGTCACAAAACTCCTCTAAAACGGCTTGACCGATTTTTATGTAGTTTTTTGTGTATATTGGGTAGGTCTGAGAATAGGACATTTACTATTCTCCAATTTTTTTTTCATACCCCCAAGTGATAAGGGTGGTCCACCCCAAAAATCTTTGCCGGGTCAGTTAGTAATATATAAAAAACGCATATAATTAGGATTGTCAGATTTTTAAGCTGAAGCTTGAAGCTTAGAGGATTGAACAACACTTCTCAGAATCAAAATCGATATAGGTATTTCCGGCGAAGTCACTCACGTGACTAGTTCTTTGTCTATATGTACTTAATATTCTAAAAAGGAAAGATTTGTATTTTCGTATGTTTGTATTGAATAGGCTCCGAAACTATTGGACCGATTTCAAAAATTATTTCAACGTTCGAAAGCTACATTAGCACTGCGTAACATAGGCTATACATTATATTAAAACGCGGGCGAAATCGTGGGGAAACAGTAGTTTTAAATATATTTGAATATAAATCTAGTAACCCGTACAATAATGGTTACGACCCACATAGAAGTACAAATACCCTTAATGAGTATCCATAATTGAGATTCTCTCTGTTCGTATACGCACGCATTTGCATGAATTCAAGTCCCTTGTTGCGGAAGTTTTGACGGATTAACAAGGCTCGTACGACAATCAACTCTATTTGATAGCTGTTTACATCCAAATTGGATTCATCTTGAATTGACTTCGGCCTGCCATTATTTTGAACTTTGGAGTTTCTGTGAGTGGGTTTTAATATGAATTCCTGTCACGGAATATGTTGTAAATTGAGGTACACTGCTGTAAATAACTCAGGCGAGGTTCTAGTTATACGAAGGCCTAGAAGAAGATTTTTTTCTTTTTCATCCCAGGATGAAAAAGAAAAAAATCTAGTTATAACGCTGTTGTACTACGCTGTGTCATACATGTTGTTTAAATATTCCTATATTTTCGAAATTATTGTTCTGCATTCGATCCTTATTCAGACTTGCACATCACATTGGAAAATCGCGTCCTATCAACCCTATCCTATCAATTGAATATTTTATAGCATAAACACGAGTATTTCGAAGTTTTCTATGAAATTAAAGGGTAGTAGGTATGTATTTATAGTCTTTACATTTAGTTGATGGGTCACGAGTTCATTTATATTTATTATGTTGAATTTCCTTACCTTATGTCGTATGTAATAACTCAATTCTTGACAACCCTGGCTAGGGGTGCATATATCATAAATTTTGTTACGTTATCAAATTACTTGGAAGCCCTAAACAACTTCATGGTGATGAAATTTAACTGACTGCAAAGCTCGTGTCGCAATGTATCGTTCGTTAGACGGTACCGAGTAGTACCGACTGAACAGGAGTCACAATTGGATCAATTATAATTGATGTAGGTAACGTGTAGAACACAGTTAATGATAGAATAGTGACGATAAGTGTCGCCGTAATAATTTCCTAGTAATTCCAGACGATTTTACGAGGTATATTGTCTAGGTAAGTAGTTTTTTTATTAAGAAGTTAGGGAAATAATCTTTAAATATTCAATAGAATATTCCTAAGCTCGGTTTTCCAATAATCCATTTTGTCAATCTGTCTGAAACTCAATACGTTTATGACAGAATGATTTCATAATCATTGCTTTATTTTGAGAACATCATAGATATTAGTACCGTAATAATCCAATGGTTTAAAATTCCTTGAACGCAGTTCTAAAAACTATTTATTCATCACACAGTTATTAAAAAATGCACCGTATTCAATAATACTATAAGTAAATTTTCTCTAAGGATCTATCATATCACACGAAACAACACTACACGGTGTCATAAATTATATTGTCTACAAATACAGTACCACAGCGCCATCTCTTGACGAAAGAATACATCACAGCTTCCAAGCGCCATCTATGAACAAAACCCGGAATCCACCGTCCAAAATGGAACGTGTAACAATTTACCCAAACATTTATCCCAAAAATACAGAGCCTATCAATTTTTTTATGAAAAAGTAATATAAAAACGTTGATCCCTCGTCGTGGCGTCTCTACAACAGATTTTATCCAATTATCGTCGAGTACGAACTCGGAATGACAAGTGAGGGATTAGGAGGCTTCTGGTTGTCAGACGTAAATCATTTCAGAGAGCCTACGTATATTGGGAGTGGAAATTAAAGCACGTTAGACTCCTATTTATTTTTGGGCTATTATAAGGTAATACCTAGAATTTTACGGTTCCTGAATTCCTGATTATAATGGTACCTTAAGTACTGTCGGAAACGCGCGAGTGCAAGCGTTCACAGCATTTGGTACCCGCATACCATCAGTTCGGACATGTTTGCTTGGCACACGAGTGTTTTTTTCTGGATTTAAGTTAACTAAGACTAGTTTGTGCTCTCGACTTCCCGCATTTAAAAGGATAACCGATATCGATTTGAGAAAAATGAAAAAGGTAAAGGATTTAACTAGTTAACTATATTTTTATCTTACCCGTATAATATAGAGTATACTATACATTTAGAGGGAAGCTACCAAACGCAATGATAAATAATAAAAGTAAATACTTTTATTGTACATACTAAAACCAAGATATATCCAGAAGTAAATAAATTCACCTTATCTTTCCAAAACCACACGTACTTTACGTCGACATAATCCTCTCAAACTGAATGTAAATATACTCTATCTAAATCATAAACCATTTTGGCTAAAGTTAACAATTTTATCTCAGGCCTAATCCACTGCGGCGAGTTGCAGGGCCCGAATCTTCCTTGAAAAGGGCTTTTGTTAAGGGCACGAACAATGCTTCTGTAACAAGGGTTGGGGTATAAAGTTATTGTTTCAATTTCGTTACATTTTACTAAATTGTAATAGGCTATTTAAATTAAACAATGAGAGAAACGGATTATATGAATATTGCCTTCTGATAAATTTAGGTGTTATTTGAAAAGGTTAGTTTTAGATTTAAATTTGAATATAATTTTGATTGAAAAACATGGCAACGTCGCACTACAAATATTTTCTTGAATGGCGTTTCTATACGCACGGTTTCACCCTCTTGTTTTCTATGATTCTTTTTTGGGTGTGAAATTAAATCTATTTTAATACCACTAAGTTGGCAAACAAGAATACGGTTAAAATTATTCAGTATATTCTTATTTTGTTACCAAATAAACTATCGCAATAATCAAAACCTAGTACATGAGGAATGGTCATCATCCCATAGATAATTTAATTGCATAATATTGCGTAATTTATTTATTAGTACAGTGTGAGGACTATTTAATCTGTAATTTTTTTCAATTTACTCTACTATTAACTAATTACACAGGGAGTAGTATTATTTGAAATAAAACATGCCTGTTCAAAAGTGAACTAGGCAGTTATCGTCCAATTATTAGGACTCGGTGGAATAAATTCTTTAGAGCATCTACCTGCCAATTCTGCGAATTCTTAACTTCGTCTGTCACCTTGACATATAGACATAACATAACATGATCTCAATCCCAAAATATCAGAGTTCCCTGTGCATTAATAAACGTTTAAAGTACAAAAGGTCATTGGTACGTCTGGAGGTCGTTACCATTTCGACAATACGAATACAATCCTTCGAGCTGAGTACTCAGTCAAACTAAGTGTAGTCTAAGTTAATTCGGCGAGACTGTCTTGAAATATTCCATTGTCAAGTTGTAACTGGCACATTAAACTTAATACTCTACTTGGGTGAGATCTATGCAAACAAATTAAATTGAATTGTTTGTCTATCACTATATAGTATAAAATAAAGTCGCTTCCCGCTGTCTGTCTGTCCCTTGTCATCATCATCATCTGTCATCTTCAAAACTACGGAACGGATTATGATGCGTTTTTTTTTTATGGATAAGGGTATTCTAAAGGTATGGTTTTTATTAATAATTCATTTGTATTTTGTAGGTATTTAACTTATTATGGTGAACGCTGGCCGTGCGAAGCCGGGGCGCGTCGCAAGTAATGTTGTAAATAAAGGATTTTTCTTAAGTTTTTTTCGTTGTCTGCAACTTCCAAATCCAAATACGAACTTATTTATGCGTGGAAACAACTGGTCTATTAGTATTTTAATATGTCTTATGCAGTGGTTTTATTTTAGTTTAGTAAAAAAATAATACTTAACATAATGTATGGCACTCTTTGTTCTCCGTATACCGTATATTTGTACGATTAAAATTTATCTTTGTGTTAGAACTGAACTCGCTAGTAGCAACAAAAGACGGCTACTCCGTCTTTTGTTGCTACTAGCGAGTTCATTTTGTAATTTACCGTTGGAATAACGATATACAAAAAGATAATTATTATATTAATATTAATCTAAGTTATACAAAAATAAAATACTTTACACAGTTTTTTTTTTACTAATTACGGAGCTTCAATTCTACAAAAGGTCGCCAAAATGTGATAAAATGTACGCAATAATAAATAAATGGATCCCTTAAAATCCCATGCAGGTAAGTACCTACTCCTGCCAGCCATAACAAATCGCTACAGGAGGAAGCTTGGGGAGGGGGTAGTTACGAAGTCTCCCGGCGCGTTGCCATAGCAACCGCCATGTTTACCCCGCCATATCGATCCGGCTGCGTTTCCTTGTTTACACATCGTGGTGCAGCCCCGGGGTTCGATGCTCGCCGAATTACAAGATTAATTTGGTCATTACTTTGTACAAATGAATGAATCTGATGTGGGGCGGTATATGATTTCCTTAAAGCATGTAATTATTTGCATATTTTTTTCTGTATATCTGAATAATCGCTAAAAAAGCACTGATATATAGTGGCTAACATTTTTCAAGTGTAGCATAATTAAAAAGATATATGTAATTATGTATATTATACTAGCGACCTGCCCCGACTGCTCACGGGCTTACACGAAACCTATATGAATTATACATACCTTAAAACTACAAACCTTCCTCTTGAATAACTCTTGTATATATTAAAAAAACCGCATCAAAATCCGTTGCGTAGTTTGAAAGATCTAATCATACATAGGGACAGACAGACACTGGGAAGCGACTTTGTTTTATACTATATAGCGATGATAAAAAAAAACCTAATCTGCTTTTCGTATGAACTATCCGTAAGCACCTAGCCTTTTATAATGATAAATTTGCTAGTGCTACGACATTTAGTAAGTCGTAGCTAAAGCAAGTATACCTACTAAATAATGGCCACCTGAAAACCGGATCAATATCTCTCAAGCTAAAAGTGCTGTATTGACAGACGAAAAAACGTTATAATTATAAAGAATTATGCATGATGCATTGGCGATATTTTTTGTTCCTACCCGTTCCTGCTAATAGCTGCTAGATTGTTTGACAGGTACTGCTAGTCTTCTGGTAGCCCCAAATATACCTTAAGTTTATATTATCCCTGTGGCCAAGTTAATTCGTATTCAGTAAGGAATCGCGTGCGAACGATACTTTTTAATTTAGGTAATTGTTTTGTCAATCAAGAGAGATTTGAATCGTTCTTTGTTCCATCAATTTGATCCTTTGTTCCGAAACACGAACCGGCAATTTGGTTTCGCGTATATTTTATAATTTTCTGAAACATTTCCTAGGTATTGTGAGTTTAAATAATATTAGAAAGAGTAATTAATACTCTATCCTCCTAAATCGTTTCTATTATTAATATTCGTTTTTATTATTTTAATTTCTTTTTGCTGTCGGCAGCGAATGCAGCGATGCCGGATTCTTAACGATATACCTGCATATATAGTGGTCTTATTATTTATTATTATTATATTACTTCCTTTTCGTGTCGTACTATATGATATGATTTATACAGAAAACATACCTTTCATAGGGTACCTTTAATACAAAAATAAATTATATATACTTTTAACCTCGCACTCTTTTTTTTTTATCTACTGTGTACTTATTAAATTACTGACAATGATGACCCGGTACACTGCCAGCCACTGTTCTAATCCGAATCTACTTTAGTCCATTCATCGGTTGTCTGGAAGAGATCGCTCTTATGCGATAAGACCGCCAATTGTACTTTAGAATTTAAGCATTTACCTAATCACATGTTGTATCCTTTTATTGTGCAATAAAGTGTACCTATCTATCTATTTACTCGTGTAGCTTCTTAATAGAAGATCATTCTAAATGTGTGATGTATCTAATGTCGAAGAACAAAATAAATAAAACTTAATAATACGTAGAATCTGTACTCTAGTTGCAGAATTAGCTGCTACATACAAATAGAATTGACCTGTTTTTATTTTATTATTAATGTTAGATAAACGACTGTCTCTTTCCCATCCTTTCAGGGATTATCCCAAACAGTAGTATTCAATTCGTCTCTTGTCATGCATCTAATGTAATTTTATTTCTGAATATATCAAATGAAAATATTAAAGGATTGTGTTCAGAGCGACAAGCACTTCGTTTTATAACATTGGCTGATAGGGCTGCCACTATGACAAAAGTGTATTTGTTAAATTTTATTTCTATTAGAAAGAAAGAAAGAGTGTTTTATTTTCTAAACACACACGACACAAGAAGAAAATAATAATAATAATAACACTTACAGCCATTATATATGTTAAATATGTATATGTATATTACAGAAAATATTGCGAACTACTACGTAAATAAATCGTCTTTTTTATTAAAGACATGCTTAATTTAATTAAATTACGTATACAACATAGTATCCGTATACAAAAATAATTGCCGGCCGCAATGTGTGAAGAAAGCCACGTTGGTTATAAGCGCATTTTATTCGTATGTGACAACCCTATACCCCGAGAACATTCCTTTCTTTGTACGTCCAAAGTTGATCTCAAGAGGCTTTGTGTGGATATCTCGGTCCCTGCAGATATCGGGGGCAGAAATAAATGGATGAGATAAACGAATCAAAAAACTTTATAGCTACCTATTTTTTTTACTACTGCTGTCTGTAGTCGCAGCTTTTCTTTGACAACCTTTAAAACCTCATCTCGCCCAAACGCCCAAATAGAGTAAGAGTTTAGGTATGACATTATTATTTTTCCCTATGTTACAAGTGTTACAACCCTGTGAATAGACGAATGTTGATTTTTTTTATGAAAACCCTTCAGTCGTAAATGTAGAGCAGAAGTTTCTTAAAAATGATTTTTTATTTTTTTATATAACTTTGATTTGCTCAACAAGCCCTTTCGTTAAAGACCCAATATCATAGGGTTTAGGTACAGTGGAAATGATAAATCTATATTTTATAACCTCCGCCATATCGGATTCAAAATGGTGGCATTTAGGTAACAATACAACTATTAAGACTCGTGTGGTGACAATGAGTATTTTCAGGGTTTGTTGGTGCTGAGCATGGTAAGCGGTTTCGTCGTCGGCTAAAACACCACTTAAATACCTACCATCTCACTCACACTACCCTTTTTCACCAAATCGTTTTCATTATCAAACATCACGTATCACGAATTGTCAAGTATCACGGATAATTAGATAATTTGTGTTGCGGACACAAGCGAAACTCCAGATTTAAAAGGATTAATTTCTTTACGTACAATTTCATTTCCCTTAAAAATATATGGTGTTTAAAAAGTAAATGTAACTTATACAGAAAGCGTGTTGCATAATGTATTTTCGTATGATCAAAAGGTAAATTCCATTTTAATTCAGTCGACTGTCACAACCCGGCATCCATTTTCACATTTCGCCGTGATCGTTTTCGCTGGTACATTACAAGATGATTGTAAACGAATAAATTGCGTTTTGACATGAACACCACTCGATTTGTGTTTGCTTATTCGATTCGTTTTAACGATTATTGCAATCGCTTTACTGAGATTTTCTTTAGTAAATAAATTTGCGGGAATTCTGTTTATCTTTTTAAACGATGTTGTTATTGCAAGATGTGCTGGTAATTCTTTCGGTGGCCGTACAAATGCCTAGGACCAAGTCTTGTATCTAACAGAGAAAAAAAACAGAATCAAAACATCAAGACTATAAAATGCTACAGTTGCAACCCTATTAATTCTCGTGTCCTAGCACCTGCAATCGATATTGTGATGCAAAGTGCATCGAGTTACAGATATCGATAACGATGCGGTATGTAATACAACGCTAAACGGAAGGACTACGGCTGTACTAACCGCGAAACTTATTTGCAAGCACTTTTTTGTTCCTTAACTTTTATGTCACTGTCACTGACCTAGGCTAACCGAACGAAAACAACATTTTGCGTTACCTCCGCCATTATATTCTCCCGGCCGTCGCTTTTCGTTGGAAGAACGCTTATAAACCTAACTACTAAAAGCTGGACCGAAGTTTTCAACCATATAATTTAATGTCACATTCCGATATAAAGGCTTCCAAAGGAAGCAGTTAGGCTTTTTGCTGGAAATTCGAAGATATTCCAAAGGTTCTTGGGAGGAAATAGTGTTAGCCATTGCCAGCCTGTCGAAACTGGATTTATTCTTAGGTTTACATAGTTTCTATTTTGCAAGAATTTGATCTATGCACATTTTCAACGATTCGCTAATTTTCATTGTTGATTATCTTCATTGAGGCATTAGACATGAGGTTAAATGGGTTTAATTGGCCGGTGATTTATTATGACCAGACCAAAAGTCCTCTCAAATAATCTCCGTGAACGTGGTTCACACTTCACAACAGGAAAATGTGTATCCTCTTTGCGGAAAAACATGAAATGAACTAAGCTAATGAACTGTAATATTTTGATGGAACAAACGACGAAAATGTCGCGTTAGTCATAATACGCTCAAACATGGGCACAGAGCTGGTCGTAATTTTTTTTCCAAAATCGAGATTACCATCATAACACCACTGGCACAGCTTATGATCAGCTTACTCACTGCATTTTGTTAAACTATCCCAGCCACTGTTATTGTGTTCTGTAAGACTTCTTACATGGGTATCGATTCCATTATGATTATACATATCTATTCAGGGAATAGATATAAGAAATGTACCAATATTATAATAATAGCTGTTAATAACTAACTTAGCCTTAAGCAATAAATTTAACGTAATAATGCAATTGACGCAATCAATATTGTATCATGTATGTACATAAGTTACGTTTACAATTTTGAATGACAGTCCATCATAAGGAAATATTATGTGTTTAATTTATTGCCAGTATAAATTATATTTCTCTTAGTATGTTGTATTGACACAATTGTATGTTTTATCAACGCCGGCGCTGCGATAAGCTGTGTCTTATTCATCACCGAACATGATTCATAATCAAACACTTGTGTCGTAAAAAGTACACAAGATCATCTGTACGGGGTCACTCACCCGGCCGTTGACCCGAGGTACCTTTGCACCTATTTATAGGTACATTAGCTAGCACATCCGGACCTACCTTAACGCGATGCAACGTGCGTTTACTCTGCATGCATGTTTATCGTTTCCCCATTTCTGTTTAACAAATCCCTCTAAATTATCCACAGTATCCAAATTTAACTTTTTAATTCGTTAACCAGTTATGTCTTGTTGAGAACATTATATTTTGGGGAAATGCGTAAGCTATGATTTAAACACTCTGACTGGCAACAGTGTCAGCTCTTCTACTTTCGTCTCTATCGCCCTTGCATAAGGAATAAACTTGCATGTAAGCATTTAAATATTTTAACATATACTTGGAATTTTGACTTGATCCGTATCATGTCTGGCTAGAACTAAATGTGACTCATAGATACGAAATCTGACATTAAAAACCGGCTCTTTAGAGATTAGGTTAAGTAATATTAACTAGGCTCTGTCTGGATGGGGCGGCAGCATGTGCATGTTTTCGTGGTAATACATTATCTACATTTGATACTCCCTTCAAAGGAAGTATCAAATGTAGATAGTTACTGTGATGTAAGCTCAGACCGACCAAATAGGAATATAAGTATCAAAATAGTTCTGTAACCGAAGTTCTATTACCAGTAAATACTGAAATATAGATTCCGGAAGACTCTATGAGGTTACTTTCCTAAGTAAAAATCTGTCATTGGCGCAATATTTTTTTTAACAACGTACATCGTGATTCGTATGATAACTTTTCAGGGCTGAAAGATACATGAAGAAAAAATATTTGAGTTTCGTATCTAATAGCGCTTTTGAATATCGTTGACTGTAGACTGGTGCGAAAAGATTAGCAGAACCGACAAAATACTTAGCAAGACATCTGCCTTTTAAAACTAAAACCGAATACCCAGAGAACCCATTTATTGGGAACATGACAAATGCATGAGCTTCGTCGACGGTCAGAAAGCAAGACTGATAATAAAACAAAAAATATTATTGAACTAAAAAAGAATTGTTCATTAATCACGAAATGTAAATAATAGTTATGCACCCCTACGAATTAAACTCACACACTGACGACACACGCACACACTCGCACACTCGAGCGTTCCCTAACTCAAACACATGCACTTTTGTGTGTGTAGGGCAGCTGCAGAACTTGAATTCGAAGCCTGTGTATCTCAATCTTTCAACGTAGCTACGTGGTAAATAAAAATGTATGAATGTAGATTTTTTTATTTGACATTATTATTTTCGTTGACGTTTTAAATGTTGTTTGCGTGTTGGGTTTTTTAAGTACTTTAGGTAAAACATGATACTACATAGAGGGATCCGAATTAGTTTCGCTAAAACAACTATATACAACTCTTAACAACAAAACACAAAGGGGCGACCATATTGCAGGTTTGTAAGGTGAATATAAACCTTAATCACAGATCGTAAAAATTATATTTAATTACACCGTCTATCAGAAAATACTGGAAAATTCGTCACACTACAAGGCTGATTGACATGTGAAATTAATAAAACGACCATGTATGAAATAATTACGTAGAAACCACATCATGTTACTTACCTAATAATGATAAAAAAAAATATACAGATGTTATAAAGTGCGGGTACAATGAACGGAGCTCGATTACCTTGAAAACCAGAACTGTGAAGATCATTCAGCAGAAGATAAAATGTTGCAAATATATAACTTTAAGGCAAATATTTGTGTTCGTGATGTCATGCCACTTGCGTATAAATTAGGGTATATCCTCAATGTGATAACATCATAACTTATCGCTGGAAATTCCTCCAGTCCATTGACTGATGATAAATATAGCATGTGTTGTAATTATTTTTATTAGCCACATGCTCATAGTCGCTAATTCTTACGGATTCATATGAGCTATTTTTTTAGATCATCAATTATAATAGCATTAAAAATATTAATAATTATAGTTTTCATATCTCAGTCACGTCTTTCGCAGTCAAGTCCATAGTTAAACTGTAGTCGTAAAAATACAGTCATTGAACTAGACAATTCAATGACAGTCATAACACAGGTCATTCACACGTTGTTATTCGCAATAAATCGTACTTAATTGCGATATTTTGAACCCAAAACTGAATAAAATGTAATTAAGTATATTCAGCGAATCTTAAAACTTATTGGGTAAAACTTTTTTGTACCTATTCTATCTTAAGCTTTCAACTTCAATGTTATTACGTAAGCCACACAACAAGATCTCTCTAAATGAATACCAACAAACTTTTGTCATTTAGTTCACCTTCTACGATACCTAATTGAAAAGAAATTAATTAAATTTGCATTTGCTATTTAATATTATTAACTTTTTGTGAATATAAATTATTGTAAAATGACAATTTAGTTAAAATAAAATATAAAAAGTTTGAGAGCCACCATAACAACCAATATTTAGGGTTCTTTTTTGTTGTAACCATCTCGGCCGTAACGTATGGGCGCCTTGCCTGCAGCTCGGTATTTTTTTCGGAATTTTGACCCTCACAGTGTCACAGTCAGTTATGACTCGGCTGTCGCCGCGAACGGTTGTGCCCTCTCGGTCCTCTTAAATTCTAGTCATTGTATCCAAATTATTGAATTAGCGAGTGCATAGACTTGTTAGTATTTAATAGAATAAATAGTAAGGTTGTGTGTTAGAATTTATTAGTTTTAGATAGTTTGCGTGAAGAATAAATTTTCTTTAATGAACGGATTTGGATTGCTTTGGTGAGTAAACGATAACTTTATTGTTTTATAATGGATAATTGTTTTTTTTACTGTTCCATAATCTTTTACAGAATATTCTAACTAATGCATGCGTGCACTCCTAAAATATGTCTTTTTTGTTTTTATATATTTAATTTTTCATCTAAAGCTCGATCCTATGTTGGCTGTCTTCTGTCTGATCCCAAAAAGTTTTTAAGCCGAACCAAATCATAAGGAATAAAGTACTTAATTCCTCTTAAATAAAAATATACTTTATTTTTTCAAGTTCATTTCGACCTAAAGTCAGGTAGTTGAGAAACCAGTAAAAGCGTGGGCCGAAACGTGTTCCAAATATGTATTATTATTTTACGATGACTCATTAACTTTACTTAATATTTCTGCATTAATATTATGATAACATTCATAATAAGGATCTACATAAATAATTATTATACGTGGAATGGATACATCAATATTACAAATTTCTCATTTCGAGTATTTGCTATTATTTTACATCGCATATGAATAACAACTATGTATATCGCGTATAAAACCTGCATACAAGAAACATTACATTTTTATACACAAACCCACCATTGCACCTCTTGCAAGTTTATTTCCTTGCTCAGTGTCGGTAGCAGGAACCTTTTTTCGGCTACGTATTCGAAAACGTAACTCGCGAAATGTCAAAATTGACATGCTAATTTTTAGCTCCACTTTTCACCGCCGCAGCGCTGTTAATTTTTCCATACAAAAATAGTCAAAGGCGATACGAAAACGTTGTCACAAATTATTACTGTACTGGCAGTAGAACATCTTTGGACTACGTATTTGAAAATGTTACTCTGAAAGTATCAAAATGTCGTACAAGTTTTAAGGTCCACTTTTCGCTGCCGCAGTGCTATTAATTTTCCCTTACAAAAATGTCCAAAGCGATACGAACATTCTGTCGATAGCAATTCGTTAGTCTTCCTGCTAAGGCTACATGTTGTGGAACGAACACTGCGTTCGTACTACTCGTCTGATCTGATATATCTAGCGTATATGGGCTACGGGAGTAACGGGACTGCTTCCCATCAAGCTAGCCAATTTTTTTGAATAGAGAAATAGCCTCCATAGACCACGATAACAGCTTAGCGTAAAGTTTTCTTAAAAAATACATATAAGCAGTGAAAATAGTATAATCGCAGAGTTCCTGTTAGCTAGTTTAAAAAAACAATCATAATAATAAACCGTTATTAAATTTTACAATGGTTGATTACATGGTTTGGGACCTCTTCTTTTAAGTAAGATACCTGTATATACATATAAGATATATAAGATAGGTATAGGTATCTACTGTTATTTTTATTATTTACCTCGGACGAGACGATCACATAAGCGTAACTAATACGACTTAACCCCACTTACCTTAAACATAAATAAAGTTAATTAAAAGTAAATTATTCAGTTGAACAAATAGATGCCAGACGCGCTCGAAATTTTCTTCCAATACTATTCAAATTTATAACCAATAAATTTACCTGAATGGCGGGTCATTAACTTTTTCCTCATACAAATATACAATGACATAAGTTTGGAAATATGAATGTTATGTGAATGAATCAAATATATACGTTACGTTATTTATAATTGTAACTATCGTAATTGTGTCTGTACTGTCTGAGTAGCTTGCTAGTTGGGAATTACGTACAAGACATTTTGAGATTACAAATATGAATTGTTTGAATCAAAATGATATATACGTTAAAAGCCCTTTGCTGCAGTATCATTTCCTATATTATGTTAAAAAACCACACCCTGTCAAACTGAATAAATTATTGTTTTATTTTGATTTTGACTAACACTTTACCGAGCATATATATTATTGTACGCAGTATGTTATCCTCTGAGGTAATACTTGGTTAAAGTGATAAAGTTCAGTGGTGAGACAAGTCAATTCCTTCGCCTGATGGTAAGCGTGACGCCTGAATGCTATCAGCGACATAAGCTACCTTTTTTAATCACACTTGCTCTATTTTGAATGTTTTGTAACTTGGTAGGTGGTCTTTCAATACGATCGTCATGAGATATTGAAAGTGGTAATTGTGAATTTGGAATAGCCGACTTATAGTGCTTAGATTACAGTCCTGCATGGTGATGCAACGCGCTTCCCACTTTGAGACACAAGTTATTTCTTGAGGTCAAGTGGAACTATTAAAGTGCCTTGATATTTTGCGTCTGGTGGTGACAGATGGTACGCCACTTAATTCAGGACAAGCTGTTTCCGGGTATAAGAGACCTATCTGATGGGTAACTGTTGATTCTCACTAACTGAATAAATCAAAACCGAACACAAATTAATTAAAGTGTTCTATGAATGCACCAAAGCAATAATGAAGTTACCCGATATATGCTAGAATCATTAATCAAATCAGCTCGAACGGCTAACTGAAATCTGAATAGCAAATCCGGAGCGGTATGAAAGCGGAGGTCTTAGACGCGAGCGGAGCGAGAAGCGTGTTAAGAAAAATATATTCTTAATATTTTCTAATATTCTATATATTTTCAATAATCCTTAAATACGTATTTATTTACTGTTAACTGAAAGACCAAATAAAAAAAACATGCGTTTAACTTCAAAACAAACTTTCATCCCCTATTTTACCAAACATATTAAATTATTACCGTAGTGTTGTATACGAGCATCCAAGGAATCGCAACAATATAAAGCCCCTTAAATAAAAAAAAACAACAATATGAATCTGAAGACTCTTTTGAGAGTGAGGATACTTGATTGGCTGTCTCTTAAAATATTGTAGGCCTTGTTACTTCCCGAGACTTCGTGCTCGTTATGATACTCAGAGATTAGTGTAGTTGTTCAATAGCGAAATGGTTCAATAATTACTTTGTTTCTTTTATATTACTAAATATTTTTTTTATATAAAAATATGTCTCGTTTAGAATTATGAATAACATTTCAACCTTCTATAAACAGATATAAATATTTATAGAATTGATGAAGCGTTCTTTATATAATTTTACTAGCGTCACGCCTCGGCTTCGCACGGCCAGAGTTAGCCATATAGGTTAAATACCTACAAAACAAACGAATTATACATAAAAACCTTCCTCTTGAATCACGCTATCTATTAAAAAAACCGCATCAAAATCCGTAGCGTAGTTTTAAAGATCTAAACATACATAGGGACATACAGACAGAGAAAGCGACTATGTTTTATACTATGTAGTGAAAATCGCCCGCTCATGCAATATATGCCTTACTTAACCACAGAGACGGAACTTGTACTAATAACTATTTGAAATACGACGTAATGGAGTACCTCTCGGCGCTCTCCTACAGTTTGTTCTCGCCTCTGTACCACGGGAACTTGAATTATTAATGACAGACACTATTCCTTATCTGTTTCATTAAATTCTACATTTACTCCATAACTTATAAATTAGCAGAACCCAATTTTGTGTTACTTTACTCGCAAGTCCGTTATCCAAGATTGAAAAAATGTGTGTGCTTTTGTTAATTGTTATCAAACTTGTAGAAAGGTAGTTAGGATAAAATGAAAGGAATGCACGGATAAAGAATACATTGAAATAATATACGAACTTTATAATATTCAACTTACATATTATAAATGCCTTTTGCCCGCGTGAAATTACGATAACATATATTAGTAGTATTAGATATAATATTAGTAGTAGCTTTACTTTGTTATCTTTTTTAATAAATTGGTTGGCAAACATGAAAAAAAACTTTCTATTTATTAGATACTAGCGGCCCGCCCCGGCTTCGCACGGGTAGACATTGATATCAAATATTTTGTCTACCCGTGCAAAGCCGGGGCGGGCAGCTAGCCTATTTTACTCAGTGATAGTGAAGCTTTCTAACGGTGAAAGATTTTTGAAATCGGTTCAGTAGTTTCGGAGCCTATAGACATTTGTCAAATATTTTGTCTTCCCGAGCGAAGCCGGGGCGGGCAGCTAGTATAATATATAGCCTATGTTACTCAGTGATGATGTAGCTTTCTAATGAAAAAAGAATTATTAAAATCGGTACAGTACTTTTTGAGTTTATTTGTTACATACAAAAATACAAATCTTTCCTCTTTATATTATTAGTGTAGATATGTAGTAAAAGAGTAAAACTTTACCTATTATGTTTGTTTTGGCGCTTTTTCTTTAACAACTCAGTTTCCATAGTTATCTTTAACTTTAGTTCATTTTAAGTTTCAGAGCGATATGAGTTACATTAAGACAACATCATAATTGTGTTACTTTCAATTGCAAATGCTGTGCACGCTTGTCATACGTGTACCCATATATCAGAATCAGTTGGCTACCACTTATTATGTGTACAATTTTGATATGTATGCTGTTTGTGTGTTTTTCTCAATAGAATAAGATGTATTAGAGATAATCCCCTTTAGTTTTGTTATTCATGAAGCAATGCAAAGTATTAGAATAATTGCTACTTGAAATACATCAGGCGTTTTTAATTGTGTATTTATCCCGGATAGTCGAGATGTTCGTAGAAGCTGAGAGTAAAATCAAAAATCATTTCTCAGTTTAGGTCCTTATAAGGCACTCATGAAGGTCTACTTTTCCTTACTTAGTTTTAGTCTACGTACAATTAGAAGCTAATTAAAAGATATATATATATATATATATATATATATGATGGATTTAACAATGAAATTATCATAGAACACAGCGCCATCTGGCTCCAAATTAAGCAAAGCTTGTACTATGGGAACCAGCACCTGATACTTAAACCTATGTACTTGTAAATACAAACTCATAATACATATTTTACAACTAGGTCCCAGACGTAAGGTAAACAAATGTTCATCACATAAATATTTACCCCGGCGGGAATCGAACCCGCGAACCCTAGCTTGGCAGTCAGGTATACAAACCAAAATATTTATTAAAGATGTTACAACAAAACATTGTCACAAAACCCGTACCAGTATAGATAATGTTTTATTTGAGAAATTGAACGAGTAGCCCCTTTTCCATATCTTAAGAATTTTACATATGTATGTCCCTTACCTTTCCGATTTACTACGAAAAAGGGACAATTCATAAAGTCAACAGCCCTAAGTTCGGTTTGTTGTTGTAAAATCAACATGTCCTTTGGGGGCAGAAAATTATATTTTCTTTGATGGACAAGAAAATTTATCATAAGAAATTACTGTTTACACTTCGTGACTTGTTTGTATAGCGTTTGTATTTTTTAAGATACCAAAGAGGCTATGTACGTACGTTTGTAGTAAACAAATAGCTTCAATATATGGCATAAATTAGTTGGCCTAGCCTAGACTGCGAGGCTAAATTCCTAATATGTAATTATATGTGCTACATTCATGAGTACATAGGAATGTAAGGGCATATAGCGCCGGTTAAATACTTAATCGTTTCTTCCATAATAATGTCCTCATTAAGGGTTTTCCGCGATCGTAATCTATAAATTCAGTGTCATTCGTACCTCAATCGACTTAGGTAAAAAGTGAATAGGAGATTCATATTTTAGGTGTACTATACATATAAACCTTTTTTTTTCTTTTGTTTTACTTACGAATGGTCGTCGAAGGGGCATCACAGTGATTGTGTGGTGATTTTTTAAATTTGATAAACAAGTTCTATAATACTTTTAGGTACTATCTTTAATCTACTTTAAGATAATAGTAAATTCCTTATATAATGTTTTAATTAACTAAAATCCAGTTTCATTACTTTGCCTTGCCTCCAACATTAGGCTCGGCAAAGAGTGATACTCTTGGTTCTGTAAGGCTATGGGAATCGGTTACCATCAGTTGGACCGTATGATAATTTGCCACCTTAATTGCAAAATAGAAAATGTTAGTTTTAAGAGCCTGCCGAAGTAGTAATAGCAAAGATTTGTACGAATCAACTTCGTTTAGGCCTTACTGTAGGAGCTATAAAACAATTTCTATTCTCAGACAAGGAAACTTTAAAGACCCTATGGTAATTACAGGTCCTCTGGTATTTCAAGGTCCTGGTGATATCAAACAATTAAATCTACTTACATTTTTTTTTCTATTAACAAGAAACGGACCGGTTTCGTTGAAAAACTATTCAAGCGACGAAGACAAAAAGCATTGGTTGGTTACCAAAAGAACACTATTATCTATTGTTCGTAAGTGTGGGAACCAATGGGCTAGATAAAAGTATTTAGGTAATTACTGTTCAAAAAGGATCACTTTAAAATGTCGCAGCTAACTTAGCTTGAACCATAAGTCTTAGCACTCAACAAGTGACTTAGAAGTTAAAATACACAGACGAAAAATTTAATTCAGCTTATTACCGATTTAGTGCGAATGTCAAGTTGTCAGAAAAGTTTTTATTTTCGATCTATTTGTAGTACAGTGTAACTAAACTTACTCTAATGTATGCATCAAATGAATCTTAAATGAAACATCGAAGACTATGGCACAACATGACAATTAAATTCAAAGGCCATTGACCCAAAGTCACTGCCGTAACTCACTAACTACTGTGAAACAGTAACAGTTACTGCCATAGATCATGTATGAGCAGGATTGATGTGTCCATTAGTTACGGATGTCACAAATCTAGATCAAATGTAAATATGTACATACTACTACATTGTTATTGCGAAAGTTTTTCTTTAAGCACCATACTAATAGACTGAAAAACTTTTGTACCTACTCATGAGCTGCAAATTAATGTGGCTGACCTTGCGTTGCAAGGATTCGCTGTTCTAGAAGCAGTCAGGACGAATGCCCCCTGCAGATTACAGCTTTCTCAAGGACTTTCGGTATCTTTACTCACCGCAGGAATCCAACTATGTAAAAAATACCAAATGAATTATTTTTACGATGCATCTACTAATACTTTCAAAATCACTCGACTGTTTACTTTGTCATCAAAAATTTCGCAACCATAATAGAGTTTATTTTCTTAACCGTATGACGTCTGCTGCTATATAGAACACAAATTCGTTTAACCTTCTACACAGTGTATGTATGTGCTAACAAAGTGGAACAACAAATTGCGTTACGCCTAGTGCCGATGTCTTGTAACTGAATTATATAGTAATTAAATTTATTATACTCGTATATACGCACGCACGGCTTCTGATATACTGATCTGACGAGCCTGGAATAGACCGGAGCCCGGGGCCGATAGGATTCATTACATATCTAAGTTCAGTTATATATATATAATTGCAAAAAATGTTGATAAAGTTAAGAAGTAATTAGGCACGCGGAATGAAATTTTATCGTTCGATAAACGCTTAATTTTTTGTATGAATTATCTATTTGTGAATAAAACCTAAGTTACGTTCTGACAGTTGGTGGTGCAAACAAACCCAGTATATAGTATTGGGTTATTATTTGGAATATTTATATTTTCCGATCGATAAAACGAATATATAAAAATATATACGTACAATAAATGAACTGGCGAAGTCTATGAGCATTTTGTGACTTGGATTTATAGACATCGCACACTAGCTAGACATTGATGGCAAATAAAACGCCATAGTTTATTTTCAAGTTTCCACATAAATTCTTAGGTCAATAAACGAATACAGTTGAATAGACAGGGGGTATAAATTATGCCTATCCAAAAAACACGCGAAATTCTCACGCGAGCAAACAAAATACATTACACAAATTAGTACCCAAACAATGGCTTGACTTATGTTAAATAGAAAAAAGTTAGTGAGACGAAATATCTATGACTAGAGACGGTTAAACTATTAAGTCGAATCTTTTATAATCGACCCCTAGACTACGTGTGAAGTGTTCTCCCCTACTATTTGATTTCGAGTTTCACACGGTCAGGTGGTTTTTACTATTTCCAACAATGGTAGGGGTCTCATAGACCTGTCTCAAGATGGCGACGGGTAACGGTCTTGGATTGTTTTGTTCGAATTTTGACCCTTCGGAGGTGGGTTTTGATAACTCGATGAGGTGTTTTAATTTTTTATATGATGCTTAAAGTTTGGATTGAACTGGTTTATTTAAACTCAATTTACTTAGCGAACCCTCTATTAGGGTGTTTTCTTAAACAATACACTCTGATATAGACCAAATGCATACACATACGTCTTCCATGCGGCAACGAAAACCCTTCCTATATTTTGCAATGTATTAAACCGACTGGGTCGTCTTTTTTGGAGTCAGGTCTTTATGTTTCAGTTATTAATTGATCCGCAGACCCGAGATTTTAGACCGTCAGTATGAATTCTGGGCGTTTGGTACGAATAATAAGTATGTATTTACAAAAAATAATAATATAAGTATTATATCGGCTACTGGTTCCCATAGTACAAGCTTCGCTTAGTTTGGGGCCAGATGGCGCTGTGTGATAATGTAAAAAAAAAAAAGAATTGCTTCATAACAATAAAAAACTATCATATCTTTACAGCTACAGTCAATACAATTTCATTGTAGGTACCTAATAGTATAATCTCTAGGAAAAAAACACCAATTTACAAACACATTATTCTATAATTGCTTGTTATATGTAACCAAAACTCCAAGTCTTTCAATACCATGTATGCTTTTGAAGTCGCATGGTACTCGCAACGTTTTGGCACATACTATAGCTGACACTCACACGGTTCTCGAAAATGTTATAACTGGTCTATATTGTCCGATACTATATCCTTATTACCTGCTATTTATATGACTTTAATGTTTAAGGAATCATGTCTTATAATTTCTTCTGTTTGTTTACAGGTAAGTAAGCACAGACATCGAGAATACAGGTTTGATTTATATTAGAAGTATAAGAACTAGCTGTTAACCGCGACATCGCGAATATAATCTATATATATATATAATCTATATATCTATCTCCTTGTCATATATGTATCAGTGAAACGTTGTATCTCAAAGAAAATTATGCAATCTCTTTAAAGCAACTTTTAAAAGCGTCAGTAATTACTGTATCTAAAATGTATTTAGTGCTAGAAGGGAGCGTCTTCGGTAACGTTATTCGGAACATTTTAATTGGTACGAACCCCTTAGCGAGAATACAATTTATGTCCATAATTCTAGTTAACGGTACTTCTACTGAGTCATAAAAGGTACTGAGATATTTCCTATACACCTACTCGTAGTTGTAAGACAACAGAGTTTATTTTTAGATATTTTAATATTAATCATCAGATATTTTAATCATTAGATTAATAGGCTGGTCTTGGTAAAATGTATATGCCTTGTGAGAAGAAATAAATAAAGTTATTATTATTATTATTATTATTATTATCTGTTATCTTGGAGTTGAAAAGTCCTTTATGATTTAATAGGGTTCTTGACTCATGGCAAGACTGAAATCCAGTATAATCAAAACTATTTTAGTAGTATAATTCTCAACAAGTATACATTTTGGAAATCTGTAACCCGCCGCAAAAAGTAATGAAATCGACTAAAATCGGGATTAACAAGGTGAAATCAACTCCTATATTACGTATTGAAGTAGGTTAAAATAGCCTATGGTACCCGCCGGGCCATATGACGAATCGATTGACACCTTATTCATCAGAATCGGACGAATAGAGTAGGCGCTACGGAGTAATATACGTAAATACAAACAATAACACGTACATAGTTAAAAAAAACATCGTCACCTTTCCTTTTTGCTTCGCCGTAGTCGGGTAAAAAGACAAATATGACTACATATTTTTATATAAAGTTTGTCGCTAAATTACATGCTACTTAGTTCCTTAAATAACCAAACTCCTGGGTACAGTTCAGTAAAATTATAGAATTCTCAGCCACGTATGTATTATTTTATTTCCTGTTAATGTACCGGACACAACAAAACTTAGTCCATTAAATTGCTTTTTAATTTCGGCCCCGACCCTCGTTCGTGACATAACGTGATAATGGACCTTAAATCATAATATTCCTTCGGATTTTATGGTATTCACGCCTTACGTGTAATGCTATGGCACCTTTATCAAGTGTAAATTTGCCTGGAAGGGTGTGTTTTGGCTCTGTTTTTACGTAATCGATATAAGAACGGACATATTCGTGAAAATCAGGACATACATTTAAAAGTTTTCATAAAATATTTTTTCTCTTGCTTCTTATTTTAAGTTTTGGTGTAAGGAAGTCCTTGTTGTTAAATATAAGTAATATATAATTATTATATTTTATATCCCAAAAATGTATTAGCGAAAAAAAAACTTCAAATGTATATCTCTTTCGAGGTTGTCAAGAAGGACTGAACGAATATTTGTCACACTGCTTTCTTTATTAATTATTGCTCAATGCCGGTAGCAGGAACATAGTCGACTACGTAAACGACAACGTAACTCGCGAAATGTCAAAATTGCCATACTAATTTTTAGTTCCACTTTTCACCGCCTCAGCGCTGTTCATTTTTCAATACAAAAATAGTCGAAGGCGATACGAAAACGTTGTCGCAATTATTCATGCTAGCCCTACAGGTAATCATTGCATAGATTATTTATATACTTTGAGTAATACGGTATACCTATATCCATTACAATAATAATGAAAAAACAAACATTATAAATAGCTACCCTTACATTTTGTAAGTGTAGTTTTGGTCCAGGTATAAGTTAGATGGAATAATAAATAAGCCAGTGCTAATAAAAACAAATTTAGATAAATAACCGCTTTAAACTGTTCACGAAGCCGACAATGTAACTTTTATCAGATTTACATAAAAAGAGTAAAATAAATTTGACCCGCAGCGCACTTTTACCGTCAAAACGCGCGCGCTTAGTTCTTCCGTCACGTCGCAGATGGCAGATAAAACATGGCGGCCGACGCAGTATTTAAATCATACTCCATAAACGACGCCGCGACTTCCCGTGCGAATCACGCCACTTCTACTTGACCTCTGACTGCGGCGCTAGTGCTTACAGAACGAATAATTCTCAGTTGGAACTTTTTGGTTTAATCGTTACGTTACGTTACGATAGGCGGTATGCGGTCGGCGCGTTTACGAAGTTCGTTAATTACTTTTTTAAAGTTTTATAGGAAGAGGCGGTAGTAAATTGTAGCGTGTAAATGTTAGATGTTTTACATAAAGTGGCTCGTCTACAAATCCGCATTATGATTGAGATTGTTCAATGATACCTACAATTTAAATTATACTTTACATTTAATATTTCCGTGTTTATAATTTTATTTACAGTTTTGAAGGATTTTAACTAAATAAATAAGAAAAAATGAAAACGCGTGGCTGCCATAACTTGGCTGCCAAAACTTTAGCATGTCTTTAATGCTTATTATAGTTATTAGGTTATTGTATTTTAATTAAACATGATAAGTTGTTCGGCCTACATATTTCTTAAAAAACATGCGCATCATTAAATTCGGAAAATATTAAAGGTTGTTCGATTAATTAACAACTATTACTCGTAATTATGAAAATGTTTAACTGTGCAAATAGGGCTTGTAAGCCCGATAAACAATTTTCGGAAATACTGACGAGAGATTTGCTTTTCGCTATTTGTGTAGTTATTTATAGACCAATGAACAGGGTACGAAAGGATTAATTGTTTAGTTCAGTGCCGGTAGCAGGAACATTGTCGACAACGTTACAACGTTTTCGTATCGCCTTCGACTATTTTTGTATTGGAAAATGAACAGCGCTGCGGCGGTGAAAAGTGGAACTAAAAATTAGTATGAAAATTTTGACATTTCGCGAGTTACGTTTTCGAATACGTAGTCGATAATGTTTATGCTACCGGCACTGGTCCTTCCTAACTGAGACAGTACCATCACCTAAAAAACATAAACACTCACACAAGTAGTTACAGCCGGGGTGGTCGTGTGATAGGGATCGTTGCCTGTTATTCTAGCTACGCAAGTTTGAATCCCCTCGGTCTGTTTTGCACGAAGGAGTGTACTAAAATCACTGCACTGCTGTTGGAAAAACTCATTGGTAGCTGTGGGATTCGAACTTGGGTCGCTGGAATAGCAGGCAACGCTTCATAGCACAAGGCAACCTCGGCTCATTCATCACGACTTGTATAAATAAAATAATATAAAGGATTAAGTTCAATACTTAATTATCACCGCGTACGCGGAGTTCCTGATTTACATTGGGAACAAGTTTATCAATTTCTCGTGGCGATACTTCGGAGATATTCGAATACGAAGTTCAAGCCTCATTTGGTTGGAATCGATTAAAATCAGGAAGTATTGGATGTCATTTAACAATAATCACTGAATAAAGTTTCGTTCTACTAAGACAACTTTTACCAGTAAGGTATGTAATATTCAAGGTCAGCAACGCGCATGTGATAACCCTGGTATTGTCACCATTCATAAAAGAAGGTGACCGCTTACCAAGCGACTGATTGTAAAAGACAACTATTTCAGCTAAATTAAAAAAACCTTCTAGATTTTTTGACAATGAACGGTATTGAAATGAAAATCGAATCGTGTAGTAAAATGTTAAGTAAAATTCGATTCGATTAATTTAACGTCCTTATTCAATAAATTATCAAGTCGAGCCGTTTTCTACGCCATTTGCCCAACGACTCACTCTCGATTTAATTCGAATTCGTTTATAAATAGGGATGGCGAAGACGGCTTTACATTTTAAAGAAGAATTTTATATGCTTGCAATCATATAAATAATAAATATATTTTATAGTATTGAAAAGCATATTCTTACTCAGCCAACATAAGCAGTTAGTTCTGTAGATTTTTTTTCTATGTATAACTAATTTTTGTTTGTTAGGCTCAGCCCATTTCAGCAGTCATGCCTCTCTCTTCTTATTTAAGAGTTTTACTCTTGTCGGTGCGGCCGATGAATTTCCCTCCACTTCTGCCTGTCCAGTTCTACTTCTTTGACCTCGTTATACCCAGCCATGACTAGAATATATATTTTATTTTACACTTATTTGTTACAATAGATAAAAACCTCGTTAGGTTCAGCCCTACGCAAATCTTGACTTTGAGAAGGTCGTATTGAGAGTCACGTGGTGTGTAATATACGCTTCAGTAATGTGATTCCCTTGGTTCAATTGATTTGCGGTTTTATATCTTCGTTGCCTGCTTTATCTATATGTAAATCATGTACGATAACATACTATATCAGATAAAGAGATAAATATAAATAAAAAATAAATAGTATAATGTTTAAAAACTATAACCCGACTAAGTAACAAATATTCAAAAACAATTTTGAAAAAACAAAATGTAAACCCGCTCTAAAAAAATATAATATATAGCCTATGCTTTAACCTATGTTACTCGGTGATAATGTAGCTTTCTAATGGCAAACGAATTTTTGAAATCGGTCCATTACCGGTAGTTCTTTGTCAGAGACCTAATATAAAATCACTATGAACCTAGGTAATAACTTTTTAATGCACCCTTGAATAAAACCTTAACAGAGGAACGTTCTCCTTTGTAATAAACGAGACTTCAAAAGCTAACGACATTCTATAAAGCAGAGTACACACTGTAACAATAAACAATATAGGGTGTACCTAAAAATAGTTGTACGTTTAGCAACAAGTGTCAGGCATTGGCGACGCGGGTGGGTTGTTTGCCAAAGGCACGCTCTGTTACCAAAGTGTTATACATGCTGATAAATTATGTATTGACTTTG
The DNA here is from genome assembly GCA_951449985.1 of Falcaria lacertinaria. Classification (NCBI taxonomy): domain Eukaryota; kingdom Metazoa; phylum Arthropoda; class Insecta; order Lepidoptera; family Drepanidae; genus Falcaria; species Falcaria lacertinaria. The sequence continues at coordinate 3,718,797 of OX602129.1, forward strand.
AAAGGTATTGAAAACTCGAATACGTAATTAGTGTTACGTTCCGAATTTGTATTCTTAGTTTCGGTATCTAATTGCTATTCTTCTTGTATTAGACTGTAATTTAGTAATGTGTATACTGTATTTGATTGTTGAAAGCACCTAGTGTTTTGTAGAAACCAATATTCAATTGTACTCTATTGCCACAAAAATAATGTTTATGTAGGGCTGGTTTCAGACTGGAACAGAATGAATACGTATATAAGTCAAGTAAATTACATTTCAGTAAAAGAAATTTTACAGTTGGTAACAAATAGGAATAAGAAAAAAAAAACATTACGCCATTTGAATGCCATTACATCAAATTCGAAGAGTGATATTAGTGTCTAATTCAGTTATTTTTTTAGTAGCCTCGAATTGTGTTTTTTTAATAGAATGCCTAATTAACATTTTATACTGGCAATAACTGCCTAGACGAAATGTAAGGTCAATATCGTTTGTAGGTCGCGCAACAGGTGTGGCGCGGGCACGTCCACTTTACTTTGTCAACCTATTTCCTGAATTTCAATACTGAAGCTTTTAAACTGTCGTCACAGGTTGTTTCGACCATTTTGAAATACAATTTTCTTAAACTTTGAGCTTTACTGATTGCATAACATTTCATTTATTTAAATCTCTTTTGTTTCAAATAGTATCCTGGAATGTAATCTAAATGACATGTAAATTATTAGACGTCCGAATATATAAATGTCAATACGATTCCATAAATTTTGTTTTCATGTCAGCTAAATATTGTTTTATTCATTTTCTTTCACTATCGTGATCTAAATTTATCTTGATAAGTATTGAATAAGAATTTTCATCCTACTTACCCACAAATTTATATAATTTTATTTAGATATCCAATAAAACTGGCCCACGTACAAACTGCGGGCTTGCTTCAGAGCAACAATCATATATAGGTATCAGAAAACTTACTAAAATTTCACAAAGCTCATTTGCAAATCAAATTATCATGAGTACACCCATGAAGCCATCGTGAAGTTCGTAAGCAAAACGTACTTTATTTTCATGACTCCCCATTACAAGCAATCACATATCCCAAATGTAAAGGAATCACGTCGTATCATCCCTTATCGAGGATATCCCTTCAATTCTTTACCCGTACCCAATTGGGGACTATTTGGCAACACATACCGTGTGTTTGCAAGCTTTTAGAAGGTCCCTACGTAGCTATATTGGCCTATCTTAAAGTCAGGGTTCAATTTGAGAGAACGCTGCAGTTTTACGTAAACTGTTGTCTGTGAAAATACGGCGAGGAAACGAATAAAATTTGCGCGACGTATTTTAGCTGAAAGTGGTGTCTTTGGGGAACTCTTCCTAGATTCGTGCTCCTATAGTAATCTTTTTGTCCTGACTTTATCTTGGCAAATAAGCATATTTGTACTTCTGCGAGTTATTTCAGAAAAACCGATCGTTTTAGCTAAATAACGGTGTCGATTAAGTTGAACAAAATATCTAAACCAATTTGATAGGACTTGAAAGCATTGCCATCCTTATTTACCCCCGCACATGAGTATAGGATAGCAAGATTTTAGTTCTGTTGAATTAGTTTAGTTTAGTTATTTTGTACAGAATCGACACCAATATTAATATGCTTACATATTGATTTGACGTTTACTTGTATGTTTTATAATTTCTATCAATCAATACTTAGTCCATCATTACCATTTTATATGTAAGTAAAAAATATGATTAAAGGATAGATACCTGGGAATAACTTTCGTGGAAATAAAAACCAATCAGGAAGCTATAAAAGCCTTCAAACGAAATACTCGGTAGCCAATCTTTTACCAATTACATAGAACTAGAACGCTTAATATTTACCTCAAAATCAAAGCTTATATCACTTTTCACCTTAATCGAAATTCCTCGAAAGGCAATTAATTTTTCCGCAAAATAATTAAGCTCTATATATAATATAAATCCATATAAAATATAATCAATATAATATAAATAATTTGATTTATCATGTATTTATACATGATTACAATTGACGGCAAAAGTGACTATTGTAGCGACCTCATCGCAGAACAAAAAAAGTCTAATTGAAACCTTAAACTGATTTTATTATTATAAGTCTTTCTTTTAACTCTTTTTTATTCATTCATTTGTAATTTATAGTTATGCTGTGCAATAATGTAAATTTTATTTTTTAAGATTTTTATGACTCTTATTTTATTTCTCGTAAATGTTCATTGGATTTGTCATTGAGATTTCTATTTCTTTACAGGTAAGTAAGCAGAACATGGTAGCTTTAATCTGCGGAATTGAAATCGTATGTAAAAACATCCTTTGAAACTTTGTATCGATACCAATTTATTTTGAGAGGAACCATTGCGTAATTTGTTAAGGCCGGCTATATTCAAATAGGGATACATTTTCGGATTACTACATTTGAGTTTATGTACTATCTTGGATACAAATCAATGTAAATACGATGGACATCAATACAAAATCCGTCTAATGTGCAACTGGCATCTCGTTCACGCAAATCACAGCTTTATTTATTTGTGTCTTTCAATCAGTCCAAGAGTGATATTTCACTGCACTGGACATACAACACGTCATCCAATTTCTTCATCGAACCATATATGGGACATGTCCTACCTATAAAATTGTATTATATGTGATCGTCTTTCTCAGATTGGTTCTCCAAAAGGAACTTAGGATCAGTTTCTTGTTAGCTCCCTAAAAATTAGGATCCGTCTAAATAGATTAAGGATACATAATATCAAAAGATATGAAGATCCACATTTAAATTGTTACATCGGAAAATGGAACTGGATATTTATACCGAATACAAAAATCTACGAAATTCAATTGTACACAAGAAATAGGTAGTGTAAACGTAAACCAATTCTGGATTTCCATATATAAATAAATTATGATCCCGTAGATATAATGTTATATTCTAATGCGGACCAACCAGGATTCCATTATTCCATAATTACATTTTGAAATTACGTAAATACTTGGCAAAGTAACAGAATTCTTTCATTATTGTTTGGATTCCTTTCCAAAATGCGAACGAAAAGTTAGCATTTAAACTTTGAAAATTCGAATTAAAAAATTTGTACGGTAAACTTTAATGGAGCTGAACTTAAAATTAATTTAGCTTTCTTCTTGGTATAAATAAAAGTGATTAATCTTAAATTATGATCTAATTTGCGAATACTTTGTTGATGGATATTGGATGTATGCTCAGAGATAATTAATTATGATTTATGAAGTCTGGAACAACTAATATCTTTCTTACAAGATGGCAGAAGTGATTAACGTTATCACATACTTAGATATAGTGTTTCTATCCCGCTCGTTTGTTACATTGACAGGTTTATCGGCCTAGAATAGTACTTAGCGGTAATTTAGAATATTTTAAGCATTATTAGGTCTTCACTAGCACTTATACTTATTTATAAGAGAGGTAGGGCGATTTGGGATTTCCCGTGGGTTATCCCATTTAAATTGGAGCCGCCCGACTGGGGACTGTACCTCCGCCTTACAGAAGACCGCAGTGAAATAACACTACTTGATGTAGTGTTGTGTTTCTGCGGTAAGGTTGCAAGTGCTCCGCGGGGATACGCTGGGCTAGTAGTATAGCTGCTAGCACAGTGAGCAACATGGTTGGCACCCCGTAGTGATACACCTGGTATTGCTAGCGGCTATAGGCTACGGTGACTGCTTACCATCAGGTGGGCCGTATGCTTGTGTGCCACCTTATTGGTATAAAAAAATAATATATATATATACGATATTTGTCTATGACGAGATTGTAAATTCAATCAATACAATCTACATTTTAAATATACAATGTACACGCACGGTGTTGCCTTAATTTTCTAACCAGCCAGTTTCAATACATGTCGTAATCCTATCACGTTGCGTCCTAGTACATATCAAATGGTGGAAAGATTCATTAGTTTGGTATAATCTCAGAGCAGATAATATACTACGTTGAAGCACCTATAATTTAGCGTCTATTGGTATTGCAAGCGTCTATTGTCTGCCTTATGTAATGGCAACTCCAATAACGCCCAACCTCTCACGTTACGTTAATCTCAACGGTTGAATTCCGTCCGAAATATAGGATCGTTATCGATATCCCATTCCAAGTTATAGTACCCCAAGCTATAAATACATATACTTGCTGTATACAGCGTAACAGTTAAACAACAAATTGCAATTACAGATCGCTATCAAACAACTAAAACTTTCGTCATCTGCGTAACGGTATCCCATAAAGCAGGCATAGGGTATAATCCTTCGACGTAGTCGGGTAAAATGACTATCCTCCGAGCCGCGTGACCGTTCCTGATTAAATACAATGATAACCGGAACTCGTACCTTTGTGTAAATTCACACATGTATACATATACAACATATATAATATTATACTAGCTTTTAATCACGGCTTTCCCCGCGTAGCGTGAAAGCGTAATAAACAAGCAAACTCACATTCTAATTGATTAGTAAAGATACCACCGTACATATCACGTCGATTTCCTTTTGTGGTAGCCAGTGTATAGAGCGCCATTTCACTCATGCCACTTTGACTTTACTTGCGAACCTCTTTTGTTTTCCCTACGTTCATCAATGTCTTCAAATAAGCAATGCAGAGTATTCTTTAACTTTGTAAATCATATGGTCTAACGTAGAAATGGTTTGTATCAGAATGAAAATTGTGTAGCTTATGTCAGCGACTTCGCCTTCTATGGAGAAATTATAGCCTATGTAACTCAGCTGTAGTGTAGCTTGCCATTAATCGAAATAACATATGTTTAGAAGTTCCACAGAATTTATATTACGTGTTATCCTATTTCTCTCATCGGAATCGCGAGGAAAATCTAGCGGGAAATAAGCGTTAACGAACCGCCAAACCGAACATTTCTGCTTGGCTGCAGAACAAATGGCTTGACGAATATAAGACATTTGACCAATATCTACTTTAAACCTATCTTTTTAATAATGTAGAAAGCGTGAGTCATATAAGCACCCCTTTTGTAAGTCTCATTTCGGTCAACTTTCATCCCTCGCATCGCACTGCCACGTGTCATACAAATCCAGGGTGCGATTGTAAAGGGTGCCCGAAACCAATTTGCTTTTGTATTCTATAAGCTTAACACTGCCGTCTCTTTCGCACACCCACAAAACATTCCGCCAGAGAAAGACGGCTACACGCGAATAGATTCAGCGTGAACAGAGGGTTGTGAAGCAATAAAGTGCCGTTTAATACGAAGTGAGATATTTAGTTTTGGATTTTATTTTATGCAGGGTAGAGTCTAATTTTGTGTGGCTTTAAATGGGGGTAATAATATTTTTAGCGCTTAATCCTAGTCGACAGACTGAATTTGGTATTTTTATTTTATTTCTCGTTGAGGGTGGCTCAGAATTATGTATTTGCTAATATGATTTCGGAACAATATTTTTTAGGGAATAGTTATGTTCTAGTTTATAATAACGTCTGGAATTTTCCGTTTTTATATTGAAGTTGGTACACAAACATATGGTCGCTTATATAGCAGGCGGGTACCATAGGATTTGGCAGCTTGCACGCACATTGAGCCAGAAATACTAACCGGGTGGCTATAGATATCCTTTGCGTGTTCCCGACTCTGTAAGTTAATTGGGTGCTATCAAAAAAAATATAGCAATATATTTTTTTAAAAGGACACAGACACGGAAATATTATCCCCGTATTAACCTTATGACACGGAATATAAAAAATATATCTAAAAGCCAAATGTTGCACAAAACGTATGCTCGTATGTTAATTTAACGTGTTCTTGATGGGTGACTAAGCGGAAAATGCTCTCTAAGGCAAATTGCATTCTGAACAAAGTACGGCCGGAACTTGTTAGTCATTCGTTTTGTTCCGACTAGGGCTGTCGCGAAAATGCAACTTCGGAAATAGGTTGAATGTTCAATAAAGCTACGCAGCTTATTTTACATTTATTTATTTTGTTACTTTTGATGTGTAAACATGTGAGAACATTTCCCTCAGTTCCAACTAGTAGTAGGGGAGCCGAAGCGGGGATTTTGGGATTTACACGAGCGCGTTAGATTAACATAAGGGTACCCCTGGACCATGATGAGTACCTCTGCCATATATGAGCCCTCCATATAGGTCCGCGCGTCTAGGGCACCTTTTTTTAGTTTTCAAACCATCAGTCTAAGAAATATCCTCTCTATCACCGTCAGATTATAGTGTCAGCATGACTGGGACATCAAGCTGAACCATCTGTAAAAAAATCTGACGCGCTCGAGTTTTCAAAATCGCATTTTTGTTTTTTTGCATATTGTATTTTCAAAAATTCATCACGAGCTTGCGTCACGTCCGAATCGTCAGTCTTTCGAATAGTAGCTTTTGTCGGGTTCGCTTAACACCCCCTCTGAAAATCTGACGCGCTCGAGTATGTCCATGTGGCTGTTTCATCTACATTTTAAAAAAAACTTGCAGCTTGGGGTCTCCCCACCGGCTTAGGGGGGAATACATCATATAACCTTATTTTCTACCTACTATCTAACCTTCAAAAATAGGTCCCCATGACGCTCGAGTGAATCCCCATTTAGCATCGTGGGCTCCCCTACTATAGATTACGATACCAATAGCCGTGGTGTGGTAGCCGTGTGGTTGAAGCAACGGCCTATCATCGGACGGGTCCAGGTTCAAACCCGGCGGCCTGGACCGATGAGTTTTTCTAAGCTTAAGTACAGCGTTTAATCACACCATGAGCTTAAAAAGAGAGCTAGGGCGATAATGGGATCCTCGTGGGTTTTCACATTTAAAGGACACACTAAAATGACGCCATTGATATGTCATTTAACCTAACGATAGTAATTATCACAATGGTTAAACTTAAAAGTAAATAATATTCGACATACCTAATTTATCATATGCTAAGTATAACTACCCTCCCTCACAATTAAAATATCAGAATCCTATATTTTACACAATTCGACAACCCTCAAACAATTATAACATTTTCAAATTTGGAACTTTACGTTAATTTGTCTTTAAATACTCAGCCAAAGGGACAGCTTAAGATTTAAAATGGCGGACTTTTATGCTGTTAAATTTAAACCATTTAGTGACCTCTTGGGATGTTTCAATTAAATAGATCTTAATTTATAGCCAGAAATGCAATAGTCTTCGACGATAGGGGATGGGTGGGATTGTCTTGTACCTTGTTAACGTTTCTTTCCTACAAGATGAAAAGTTAAAATTTACTCTTGTCTTTTGTTTTGTTCAACATGAGAGAAGTGAAAGCTTCTCTCATGTTGTTTAAAAGTCCTAGATATGTCTGTGAAAATGTAACCTATAATGTAGCATAATATCAATAAAAGTAATTTTGGTTAATTCTTTATAGTTTATTCCGCATTCAAATCCGTTGCGTAGTTTAAAATATCTAAGTATACAGACAACGGGAATCAAATTTATTTATACTACGTTAAGAAGCATTTTAGTATATAACCGATATTTCTTTTGCCCACTGCATTTCCCAAAGCTTCAGCAAATAATGCTTCTTTTTAATAAGACAAAAGTACCCTTTGTCCTTCCCCAGGATATATTGTATCTCCTTGTAAAATTATATGACGATCCGGTCTCCCGTTTAGTCCTGAAAAGGTAGCAATTGTATGCTACTATTTATAATATTAGTAAGGATTTTTAAGCTATTGCATAGCTTTTATCGCGGGCCTTGAGCGTGGGGACCGAATCCAGAAATTCCGTAACGAAAAAAACCTAACACCCCCCACTCCGCCATCTATCGATAAATACCAGAACTTGTAATAACTTTTTGAAATATCACGCTTGTCTCTTTAGTTCAGCAACCCGCCTTTAGGTGGCATTGGTTGTATTGGAAAACTACCGTAATCAGCTCTTTGTGAGAAAGTATATAGGTATTTAAAAAAATACTGCATTAATAAAATAAATAAATAATTATAATTGCATAAGTTGATAAAAAATGCTATGCAATAGCTTTACCGCGGCAGTCTCCGAGTGCCACACCTAATTTTTTTATACCACTAAGGTGGTACACAAGCATACAGCCCACCTGATAGATAGCAGTCACCGTAGCCTAAAGCCGCTAGCAATACCAGGGATATCACTAACGAGTTGCCAACCGGCTTAGTCTGATATTATTATTGTGATAATACCGGCCCAGTAGTCTATCTATATGTACATATAATATAGTACATAGTATTTAATAATACCCCTATAGACGACAAATGACTATTTTTCAAACGGTCACAAAAGGAATGTTTTAGCTGCTATAATGTGAATCAATCATATTGTTATCTAGATAAGTTCTATAATAGAGTGGACAGGCGCTGCGGTATAAACAGAGTGGACATGACATAAAGGGCCCTCCCCTTGTAAATAAATGGAATCGATTTTAATGAGATCATTAGGGCGCGTCTATATAATGCCGAACCCTATTAATGTGATGTGAATAGTGTTGGATTCAAACTTTTAATACAAGTTATTTAAACGAAAAACTTTGAAATTTGACTCACACGTTTGCGATTACCTAAATGCCACAAATCCAATATGATGGACGTCATAAAATGGCGATTTATCATTATACATAATATACACAGTAGCTATATATAATACTAGCTGCCCACCCCGGTTTCGCACGAGTAGACAAAACATTTTATTAATGTCTACCCGTGCGAAGCCGGGGCGGGCCGCTAGTATCTAATAAAATGCTACAATGTCCCTGATTGGTTATAGGCGAAATTGATTATGTATGTAATATATTTTTATAATACATAATATTTTTGCCAGCGAAATCGCACAAAATCTAGCTATACATAAAAAAACATCAAACCTTGTTATTGATCGGGAAAAAAAAAAAGATTGTAAAAATATTTTATTCAAAAACGCTTTGTAAAGTGGTGGTTTTTTGTTTTAACATCATTTTCTCTAAAACAATTTTCTCGAAATACTGCACTAGCATTCTAACATTCATGTTATAATATCAGTCATAAATTCTTGCACTCTGTTAATCTGTTTATCTGAAGAAGCCTTTCGGGTTTTGGCTGCAAAAATACAGACGAGTAAGTAACGAAACATGCTTAGGCTCTTAACGTAATATTACGTTTCGTTTCTATCTATTATATTATACGTGGTATGTTATATATCTTCGTGAAAGTTGGCGAGAACTTCTGAAGGTAAAAATAGGGTCATTTTTCAACTCCCCTCTGAGGGAATAGACTTGTGGCATTTACCGACGTTAATTCTGGAAAGAGATGGATGTATGTATCTCTCGGGTAAGACTCAGGCGCTATTGCTAGCGGGAGAGATTTGAATCAGATATGCAATTCCATAATAACAGGGCTTTTGATTTAAAAGTGTATTATGAAAGATCAGGGCGTGAATCCTCCAATGTCAAATTAACGATAAGTGCGAGTAAGACAGGACACATACCGTTTTTTTTATTAAATGTACCTGCCCCACTCGCTTTGCCTTGTGATGTAGTAATTTTGATTTCTACGTTCGCATCAAAAACTTAAGCAAAGCGTGATTTCTGATATGCGCGGCAGCTGATTTCTGTGTGATTATTCTCAATAAAAATTGCACGCGGTAGTGATAGCCCAGGCGTTGCTCTTAGTGTGGCCGCCTATTGTCCAAATTCCCACCATATCATCAAAAAATATAAAAAATATATATATCGCAGTGGTTAAAAAAATGTACAGGTTTCATCACATTAAATTATCAAAAAGATTATCCTATACCCCCCACTTACTAATATTATAAATGCGAAAGTTTGTGAGTATGGATGTATGAAAGTTTGTTTCTCAATCAAGTAAAAACGGCTCTACGGATTTGTATGACATTTGGCACACGTATAGTTTATAGCCTGAATTAATACATAGGAATACTTTTTATCCCGGGAAAATGTTAGATCCTCTGGGATTCTAAGCTAAAAGCGGACGTAGTCGGGCAGAAGCTTGTTCCTTATAAGTCAAATTTGTACGCTCTATCCTATTCGCAGCTCCGCTAGCAATGAGACCCCAGCTCAAGATACAGTTGAACATTAACAAAATTTATGTGGTTGTGAGTGTATACCCTTGTCTGAACTTCTATACCTACTAACATATATGTATATGTACATCTCGTAATCGTGGTAAATGATGTATTTATTATTCTTTTGCAATAGGTGTAATAACTAAGCCGGTATTTTTTTTATTTACTTACTATATCATAAAATTCACAGCTGATCTAATTCTACTTCGCTCGACGCAAACTTTTGAATCTGAGATATCTTTTGCACTAATTGACCGTGTTACTACTGTCACTGTAGAAGACAGTTTTCTATTCAGTGTAACTATGTTATCCCATTATCCCATATTAGTAGCTATGTAATTTTTCGAGAAAGTCGTTAAAATTTGACTAGACTTGGCCTAGTAGTGGTTAGTATACCCGAGTGCTACTCTAGAGGTCGCGGGTTCGATTCCCGCCGGGGTAAACATTTATGTAGTAAGCATGTTGTTTGCTGTATGTATTTACAAATATATATTTGTAAATACATAATTTAATATATAGATATATATATAAGTATTATATCAGCCGCTGGGTCCCATAGTACCAAGCTTTGCTTAGTCTGGGTCCAAATGGAGCCTTGTAAAAAAATATAATCTATTCTAAATTGTTTCCACTTTCGATTGATTCAATATTTTCTTATTTCTTAACTACTTCAAGAAGCTTTTTGTTGGCCGAAGGCTGACTCCATGCTATAGTTGGAATGCTCACTATAAAAAAAAAGCTATAATTTATGACGGTATATTCGCTTTCTAAATCTGACATATCCATTATCCACCTACAGAGGTCAAATATGCATCCTTCTTTGTCTATAAGATTGAATATGAGTGATTAGAACAATCGCGCCGCAATAAAAAAAAATAAAAAAACCCTTCGTATATGATGTTGAAGGCTTTATTTAATGTTGGGATATGCTACAATGATGTCCTGTGTTCATAACTTACTTTCTAAGTAAAATATGTCGCTTCTACTAAAGCATTGACCGTAAGTAAGGCTGTTTACGTTGCGTCGTTCGGTATGAATATTATCACGACAACTAAAAGCTGTAATTTTACTGCCAACCTACCATTACATACATTTTCCGTAAATGCATGCTTTTATTCTTCGTCAACGTGGCTTATCACATACAATGTTGAGGTCGGCGCAACATTTATGCCGACTGACAGCCTTACCCGAAATTTTCACTAAGCGACTATCTTCTGAATTTCACAACCTATTTTGCAGAAAAATCGGTTCCAGACGTGGCATTAACGATTGCTTAATGTATTCAATTTGCAATCAGAATCGAAATCTTAACGTGCTCTCAACGAGGTACTCCGTCTCGGTGTGGTATGGGTCACCCATCCAACTACAGGCCGTAGTTTTGGTTACTTAACTTAGCAGATACCTAGTGTCAATATTTTGTCACATAAACCTTTTTCTACCTAAACTAAAACAGACATAGATCATTCTAGACTAGTGATTAGACTTCGAGGTTCTTTATAAAATAGCGCTAGTGTCAATAACATAAGTCTCGTGAACAAAGTGATTTATGAAAGTCCATTTATGTCGATGAATAAATAACAAACCAGGCTTATTATCGACCCAATAAATGAGTTACAATGTAAGGACGGAGGGTTAGATCACGTGGCAACAGACCGCCACGAAACAATCGGTTAATAATAAGTTCAAAACCGGTAATAATAATACTTAATAATTACTTGAAAGCAAAGCGCGTGCCGTATAATACAGTACTTTACGGTTTATAGGGGGTACCTCGACAGCTGCGTGCGAAAGTCACATCTGCCGGCCCTGTTGCTCACGCACACATTCCCCACACCGACACGGTCCAACACACACGCACCCTCCGACACACACACACAAATTTTGTATACATTTAGGGTGTTGCCCTATTGTTCAACCGCTTTCAGGGCTCACCCGATAACATTTTGTTTTTACTTGTTGAATGTATTTTGATAGATGATTGTTGATGATTCATTGTCCGCGTCTTTTCGTGTTGTTCAATTGTGATAGATTTCGCGGCTTGACAGTTTCCACGTTTGCTTGATGTCTTTTTTGAAAATTTTGGTGTCATTGCTGTAAGCGCTAAAGAAAAAGTAAGTGGAAGTATCTTTTTCTTGATTCATACGAGGAAGCCTGTTTTTTTATTTATATAAACATTTTGCCACCATGAAGTCCGGTTTATGAACTGTAAATCAAACATATTTTTTTTAATTTAGAATTCATTAAACGCGTCAACTTCATCAATGACTAGTTTCCAATTGCTCCTGAATCATAGATTTATATTGAATTAATTTTGAGATAAGTTCATTATTCTTCCCACCTGCATCCTCTTTACTTTATAGAGAAGTATAAGGTAAGCACAAGTTAGGCTTATCACTGTAAACATAATATTTATTACAAATGGTGAACCACGTTTCTCAATTGATTAATCGAATGGATATTTCTCGGGTCCTGATGAAATGAACCAATATCGGATTGTTTCTCATGCTATCTGGCAACCCTCGTTGCAATTTAATCAGTTAATGTATCGTTCGCTGAAGGCTTCGTTTTTACAACCTGCAATACGGAATTTATTTCAAAGCTGCACGGATGCCGACTGGCTGTTTGACCAATGTTGGCGCAATTTCCTCAAATGTTTGTTAGAGCACTTGTTATCAAATTAAGTAATATTAAGAGAAAACGACAATACAAATGACAATACCAACAACAAGGTTTCTAATTACGTAAATGTATTGTTACATGAATCATCATCGTTGCCTTAAGACCGAATAATTATTGGATGGCTTAATTTTCAAAAAAGTTGACTTGGGTCAGTCCAATATTATTTAAAACTTCAGTTTAATAATCCACTTTCCAACATTCACATGCTAAGTGGATATTTTTATTTCCATGTAAAATAAGAATGATTTGTTAGAATTGTCAATAATTTTGTATCAAGTCCCAGTCTATCTAATATTGAAGAGCGAATCCGAAAGCGGTAAAAAAGGACATGAGATTTAATTTTGGCATATTTATAGGGATATAAAGTTGCACGTATCGAATATCCGCAATCCTGTGAGAGAAACTGTCCGGGGTTTCGTCCTTTGTACAATTTTATTGGCTTTTCTGTGCCATAAAACTTTTGCCAAAGGAATTCTTCGGAACAATCCCGATTTCGGTCCTGTTGTTAGATATTCTTTGTTACACTTTGTACTTGTGTGGGGCTGGACGACCTGAAAGAAGACGACATAAAAAGACCCATTTAATTAACAAAATAGAGTTTTAAAATGAATTGTTCCAATGTGTTGTATGGATCAAAAAGTTTTTTTTCAAATTTTTTTATACCACTAAGGTGGCAAACAAGCATACGGCCCACCTGATGGTAAGCGGTCACCGTAACCTATGGAAGCTTGCAACACCAGGGGTATCACTCGCGCTTTGCCGACCCTATAGCCTTTTATTTTATTATATACCCTTTTATTTTAATACAAGCTTTTATTCGCTCATCAACCCATACTATAGGGGTTAATGTGGAAATTATAAATCGCCATCACACGACGGCCGCCATATTGTAGTTAGAATGGCTACACTTTACTTACTGCGTTTCGCTTATACCCTTTCATTTGATTACCCTTATGATAGGGTAACTGTGTATATGATAAATCTCAATTTTACGTAGTCGATAGTTGTTCTTGCTAAGCCTACAGAACACCTCCAAACTTACATCACCATCAATAGGTTGCACGCACGCAATATTGGGTGCACAAATATTATATTGCATACATTTGTAAATAGGTAGATATTTATATCATGCTATATGGTTTTACATTATTACAAGGGTCGGCAACGCACGAGTGTAATATAGTTTCGCTAGCGGCTATAGGCTGCGGTGACCGCTTACCACCAGGTGGGCCGTATGCTTCACAACTAAGTGGTACCTATATATAAAAAAAAATCTCGTTAGTGGAAAATAAATTGAGGGAGGAAATCTGGGTGTAATACTCATAATGATATCTAGTTATGGTAGATTTATAATCAGATTTTCTCCCTAACAATCAAATTTCAGATACAGATTGAGTCGTAAAACTTCGAATTAATTTTTACGCTCGTTATCCTAATTGCGAAGTTAATGTTGGATGAAGTTTCGACCAGTTGAACATAACGGATCCAGGTTGTGTACCCACGTTTATTGAATTCAGTAAAACTTAAATTAACTTCGTCGAAAAATAATTTCCTGTAACAACAGCTAATACGACTTATTATAAGAATAATACCTATATATGTGAAATAATTAGGCCCTTCTAAGGCTGTCACAGTCTAAAATCTCACCGAAAAAAGACAAAAGGACTAACTGCAATGACTTACTCGGAATGTACACATACATACATACGGCAGTGTTATTTTGTTAATAGTAATTTGAACATAATTTATATAAGCATATTATTATGATCTTAGGTGATGCCAATAAAGATCTGTTTACACTGACGACACCTTTTCACCCCAAACCATAGATTAGTGAAATTAAAACTAACAGTGCCGGTAGCAGGAACATTGTCGACAAGGTTTTCGTATCGCCTTCGACTATTTTTGCACGTGCAGACAGATTAAATCTTGGGGGAACACATAGGCTACTTTTGTCTTTAAACGAATGCAGATGAAGTCGCGAATAAGAACCAGTTCCTTAGAATCCAATATTACGACTAAATATTGACACGTCGATGGTGCCAATTGAATTCTGTTATACAAAATTACTAAACTAATTTGACAGTTCTAAAGGTATTGCTATCCTTATTTGATCCCGCACATGAGAAAGGGATAGCAAGACTAAGAACTGTCAAATAAGTTTTGTTTAGTAATTTTGTACAACAGAATTGGCACGATCTGTAAAAAATTTGAACCTGTTATGTTAAAAAAAACGGTTTTCGCTTTAATAGTATGAAGCTATTTGTAGGAATTCTGGGCAAGCAAAGCACTTTGATACAAACTGCTAAGCTGTAACGTTAACTACCAACCGTTGTAGCGGTCGGCTCAATTCAAAAGAACATTAATGTTCCAACGTTACTAGTTTTTATTGGGTAGTTTTGAAATGGTTTTGAAAATGGAAGTGAGCTATTAATTAAGTTAACTATGTTATAGTGTATTTTTTATTTCAGCCACGTTTATTCCAATCACAAGCTTCTGATGATAACTGTGTACCTTCAAGTTGAGTACTTTGTGCGAAAAGTAATATATGATAAACCTATTTCCTTCTTTTACCGCAGCGGGAAAAAGAGGACTTTTAGAGGAAAATATATAACCTTATTTCTACCATCAAGTTACTACAACTTTTTACATACAAATAAACCGTTGCCGTAAGCGTTCTTTGCCTCTATTATCATAACTTGAGCACTTCTACCGACTGTCATATTTCCTTTATCAAAAGGGAAATTCCTACATCCCGAATAAAGCTTATAAGCTGGGAAATCCTATGATTTTCCACGTCGGCTCATGTTTTTGTCGTCGGTATAATACTTTCGTTTGGTACTTCGGCGGCGGTAACAAATGTGCTGGTAGCTCGCTCCCTTCATTTGCAAGTCAACCGGTACGGGTACGGGTGTGGATTACTCGTTATTTTTCGCGTGTCGTCGACTCATCTATATTGCTTAGTAGTCAGTTAGGGTATCAAGCGATAAAGATTGTATGATGGCTTTGATGTAGTGATTAAGTTTCATGGTTTGGTTGTTATGTTTCTAATTCAAGACTCAAAGATGTAGCACTAATGTAAAGTCCTGTCACGGATAGACATGTGATTTTAAGTAAATCAATCAAAAAATCTTGCTATCCCTTTCTCACGTCAATGGTTCAATAAGGATGGCAATACTGTAAGTCAAATAAGTGTAGTTGAATTAGCACCAATATCCCTCAATATTGCTGTGATGTTTCGTAACTTTGCGCCTACACAAGTATAGGCCTATAAATAAGAATCGACAAAGGTCGATAAATCAGCAACATTATCGACATATTTAGGCATTTATACATCCCGCGGGGTCTAATGGAATCTGTCGCAGATGTTGTCACATTTGTGTCGTCGTCACAATACAGAGAAATAAGATTATCGACAAAAATTCTGTTGACTTTATTGGTTTCTTGCTTAGGCTTTATTATATTGTACGGTATCCGAAGCTAGCTCGGTATACTCTTGATTTGAGACGTACAATAGTTCGAGAAAAAATATAAGTTTGTAGTATATATGCATGAGAAGACTGCACACAAATCATAGAAAGTGGAAATTTGTTCGGAGGTGAAACTGCGACAGAGTCGCCACGAGAAGTGTACTTTATATTTATAAAATATTACTTGTTACAACATATCTTCTTCACACGTGGGGCTCTTATGTGACTATTCTTACTACGGTTACTATTTCAGCGACCTTTTATGGAAGATACGAAATAAATAGACGTGACTATTATCAAATCACATACCGCACCGCGTGAATATATATTTTTGGTATCCAAATTTAAGTTTTTAAGACGAAGATAGGGCATAGCGCCTTCTCGGTTATTGTTTTGGAGTGAATGTTTTAATCTATACAATATATATAAAATAGTTTGGTTGGAGACTAATATTTTATTTTCTAGATATCTTTATAATATGGAAACTTATTTTGCAGTCATGTAAACGGCCTAAAAATATGCCAGAACTAATATTTTTATTTCTAACAAGGGAAAATATGTTAATGCTTAAAAATACACGAACTAACGTAGCCTTTAATCAAGGAGTTAACATTGCTAATTAGATGAACTTCCACGACGAAGTATATGGGCGTAATTTATGGCATAAAACATGCAATGATAAAAACTTTTTCTAACTACTATTCCTTGATTACTAATAAACTTAGGTCGCGTGTCAGTTTGACCGCATTGCAGCTCCAACCCCCTATTGGAACAGGATAATTGTCGTGCAATGTTGGCACTACTTGTTTCATTGTAATGCATAGTAGAACGTACTTACTACAGCTCTACTTTTCCCCACTTTATTCCCATTAATTGCCTGCTGTGCTGGAGAAACTTTGTCGTGTTAGCTTGAACTGTTATTGTCATATTGTAGCAATGCTTTTCTGTTCGATTTCAAATGACATCATTAGGATTTAGAAAATAAACATTGGTTTATGTTAGGTAGGTTTATATAGGAATATTTTCTTTCCAAATTAAACATTTTGTTAGATGGATCTTGAAATGTTTTAACGTAAACATGTAAACGGACTCGATAAATATGTAAAACCTTTTTATACCATATTATTAATATTTATCTATACTTAATATTATAAAGCTAAAGAGTTGTTTGTTTGTTGAAAGCGCTAATCTCAGGAACTACTGGTTGGAATTGAAAAAGAACTTTGTGTTGGATAGTTAATTTATCGAGTAAGGCTGTAGTGAAAAATAATTAGGGTGCCGCGCAAAAATAATAAAACCCTTGAAATTGTGGACATGTTTCAATTTCACGCGAACGAAGTCGCGGGCACAGTTGGTATTATAAGCGTGGACCAAGGATTAGTTAGTTTCGTTACTTTCAGAAGACAACAATTACAATTAAAGGCTAATGTTGTGTCGTACCAGAAGATCGGAGTTATGGCGGACGATAGAACAGCTTGGCGATTGCTCCACCGACATGAGCATAGCTCTTAAATTCATGATGATGATGTATGAAGTAAATATCCTTATTATAAGAGTTTGTTGACCGCGGTGGTTTACTATTATTTTATTCTCAGCCGCAGTGTCAGATAGTCTGAGGGCAAACGTTGAAAGGTTGATCACTGTTGTGCCGAACGCCACGTTAAGAAAAACTTTTTTTATCAAAATAAATACTATGGGGGTAATCTTTAGACTTCTGCACCGATACTAAAAATTCTCATAAGTATATTGCGTGTTCTCAATGTTTGTACCACTTGCTAATGCGAAAGGAACATTGTATTTTGATTGTTATCTTGTAAGGTTCAATCGGTGAAGCAATTTCAGAAGCTAAGGAGCTATCTTGCATTTAAGAAGTGACATATGAGATGTGACACAACGACCATTATTCTCAATTTGCGCAAGACAAAGAACGCTGAGATTTTAAGATGTTACGTAAAACATTTGAACTGGAATTTTCCGACACTATTTCAAAATTCGCATTTCCCGAAACCGAGGAAAGCTTTTACTTTACATAACGACTGGGACATACATTTTCATAACACTTGCAAACTGTACTCCATTCGCTTACACTGTGCCAGTCGTGCCAGATTTTTATACACTACTTTCCTTTATTGAAACAGATAAGGTTACTTTGTGACGTGTCTGTGAACGTAGTTAGCATATTGTGTCTATAATTGTGTGTTTTTCTATAATATTACCAATAGCCATGGGATTTCGCTTCTCTGGAACGCAAGAACCAAATATGTACAAATTTTCATTCCAAATTTGAATTTAGCCTATTTTTTTTTAGAATTACTTGGTTCCAACCTTTAAGGGTTCAAAGCATGGATTTAGCAAATTCAATTTTTCAATTTAATTAAAAAAAATATTCGCTTTGCAAATACAATCAAGTTTCATGATACTTTATATACGTGGGCCCGACTTACGTCGCAATCATAGACAAGTATACTACGTACCGTTTACTGGTCTGTGTTTGCATACAATTCCTCTTTTCTTATGTCAAAAAAATACGCTACGCCTAATAATAGACGTGCACGCTCGCCAATGCTGCCTAAGGGGTGAAATAGGTGTCTAATTTACTCAAATATCAATGCCGTACCTCGTTTGTACGTAATCTATGTCTCATTATTATGACACGGTTGTAACAATGGGAACGTTCTCCTGTATAAATTGGGGCTATTGTTTGCTCAGGCTGAATAGACATCAATTCATTAGTCCGTTTTACAACGTTTAACATTTTGTTGTCCATTAAATATTAAAACTTCCCGACTTCGGAACGACAGTAACCGCTGTCAAAACTTTCGACTTAAACCGTTAAGGGAATCAATACCTTATTACCAAACATAACGGTCTAAATTCCACAAGTTGTAATAACAAACACATTTGATGGAATATTACGGAGTTGCCTATTTTCGGCCTCAGTTCGGATTTCAGTTGAAAATATATTAACAGTGCCTACTTATTGTCTGCAAATTTAGAATTGAAGCGAATTGTACCTAATAATTTGTGTTCGTGGGAAATCGTTTTGTTACAATTCTGCGAAACTGTTATCGCTTCGTAATTTAATAGAGCATGCTGTATTTTACTCGTATCATAGTTACCTAACAAGTCTTTAGAAAAAGTTTGTGTTGTACAACATATGTCCACTTTTATTCCAATAAACATTTATTGTTATAAATATTATTTCTAGTGATCGAAATTCGACCACAATTCGAAATTTATACAAAGTGTCAAACGCATGGTATCGTGTGTAATGATTAAAATAATGTTTCAAAGGAATATTATATAAAAATATAAGCTAGTGAGGAGTACAGCTTGTTCTCCGCATGAACTTTACTATGCCAAATTCCATTCTCCTTTCTTTTAACCCCACCAGTATCACTCCCAGGACGTCACGAGTTCCGACTGATATCTCTGGTACAATAGCAACGATACGAAAAAGGATTGAGAACAGTAAGTAAAACTAAACCAACCAACCAACTAGACAGTCGAATTGAGAACGTTCTCTTTTTTAAGACAATTAAAATTTCAAATTTAGTTTACTTTGAAAATTTGAATTGATAATTCGTAAATGGAGTAAAATTCAAATTTGAATTTACATTACAGAACACCGAATGCCGCTATTTTTTAAATTTCATTTCAAATTTTGACGGCCGTTTTTAAATCGCGTGCTGGCCAGTTACTTATTCCACAACACGATCTGAAGTAAAGTATGCACAAGGCCTCTATTTATTCAGCCTAGCTACAATGTTTTTATTGTTTCAAGTTTTACTATTTACAAAAACTAACTGAATTTGATGATTAACATTCAGTTCCCGAAGATTAATACTATAAACCATTTCAACAATATACAAAATTGTGTAATAATACGTGATAAGATAATTATAAATTATGTACCTAATATATGTGTATTTGTAGCCGTGGTGGCCTTTTGGTTGAAGCAACGGCCTGTTATCTGATGGGCCCAGGTTCTAATCCTGGCCTGTACCAATGAGTTTTTCTAAGCCTAAGTACAGTGATTAATCACACCATGAATACCCCATGTAGTCATAAGGTACACAAATCTAAACTTGTACAAAAAATATTACAAATAGCCTTGAATTACATAAAAATAAAAATAAATTGATCATCCTATCATGCGTTTGAGATCGAAAACGCTCAGTGGCTCAATTACAAACGAAGAGAAATTTAAAGCTGAAAAGAGTGGGACGGGGCTTTTTGCGGGAAAGAGATGGCAGACATCTCACTAACAGCCAATATCCGGTCGATCAGCTGTGCAGCGGAAACAGCTGGCGACTTGAGTGAGGTGAAGCGTCATTCATGCCGCCGATTTTTTTCAAGTGACTAACGATTTTCCGCCAGTAACGAATTCGGGGCAATCTATTTTTTTATGCCCGAAAAAATTGCATCAGCTGATGGGCTTTGCTAGAAAATAGTGTTGGTAACACCTTTGGATTGTGACAGCTGGTTTATTGCCGTTATTTGTCACGTACTCATTGATAACGGATTGGTGCTGAACATTGAAATAGGAAAGCAAGTTGGTTTTAAATATTCATATGGCAATGTGTTTACTCTGTACACCTTTGCAAATCACTATGGTTTAGAACCAAGATAATACAATCGCTATGTTTAGAAGTTAGGACGTGTAGAGTAGACTTATAAAGAGTATGTAGGATTATTATAAATGATTTGTATTTCTGCATGTAACGAATAAAATTAAAAACTACTGGACCGATATTAAAATTAATTCACCAGTAGAATGCTATTATCACTGAGTAACCTATGTTAGGTTATATATCATATTGCTATGTGGATGAAGTCGCGGGGAAAAAGCTAATCATGGATATAATGGAATCATTTCTACGATCAAAACGGAATGAAAAAGATTATCCTTCCTCAGCCTAAAACCTATTTCGTCTGTTTAATAAATAATGTTTAGTAAATCTAGTGGTGAATGACCTTCTGAATTTAAATAAAAACATGTTAGACAAAATATAATTATAGAAGAGTCAAAATAAATGGTGATTTTTGACAGGTCTGTATCTCTATCGATTCATATTTTTAATCGACGTGTTACCGTTGGTTTATGTCATTACAGCCTTTAGCTGTTAAAAGTCAGCCTTTATTATGGCCCTACTATAATTGTTTATATAACATGTTTTGATTTGAATTAATAAGGTCATTATTTGTTTAACATGTTTTTATTTAAAATCAGAAGGTCATTCACCACTCTACATTGTAAATCCAATCAAACTATGTATTATGTACACAATATGAGAATTCCTAGTTTATTCGCAAACAGGAAAACTAACTTAAATACTGCATTATCGTGCTATGACAGAGCATTAACATATTAATCAGGAGAGACTACAACACAGGCAGTTGTACAAGTTACCCTGCAGCTCGCTCAACCGACAACGTACCTTATTTCTAATAAACTAAGGTAGGATATCACAATAATTTAAGCTTGGTAGAATAGTTTCAATTAATAACAGATACCGGCTGCTTAAGGCTCCGGATTGTGCCGAAGTTCGTACCAACAACTATTTAACAGCGGAATAATTTAAGAGTTGATTGAAATGACGACTTATTGCGAACAAACTAAAGTTTACATTATAGTAATTATGTACATTTAATAACAGTCATGACATTCTTCTTCTTCTTCTTCTTCCTAAGTATGGCAATCAATCCCTTCAGGGACTATTTTTGCCAGTGTCGAGTGTTAGAGAATTTTCATGTTGCAAAATTTCTCGTGTTTGCCGCATTAAAATGCCTAGTGTCATGCATTCTAACGCCCAATGGAGTTTCTGGAGACAACCCACGGCAGTAGCAGATCGTAACACGCCTTTAGATTAGAGGAAACCTATTGACCAAAATGATAAATCACTTAACCCAAAAGTCGTATTATGGCATTATTTCCAATGCTCCTATAAATCAGTCACTAAATGAAACTTTACTGCACATATCGACACCAAAAATACACATTAAAGATCACTATAACACAATTTACGACACACTGGAAAAAATCTCAACCGCTCCGTCTGATTCCCGCCAAAAACTCGTCATGACATTAATGACATATCACATCGTCTCGGACCCGGATTTCCATCGAGACATGTGTAATCGATGTACAGTTGGGGACAGATGTTTGAAACTAAAGTAATCATTCGGAGTGTGTGGGCAAGTACAAACTCCTACAACGAATATTTATTCTGAATATTTATGAAATGTACTCGAACATAACATACGCATATGTTCGATTTATTATCGATTAAAGCTTTTATCTCACGCTACAAATATCAAGGCATTTTAAACCAATCTAATTACTGACATGAATTATTTGAATCGATTTTTGCTAAAGTTGATTACATTACAAAACTAACATGTATTGCCAATGTAAAGACGCCACATTACCTAAAATTCCATACCGTTAAACTTGCAATAACCAACTTTACTTGTTATTTCGTGTATTGAAAGCAATTCTAAATGTGAAGTGTTAAGGTTTAAAATGCAGGGTTAGTTGTAAACTTCTAACTCCCATCAAATTCCCGGGTGAATGAACACGCCCATCTTGTGAAGGCGGCGGATACTTGGAAAACTCACATTAACACGTGTCGTGCAACTTCGGCTGGGTTATACATATTTTATGTACTACCTATTGGGTAATGATTTTGCTAAACATAACAACACAAATATTGTAGAATCTACACATTATTAAGAACAAAATCAGCCAAGTGTGAGTTGGACTCACACACCGAGGGCTCCGTACTAAAGGACAAGCTATTCAAATTAGGCTAAATGACAAAATTAACTTTTAAGCTAGCAGCTTCACTACTAGCCCAGCGTATCCTCGTGGAGCACTGGCAACCTTATTCACCGCAAACACACAACACTACATCAAGTAGTGTTATTTTCACTGCGGTCTTCTGTAAGGTGGAGGTAGAGTACCCAGTCGGGCGGCTCCAATTTAAATAGGAAAACCCACGGGAAATCCCAAATCGCCCAACTTCTCTTTTTTATTAATTGGTGAGATTAATCACTTCACTTAAGCTGAGAAAAACTTATTGGAACAGGTCGGGATTTGAACCTCGGCCCATCGGATGACAGGCCGTTGCTTCAACCACCACGGCTGTTCAATCCGCCACCGAAAGCTTCATCACCGTCCCTAACTCGCTCCCTAATCTCTCCGTCCTTCACAAATTCTACCCCATCTCTCTTTCGTTCTTGCTCTTCAAGTATATCTATCTCCTTCGCTCACATGTCTATCTTACAACCGTTTACTGTAACTTATTTACAACCGTGAATAAAAAACCTAAAGGCACTACGGAAAGCTATTTTGAAATGCGACAGTCTTGTCAGATCAATTCAATCAAAAGTTTTCAATATGATGACCGTCTTTAATACAAAATTAGGGAATTATTTTATATTTCAACAGAATGCCACTAAAATCTTCCCTAATTAGTATATTTAGCTTAATTAAACACAAATTTATTCTGCACTCAGACCGAATTTTAATTTTAAGATCCCTATAAAAGCCGAGAGGGTGGTGCTTCAACTTTTATCATCACAGTCTAAATGGTGAATAAAGTTTCTTTATTTTTGTTCATCATTTCAATTCAAACAATGCTTGTTTATAATGCTTTTTCCATTTCAAATAATTGTTGTGTCTTTTTTTTTAATCTTTCCTGTTCTGAAGGACGAAATTTTTTATCCAAAAAACTTATATAGGTGTATTTAGAGTCCTATCATCATAATATTGCGTATATACTTAAGGAGAAATATTAAAATTGTTACCGACCGTTGAAACCAATTTACGTGAAAGGTGTGTTTTAACGACCTTTTTCATTTGAAGGCCTATAAAAGGAGTATCATAATAATTCCTTATTTTCCTATATTATATTAATTATGTATATCTTTACAGGTAAGTGTTTCTGGTGTTGCCAAGATTTCAACCGCGAAGGCTGAGCCTAGACTGGCGATCGAGGTAATTACATATTTCAAAATAGTAATAAATAAATAAAACCTAGATTTCTGTATATTGGTGTCGATTCTGTTGTTTAAAATTACTAAACTTAACTAATTTGACAGGTCTTAAAGTCTTGCTATCCCATTCTCAGGTGCGGGGTTAAATAAGGATGGCAATATGTTTAGACCTGTTAAATTAGTAATTTTAACAACAGAAATGGCACCATAGTCGTATTCACAGAGAAAAATTAAGTTACAATGGAATTGTCTGGATAAAACGTAGGATTACTTACCCTATTTATTTTATTTACCGTTTCTTCGTATAAAATAGAATACGTTTTCCGTTTGTGCTTCATTGAGTGCGTTTAGCCGTCGGTTCCGGTTGTCAGTTGGCAGATCCTTGGCAGTCGTAATAGGGTTGTCAAAAGCCTTTAAAAATTTTGCCTTAGTTTCTTAATCGTGGTTTAGTGCTTCGATTGGAAATATGAAAACCAGCTTACATACTATTATACTGAATATCACCATGCCAAATCCCTCACACAGGTAGATAGTACAGACACAGAGCACCATTACATTTCTTTTACATTCATCAATGTCTTCATACATGTCCGCCGGTTTTGAGTACTCTTTACCTTTTCATCATTGAGTACTATTACATTATCACTTTCTGTTTCAACAATGCTGATAGTGTTCCCTGTAAGCAATTATATCTTGATCTATTCAAATATTTGAAATGTTTATTAACCAATTAGCGTCAGTTTACATTGAATTCAAATAAATCATAGTTTGGAACTAAATTGTCTGCTCGCGAGGATTTGCTGGGGGAACGCTTATAGTGGTTGTTGTGTTGATAAAGTATTTGTCAATTCCACCAAATCGTTTGTGATGTTTATTCATGTTGCCGTTCGATGTTTGTCTCTATTCACTTATGTATTAATACCATTTACTTTGACGAGCTTTGTAATTATACGAATCTGGAAAATATAAGATAGATTATTTTGGGACTCATTCGAACTATTATGTAATTGCTAACTATTAGCGTGAATTTAATAAAAGGGTCGTCGTCCATTGTCGTAGTATCTGAAATGCGTCACCCGGAGAGTTTAATTATTTATATTTTTATTACACCTAAATAACTTTCAGAATAGTATTTGTTTGAACGTACATCGTTTCTGTATCTCGGGCAAGAATAATTTGCGACTACAATATTCGAAAAAGTAACTCGCTATGTAAAAATTTTTAGTTCTACTTTTCACTTGTGCAGCATGGTTCATTTTAACATACAAAATAGTCGAAAGCGATACGAATACGCAGTCGAAAAATGTTGATGCAAGGGCTACAGATTCTTAATCATATTTTACATAGGCAATGTTGAACATCATTAATAATTTCAACATAACGTAGATAGGCTAACGGTAAAGCCCCTACATGACAACGGACGTTACTTTCCATCAGTGTGGGCGAAGTCAATAGATCAGAGGCTTCTAATTAGATGTACCGATTGAGAGGTCGTTGGTTCAAATTTGGCTATTGTACTGTTTAACAAGTTTTTAGTTTAGCTTAGTTTTTTGCCTATTTCAAGTGTATCATTATCATAAACAATACTCAAAATACAAGACAGTATGGTATGGAATCGTGCTAGGTAAATCTATATAATAGATAAAAAATGTATCGTCCACTAGCGACCAGCCCGGACCGAAACCTTCACTCTGTCTATTGCTGAAAACTGCATTAAAATTCGTTGAGTAGTTTAAAAAAATTAAGAGCTAACAGAGAGCAGAAGCGACTTCATTTTATACTATGTAAAGAAGTGAATGAAAAATCCTAGATAATTTCTATTTAGATCACATTTAATATCCACTAACATCGCTTGTGCTACTAACTACAGAAACGTCAAATCAAATGTCCAACTGACAGCTAAATAAAGCTTTTAGCGGCAATACTAACGTCATTACAATGTATTCCAAATTCGATTTGCGCGCGACGGTTATATTCATTACACACAATTTTGGCGCTTTAGATCCCAGCAGAATTTTAATGGAGGCAATTTGTGTCGCTCCTAATGGCAACACTGACGCTTTCTACGTAATCACTTACGTGATGTCTATAAGCCACAATTAACGTTATGACGGATGGGAATAGATACTATTTTAAAATGATTGCTAGAATCAATTATCTCTCTCGGTTTTTCGTGTAGTACAAGTGTACGAAAATGGCTAATCAAAATTAATAATAGTTTCCTCTTAGCAAGTTAAATATATGTGGATAAAAGTTTGTATGAAAATCCGTCATTTTTTAAGTTAAACGCATTAAAATTTGTATTTTACCTTTCAGTTAAAAATAATTTCATACGTATTTGAGGTTATTTGGAAATTCCACCCCTAAGCGGGTAAATAGGGTATAAAAATATGTATGAAAATCGGTCATTTTTGAAGTTAAATTCATGAAACTAGGTAGCAGTGAGCAAAAAAAAATAAATCATTTTGCGACGCGTTTTGAGGGCCTTCAAACATTAACTGGCTTTACAGTATTAGCCAATTGTGTACTCTTGCTTAGAGATAATGTTTGCAATGGTGTGGTGACACCCTGTAATGTAGCGGTTACCGCGTATTAGATGAAGCCGTTTGTGACAAGGGCCTACGAATGTTTCATTAGACGGCATTAGCCCTATCTGTCTCGGTTCTATCTGTAACATTGTCACTTATGTTAAGTGTTTTGATAACCGCTTATGCGTGTGTGGGATGGTAAAGATTTTATTTATTTACTAGAGAAGTGGCATAACTAATTCAATTTGCGAATATAACCATTATTCTGCTTTAACAATAATATCTGTCATCTTTATTCGTAATGAGGTTGGAAAAGGTGAAGTAGCTGAAGAAGAAATAGATAGTTTATTTGTGTAATGAAGTACTTAAATGTACTCGAAATTTTGAAAACATCATAAATACGGATCGAGTTACAAAAAAACTTTTCTGCTATATAAAATGTACTTCGTAAACATTTTAAATAACAAAACAAGTATAAAATTCTCATCTCGAATTTACGATCTGTCGTTAACAGGTAGGTACTCAATTTTGGATGAACTGTCAATAGGAACGCATTTTAATTTCGTTTGAATTTTCCGGTGACATTTGAAAGCTTCGTCTGACCATTTAAATGTCAGTTTGACAGCTATACTTATCTGATGCTACACTTGCCACAAGCAGTCAAGAATTCAGAAGTTTATCCGGCTTATCCGATGATTAGGCTTGAACCACAAACACATCATGGACTAGTAAGTGCCTAATCCTGTCTTAATCATCTCCATTGTCAATCATTTGCGATTGTCTCGCACAATTGTAGGCGTATTAATAGTAATTCTACATAATTTACTCGGTTTCTACTATATTTGGTATGCGATACTATACTCATTTCTGCGGTAAGTAAGGTTGCCAGTGCTAGCACAGTCAGTCTTCATCAACCACATGGTTGACAACCCGTTAGTGATATCCCTGGTATTGCTAGCGGCTATAGGCTACGGTGACTGCTTACCATCAGGTGGGCCGTTTGCTTGTATGCCACCTTCTTAGTGGTATAAAAAGAAATGCGCCTTAGTTATGCTTATCGCATTTTGTACTGAATTACCACGTCCTAGAATTGTTTTCACGTTGTCCTGAAATAACCCAGGACCTCACTGCTACGAGTCACATCTGGGTGGTAACGCCTGCAATATCACCTTTACATATTCTAATTCATCCTAGTACATTGTCCCCTTCATAATCAATTTATTTATTAAACACATGAAATTTGCATGACTCTGAGCTTATTGAATAAGTTTTATGCCTTGTCATTCAATATTAAAGATTACAAAGACGGCGCCGTATATTTTTAGTCCTTTCGTGATCAAATTAGATCGGAAAAACTTTCTTTTACATAGATAATGTAGTCCGAAGCCCCGAAGTTTTCGATGTTTGAGATTTATATTAGTTGGTATAAATTGGATATCAGCTTACGTGGGGTTTTTATACTAAGTTTTATTGAAAATGTTATCAAAAAGAAGAATACTTACCAAAGAATTGAAATTCAAATTTCGATAACCTAGATTTATTGACGCCCAATAACTTTAAGAAGTAGCACTGGACAGGCAGAAGCGGAGAGAAATTCATCGGCTGCACCGACAGAGTAAAACTCTTAAATGAGAAGAGAGAGAGAATAACTTACATACCAAAATGGCATACATACATATCATCACGCTGTCAACGGGTAGGCATAGAGCATACAGCGCCCTCCGGCTCCGGTGCCGAGTACTCTTATCAAATATACCAAAATAAGTTTCAAATAATAATTAAAAGTAATTTAGCATTCACAAATGACACTATTAATTAATTTAAGTTAATATTTTTTGCATGTAAAACCTAGCTAAAGATAAAACGAGATACATACGATAAGCTAGAACGGGACGCAGAAAGAATATGGAACTTTTATTTACATTAAAAAGACCTGTAACTCCCTCGGTATGCATTAACTTAATACGTGACGTCATAAATGTGGCGGCGGTGCTGCCAGTCGTGAAAAATATGTCCTCAATGTTCCCGTCCGTTCTCATGAATTTTAATTTCGTAAGAGTACATCGGCTGTTTTGAATAATGCACGTGTGGCAACCTTGAGAATCAATAAACTCCAAGTATCCTCATTTCCTTGAAAGTTTTTCGCAGTTCAACGGTGTTACATCTCTATAGTTTCGGTATTGAATTTTAATCATGTTTTTGTTTTTTTTGTTGATATCAGTAAAACGTACGTAATTTTCCTTTATGTTTCGTTTTTTATTAGATACAACACAGTCAAGAAATGTTATGAATAATGAATTAAAAGAAAAATAAAAATAAGTACCTAATTGTTTGTAGGCCAAAAAATCTATTCCAGACTTTTCAAAGTAATAAGGAGATACATCTGTATTCCAAATGAAAACTGACTTACTTACCAAGGTTGCAAATATGTTTTTCGGTGAAAGTTATTCCTGGAATGGGTGAAATCCCGGGCAATGTACATTCTAGGTAAAAATACACTAAATTATATTGTCGCGTGTATAATGCGACTTGATGCTACACTTGATGACATTTAAAGTGTGAGAGAAAATTATGTATCTATATTGTAAACATGATTTGAATTTCGCAGAGTTCTATGAATAACTTGCTTTTGATTCATTGTTTCTACTAATTGGACGGAGATACATAATTCCTCGTCAAGCGAAGTCTACTTTGTTTTGGTTTTAATACTGTGTTTATTAACATAATTTAAAATTAATGAGGTCAATGAACTTGAATGAAGTGTAGTTTCTCTTATAATTTCCTTCCTCATAGTCGTTAGAATACCCTAAAATTTTATCGTAAGGACTGTAATAACATACGACGTATCAGAACTACAAGTACGTCTTTCGACCACAATTCTCCCAAATAGGCACTTTAGACCCGCCCTTAGGATTCAATTTGACTTTACTCAATCGACCTAATATGTGCTCTATCTAAACACGTCTAGGTTTACTTCTCCCCGCCACAAGGAGGTGATTTACGACATTTTGCGATGCCTTTGGGGTTCAGTAATCTGCCTCGACCCAATTGCAATTAGTGTGCTTCCCAATGTAGCGATGGTCTTCGAACGAAGATCTATTGCTAACAAGAACATACTTCTAGAACTGGAGTAAAAACCAATTAATTCACAATGTAAGAAAATAATGCTGTATAGCACGAGTAACGGAAGCTAAATTGTATAGGAAAAATTGTATTCTGTAAATAAACCTGATACATTTTCAGCTAAGTAACCCTCGCCCCGAAAGATTTGGTCTCACAATGCCATACAATTCTCAACGATTGTGGTCAGCAGTAGCATGTCCGCGAATCCTGTACAAAACGTACAACTTAAATTGGGCTTTCCTATCCATAACATAAAGGAAACGTATCCAGGATATTCAGCCGTATGCGACATGCATACGATTTCGTTTCAATTGCGTCCTTCAGTGGACGCTCTATTCTAAACTTCTTGATCGTGTTGAGTTTTGCTCTTGTGAAAATGAAAACACATTTGCAGAAAAAAAGTTTCAGATGTTTCATTCTTCATCAACATTCAGATTCTTAACATATTAATTGGTTCTGTAGTTTTAGTGATTATGCCCTACATACCAACAAATATGTAAGCCATGCAATCAAAATGTCCTCTGTACCTTTATTTGAAATGTTAATTAGCCAAAGGCATCGTTGTATGAATCGCTCCAAAGCTTACCGCTGACAAAGTACTTACACGGGCGAATGTTCAATATCGTACTGACATACTGCTATTTAGAATGAACAACGGAGTCATACAGTCGATTATAGTTTTTTTTTTACTAGTAAAAGTAATGCAATATTTGATGAAAGTGACGTTTATTTTTGTTGGATATTGGACTTAAGGACATCAGCAATTAGTATCCAATTATCCATTTTGCCGGTATATAATGAGATAAATTCTCAAACTTCGTCATCGAATTCAATGTTGACACATGCTAGTCCTAGCCCAATCTCCTGAATCTAGCATGAAATAAAAAAGAACAGAGATTTCTTCTTATTTTGTTGGGTGGTAATCACACCTGTACGTATCTGAAACCTGTTCCAAAACGCTGTGTACCCAGATTTAGTATCGATCATGTGCTAAATTACTAGCAATGGACCAGAACATTCGCAAATTGCTTACGCCATTGCCATCTTGGAGTCTCATTCGTTCACACAACTCCATTGCAACTGTTGGAATCAGTTTTATCAGTGTTTATTTCTGTTACTACGTCCGCTTGGAATACGTTTCAGTAGTAAAATTTATCCTTCCTTAAAATGAAAGCTTCCTGTAAAAAAACATCAGCTGGCAGGCAGGCAGAGCTAATTTTGCTTCATTAGCATCAAAAAACAATTCAATTAATTTGAAAACAATTGTAGCTTAGCAACTGAATTGCAAATGAATTTCTCTCACATCTTGTAGTACTAGTAATTTTATCTATCTATGATCTCGTTTTGAAAAATTACCATCCGACCATTTGCTACTCGAAGGACCATGCTACTGAGTTATCACTCTCATCATTCGCTATCACACCCTTCGAGTGTCATTACCCCGAAACCGGGCATTAACGCGTCCTATTTTGATTCTAATGTCCGACAATATCCGGGAAACCCACAAATTCCGGACAATATCTTCATTATAGGGCACGAAACAACTATTCTGTATGCAACGTCGCATTGGCTATGCAATTGAGCACTGTCACAGGGGAGGATACGTTATGTACAACGGACGTTTGCTATCACGTAAATTCCTATGTAGAAGGCATAGCCTATTCTCAAACAGTATCGCAATACACACTCAGTATATAAGGCAGTGCTTTGTTGTTTGTGATCACTTAACCACGATGGTAATATCTTGGACACAGCAATTGAATTTAATTGTCTGTTGAGTATTGTCAATATATATTGGTATCATTGCTGGCTCTTAGAATAAAGAGCTCTTTCTTTAAACCATTACTTCAGACCTGACATTTTACTCTAGAACCACAAGACACATCTATTACCGCGAGACTAATCCATTGTTGTGCCCAGTTTTTTTGTCCAGTCATTTCCAGACACGACGTGGGTGGGCAACATTCTGGAATGTTTTAACCATGCCGCGGACTTTCTTATTTTTACTACACTTAGGGAACCAGATGTTGTACTGTTGTTGATCATACTAGAACCATGATTCTCGCTACACGTGCTCTGACATATAGAGAATTAGACAAGCGAGCTTTAGGTGATCTATTGTAATGGGACTTGTTGATTACGTAGCATTCGCTGCAATTATACTAAGCACTAAGACTGATTTAGGATATTGCGGTAATATGATTTGATTGTTTAGTTTATTCCATCTGAGCATGGCTTGCATACCTCATAGACCATCATATTGTGGTAATAATACGTAGAATTTAGTAAACTTATTTAGCCACAGCCTTTTTAAGGAAATAAGTTTCGTTCAAAAACCAGCAGGGGTAGAAAAGTTAATATACAAAGATACAGGTAAATCTTTTATATTCCATTTAATTGGATACGTAAAATTGAGACCGCGCTTAATAACGAATCACGCTAAATCACCAGATGAAATTTCAACTAAATTGAACATTAAAACACGGCGAAACGTTATTTTAACTACAAAGGCCATTCACCTTGCAAATATTTTCCCCTAGGCGTGGGGGAGTCAAAATAAATGTTCACCCTCAACGTAATTTGAACGTGGACTATCCCCTTACGAGTCGCCCTATGCGTTGCCATGGTAACACCCGCCCTTTCAAAGTGCATCGGTGTAGCATTCCTCCTGTCTAGAACCCCATTATTGATATTTTCGGTAGCACGCTTAACTTCTTCCGTTACATAGCTCGTACAGTCATAAATTACCTCGAAATATTGAGCAAAGCTTCACTATTTATCAAGTTTATGGCACCGCTTACCGCTTCCTCGTATCTGAGGTCAGGGGCTCAGTAAATGGCAACATGCATTTACGTTGTCGTAATTTATATCCGAACTTTCTACCTGTGCGCCTAATGCCACACCTTAGACTATATTGTAGCATCTAAAATGTTAAGTGCTCTTGTGGGTAACTGTTATATGTAAATACTTAAAGTATATTTTTTCTTGTTGCAGGGATGCCGGTTTCCTGAAGATGGCCTCACGTACCCCGTCGCTTGAGTCGCTGCCCGGTGCCAACTCAATAGGTTCGCTTGAGCGTGGCTCCTTATCACCCCTGACACTCAGCGGATCCTCGCCTCCTGCAAGTGACTCCGCCGTATGTGACCTTCGTGAGTTCGACGGCCTCGATACCACCTGTGCGATCTGTCGAGAGACATTTGTCGACCCCAAAGTACTCAACTGCTTCCACACTTTCTGTCGGGGCTGCCTTGAGAGAGAGCAGACCCATCCGGATAAAGTAACTTGCGTCACTTGTCGTGTGGACAGCCAGCTGCCGACTGCAGGCGTGCCCGGTCTCCTCACGAACCTCGTGATCGCTGCAGCCGTTGAGCAGGACGCTGATCTCCTGCCTACTGCACGCCAGACTAACTCGCCCTCGGCTCGTTGCACCGGCTGCAAATCTAAGGAATCCGACGCCGTTGCGCGTTGTGTTGATTGTGCCAATTTTTTGTGCCCCAACTGCGTCATGGCACACCAATTCATGCATTGCTTTGAAGGCCACCGCGTGCTGGCATTCACTGACTTGAAGGACGACAAGGGTATGCTCGGATCTACCCTTACGACGAGCGGAGATAAAACCGCATTTTGTCCGCGACACAAAAACGACATTTTAAAGTACTTCTGTCGTACTTGCTCTGTACCCGTTTGCAAAGAGTGCACAATCATTGAACACCCTGCAGCTCTACATGACTGCGAGCACCTCTCTGACGCCGGGCCCAAGCAGCTGGAACTTATGCAGCAAGCTGTAAATGAAGCTAAGACGCGCGCAACTGAAATAAGGCACGTCGTCAAAACTGTTGAACACGCCGCTGGTAAATTACAGGTTCAATACCATAAAGCTCAAAATGAAATTAATGATACGTTCCAATTTTATCGATCTATGCTCGAAGAACGCAAGCAAGAACTGCTCAAGGAGCTTGAAAGCGTGTTCTCTACAAAACAAATTGCACTGACAGTTGTTGGGCAAAAAGCTCAAGAAACTGTTGATAAAATATATCAAACGTGTGACTTTGTGGAAAGACTTACTAAATGCGCTAACCTAGCAGAAATACTGATGTTCCGAAAACTATTAGACACAAAACTGCAAACTTTGATGAGCTCAAACCCCGAGCAAAGCGTACAGACCGCTTGTGAACTCGAATTTGTCTCTAACTATCAAGCCATTCAAGTTGGCGTAAGAAACACTTTTGGATACGTGCGCTCTAGCTCAGAAGCGAACGTTGGTCCATCAAAACAGCCGCCTATTGCTCGCCCCACCAACGGATCCCTCCTTAATGGAGGATCGTCGTCTAGCAGCAGCAGCGTAAATGGTAGTTCAGGCAGTCTAAATGGCGGCATTCATCTACCGTCGGGACTCAACGGTGTGCTCGACCGTCCTTACACTAACGGACTTTTAGGACCGACTAGCCAGTCGACCTCACCATTCGAGTCGAACATAATTTCCAAGAGATTCAACAGTGCCAACAGTCTGGGTCCATTCTCCTCTGCTATAGGAGACATCAATTTGAATGGAATTAATCCATACGAGAAATGGTCCAATGGAGGATGTGACTCCCTATTCCCACCTGTTAGCTCAGACCCGTACTCGCTCAGTTCTGCTGCTCACAACGATCCCATCTTAGACTTGACGAACAAGCTAATTTCTACTGCTATATTTCCGCCGAAATCTCAAATTAAACGACAAAAGATGATTTACCACTGCAAATTCGGAGAATTCGGTGTGATGGAAGGCCAGTTCACGGAACCAAGCGGTGTTGCAGTCAATGCTCAGAATGATATAATTGTTGCCGATACTAATAATCATCGCATCCAGATATTCGACAAAGAAGGTCGTTTCAAATTCCAATTTGGGGAATGTGGCAAACGCGATGGCCAACTATTGTACCCGAATAGAGTAGCAGTTGTGCGCACATCTGGAGATATCATTGTCACGGAGAGATCTCCGACACACCAAATTCAGATCTACAATCAATATGGCCAGTTCGTGCGTAAATTCGGCGCCAACATTCTCCAACATCCTCGTGGCGTCACTGTTGACAACAAGGGACGCATTGTCGTCGTCGAGTGCAAAGTAATGCGCGTTATTATTTTTGACCAAATTGGCAACGTGCTGCAAAAGTTCGGATGCTCCAAACACCTCGAATTCCCCAACGGCGTAGTTGTTAACGACAAACAGGAGATCTTCATTAGCGACAACCGTGCGCACTGTGTGAAAGTATTCAATTACGAGGGTATCTACTTGCGCCAGATCGGTGGAGAGGGTGTCACTAATTATCCGATTGGCGTTGGTATCAATGCGGCAGGTGAGATCCTAATTGCAGACAATCACAACAACTTTAATTTGACGATATTCAACCAAGACGGGCACCTTGTTTCCGCTCTCGAGAGCAAGGTGAAACACGCTCAATGCTTCGATGTGGCGCTCATGGACGACGGTTCTGTAGTATTGGCTAGTAAGGATTACAGGCTTTACATCTATCGCTACGTGCAAGTACCACCTATAGGTATGTGAGTTTCACGCTCTAATCACAGGAGATCGGAATGACCGTCGAGCTACAGAAGGAAAATCAACAACCTGAAACGCAAATATAGCGACAAGAACTAAACGTTCTGGCCATGTGTGTCAATTTTTTAGTAGTTCAAGTGACATTTACATGCGAAAATAAGGAACTTGAAATTTTGAAAGTGCAAGTGCTACCTTTTGTGCGGCTGTCTCGATGTGATCATTTATATTGACTAACGATGGGAATTCTTTACATATTTTTCGGCATGAGATCTCTGTATGAATTATTTCTAAACTGTAATGAGATTAGTTTATAGTATTGACATTGTTATTCGAGTACCTATTTCATGGAGACAATCCGGTGGATCGATCCGAGCATTTGCGAGAGGTATTGTCGGACCCTTATCATTATTTGATCTAATGAATAATATTTTTTCATATCCCACGTCGTTAAATTAGGGATGTATATTAAGGGCATTTGTATTATTTAGCCCATTTGTTGGACCAATATTTTGACTATTATTACTTAAAAATTGTTAGGCGTTAAGCGTGTGATTTTATTGTAATAAGAGAGCATCGAGCGCGGTATTGTTGTTAGTTTTAAGATTACTCTTCGGCACAATGGCACTTCCTGTTTTTAATTAGCACTTATTCTGTGTCGATGGAATTATGATTACGAAACTAATTAAGAAGTTGTTACATTATTACTAGATAAGTGTTAAATTGATTGAGCTAATATGGACAATCTTCAGTTACTACCCCACTTAATGTAGTTACAAAATTGTAGGGAAATGTGATGTTAGGGGTTTTATCAATGACAAAGTTGACTGCGACGTTTGGATACGATACAATGACTTATCTAGTGTTACTTCCACTCAAGGTCTGTCGTCTCCCGAAACCACATCACAACGTGGCGAGTGATCGAATATGTTTTAAATGCCTCGACTTTATACTCAATTATAATTTGACAGTCTTCTGACTTCAGAACTATAAATATTTTTTACATGATTGTTAATTTCTGTTAAGCTGTTAGATTTATCCAGTGTAATATGTCTGAAGAAATCTGAACCGTCAGCGTCGTTACCGCCTAGTCACTGAGAAACCACGGATTTTAGTATCCTCATGTTGTTTTTTATAACAATTAGTAACATTTGGTTGATAATAATATTTGTTAATAGAATTTGAATGTGATTTAGCAATTGGACACGGTAGTAACTAGAAGAGCACTTTAGGAAAAGGTCGTTTCGCTAGATTTTTTTATTACGATTTGAGATTTTTTAGCAGAAGGAAAGTTTCTAAATGCGGTGTCGCGTCTCAGGAGTATTAAACTGCTCGGTATACAAATTAATTTGTTATTCTGGTAAGATATATCTTTTTATATGGAAACAACTTTATTTTTGTAGTATTATACGGTGCATGTGTAACGTACTATTTTATGAATATTATGCTATTATTATTTTTTACTACATTACCGTGTGTTTGAGTGTGTTAGCTGAATTATTTTAGTTCGATTTTAGTTTTTTTGGTTTTCTTAGTTGATAATGGGTTTTATTAGTAATGTTTCATCTGAATCTATGACAATGAAGAGATCTGATGCGATCCATCGGTCCTTTATCGGAGGTCGTATTTATAATTTGATCTGCGTTAGAATATTTAGGTTATGCGTGTTGGATTCAGTGATATTGCTATGTGAACGTAAGATTAAATTTAATTCTATTGAAGACACGTCGACAAGGGGCCGCGCCTTATTGCAATACCTGTACACGTGTGCCATACATTTATGTTGTGATTTAATAAGTGATATTTAGTATTGTGTGTAAATATGTACCATAATTCTGATTTAAAACTAATGGTAAGATCTTCAACGGTTTCAGCTTTACTCAAAAGTGCGTCGGCTGTTAAAACAAAGCCCTTTCAATATTATGCACTCAAAAAGAGAGTACTAACCTCTTGATTTATTCAAATATATTTTCTGTAACTTTGCAAAGTACTTGCGCGTGAGTCTCATGTCTGGACGTGTCTTCGATTCAGTAGTTATGTAGAGCTAGACACTCGCAACTTCACTGGATTAGTTGAATCACAACTTGTAATCACATCCTTAGAGTTCAAATTTCAGTGATTTCGTCACCAATGATTTTAATTATAGACTGCCTGTTCCTAATTATCCTAAGATGTGTTACGAGTATTGTATTTCATTTAATCCACTGAAAAAAGGACTTAATTGATTTTAAGCTATACTTTTATTGATTTTACTGTAGTCTGCTTTACCTCAGTTTTTTCCGCCGAATTGTTTTTTTTATCAATTGACCACCAATGATTTTTCTTTTCATTATATTGAATTTCGTATCATAGCGATTCGTCATTATAAACTGAGGTTATGCTAAAAATGGGTATACATTTAGAGTTAGATACAGATTTCATTCGGAAAATTACATCATTAATCATATCATGTCTGCGTTTTGCTTCCTTTTTGACGATTGTGATGTAATTTTTACGGAAGAAATCAGTTCTTGTAACAACATACGCTTCAACTTAATTGAGATCATTTCTACGTATTATATTTATAATAAGTATAGTATAGTGTATCGAATTTTTTTATATAAATAAGGTTTGCAAATTATGACAACTAGTTCTTCTCAAGTAAAACAGAAATTCATTTAATGACTTTTCACCAGTAAATGAAGATTCGTTTTTTTTATTTTCTAACCAGAAAATGGTATTTTAAGTTTTCAATTTAATGATAAATTTACAATTAGTTTTCTCATAATTAATTATTCATTATTATTTTTTTGTGTCTTATTGCATAATATCTATGATAATTTTGTCGTAATTAGAAACAATTTCATTCTTTAAATTGCATTTCTCAACCTCGTGGACTGATTAAAAAATTCAACGTGTTTTGTCTTTAAATATATTTTGTCGATGTTTGTTGTTATAATTATTATATTATTTTTTTAATTATTTGTATAAACAATTGTTCTTTAAATTAATGTACATCGTTTTGTTTTGAATTATTTTTGTTGTATAATTAATTGCTTTTTTATAATAATACCATTCATTGCAGTTTTAATGTGTGTTTTATTTATTTTTTATTTGCCCGAGTAGTGCTTTAATAGAATTCCCGAGTTAGTAGTGATTATTTTTTAAGAAAAAATAGTCGCTAGTAATATATCAAATGCATGTTTGTGCTATTGAACACAGCTTTAATTTTATTACGAATATTCAGAAATTTTACTCTAAAACATTTCGACATAATAAATACATTAATTTATAAAATCAAAATAAGTGTTTTGAACTATGTTTGAGGTACTTTAAAGTCTACATACTTTACATATATACATGTATGTTGGTATACAATATACATACATTAATTGACAAAGAAGTCATCTTAAACTGGAACACAAAAAAAATACTTTCCTGTTTTAAATGCAGTTCATTGTAATTCTTTAGCACAAACACTCCAAATTGGTGTCAGACCCGTGTGCGTTTGTGTGTGTGTGTGTGTGTGTTTTAGAGTTAATTTTACACAGTTGGTGTCGGGGAACAAGTTTTGGCATGACAAATTCGTAAGTATTGCTTTAGCATTAAACTCAAAATTTAATTGGAGTTACTCTATAATCGAATGATAAGTTCCTAGTTACATAGACCATGTAAGTATGACATCCAGTCACGATTAAATATTAACACAAGCATTTACAATAAAATAAATATCACCTTTTTATCGTAACTAAGAATCGTTTTCACGTGAAAACGTTCTTATAAAACTTAAATGCACTCACGCAGCCCCTGTGCCATTTGTGACTGCAACGTTATTTCAGTCTAGCTCTCTAGAAGCATTGCTATGTCGGTAGTGTAAGGGTCAAAGCTGGTTTCTTATATATAGAGAAAAAAAGTTACACTCGGCATAAGACTAATTATTTAAAAAAGCTAACTATAAAACATTACACTTAAGAAAAGGACTTACAACTACCCACAATATAGGTAAACAGTAAGTTTTATGATAATTCTAGATGTAGTTGATCAAAGCATGAATAGTGGAACCAAAATCTGTTAGAGTAACTCCAAAAAAGTTTTATACAATTATAAACACAAGTTCTGAGGCATGTGAACTTGATTTTTATCACTGGTAAGTACTTATTATTGGGCGACACGGCACGCAGTTATCCACAGTTACAGTCTTACAATTTTTTTCTTTACTTAAATACATCCCACTTTATATTTTCGGGTCTACCTTGAAAATCTAGCGAAAATTAGTCATAAGATTAAATTTACAAAATCTTCGTTGGTTCTCAGTGTATACGGCGGTATGTAGACAGACATGTTTGCTTTTGAAACAAAAAAAACTACACGTAAAAATACAAATTCTTATGAATGTAGGCTATAAAATTTCGAGTTTAAGACCTATTGTATTGTAATAATTGTATAAGTAAACCTAATATCCCAAATAAGCTTTACTTTTCTACTTGGTAGTCGTATACTAATACCCGTTTTAACCTTCGGATACAGTTTCCCAACTTCTCTCAGCAGCACTGCTTTAGAATAAAAAAGCGCTACTTAAACCAATATTTCCAAGTCAATTACTCTAGGGAACATTTTACTACTAACTTTAGCACCTACTAGGAGTAAGCACGGCTAGGCTTACAAATGTCGTTTATAATTTTGTACTCAGCAGTTTTCCTAAGATTTAAAATTAAGATTCAGTACATCTTTTTTGTTTATTCTTAAAAAAAATCACCGAACTATTTATCGCCACCCATCCAAAAATTCAACAGTAAATTCGAAATTTGAATACTAAAATTCATATCAGCTGCTGCTGTATCCCTATGACCTGTAAAATCGGTTCTTGAATCATCGAATTAGTCGATTATTTCTTGTGCAATCGAGTCATTCGATTCGGTAATTGTCCATTAGCGCGAACTTTTAAAACGAACTTGATCATTGATGAAATTTCAAGCTTCTTCCTTCTTCTCATCGATCCCAATCCATTTATTTTATACCCTTTAGTTTGTGAACAGTCGAACACCCCCAGGAAGTGTGTAGAAAATGTAAATAATATAAGTGTAACGATGTTAGTAGCATTAATATAATATAGTGTAAGGAATGCCGTGGTCGGAACAAGATTGTAATGAGCGAGGTACCAGAATGTAGCGTGAAAGTGTATTTTTATAATGGAAATTATGAAATCAGCGGTATGTAATATAATATGTAAGATGTTGATATACGAAGAGTATTGTTAGGTAAAGGCAGGACGGAAAAGATGATAATTGCTAGAATGAGAGTGTAACGGACCGATTTGAAAATTCGCGGAATAGAATTGGATCACAAGGGTTTAAAGTAACCATATCGATAGATGTACTTAACATTGTTTAAACGGTAATTATCCGACAGTTAATTAAACGTACACCTGTTAATGTATTCATCAAGGTAGATAATAATGTATCGATGTTAGCTTGTCAGATTGTATGTGGTTGACGATTTGGTCACTAGTAATTATTATGTAGCGTCGTTAAATCTTATAGGACTACGTTGATGATACGTTGAGAGGCGGAGGAGAGATTGCTGGTTGCCAGTAAAGTTGCCGGTTGTACATACAAAGGCGTCGCTTCTACATCCGCGCCGCGAACATTGCTCAGGAAATTGTATTAATTTCACATTAACGATTGACATATTTTGATAAATCAACTCTTTTTTTGATCGCTTTTATTGTAAGCGGCAGTGTT
This sequence comes from Falcaria lacertinaria, assembly GCA_951449985.1. Classification (NCBI taxonomy): domain Eukaryota; kingdom Metazoa; phylum Arthropoda; class Insecta; order Lepidoptera; family Drepanidae; genus Falcaria; species Falcaria lacertinaria. The sequence goes on from OX602129.1 coordinate 3,759,932, forward strand.
GTGTCATTGTTGAAAATTTAATTCATTCAATATGAATTTGATGATATAATTTAGTGTATTGCACGGAACGTTGGTATTTCACTTAATTTTTGATGTATTTTTAATTGGAGAGATTGTATTCGATGATTTTACTGTATTCAATGAGTAACGTGGAGTTTTGAATATGATATTCGTTGTCGATGCTGCGCCGGACGGCAGCTTTTGCTGGTTCCCGTTTTATGTAGAGGGTCAATATGTGGGTATGTTTCAGTGAACCACAATTTCGTACCGTCCGGGCAGTAAATCTCAAAAATTGTGATTGTTGTAAGTTAAGGAGAAAGTTACAAAGCACACACACATAAGCACAAACCATCCATCCTCAAAGAAATACTACGCTGAATGTTTAAATTTGACTCACGTTTAAATTTATGATACATTTTATGTAAAAAATATTTATTAACGCTTAAGTTAGTTGAAACGTTTGCAAATAATAGTAATTTATTTTCACAATGATGGCGTTTTTTTAAGAAAGTTTTCGAGTTTGTAGGTGTTTATATGATATTGACTTCTATGATATTGGATTTAGGTATAATGTCATATGTAAAAGGTTCTTTGGGTTCATTTGCATCATGTACCATGGTTCGTTGTGTGAAGACACTCGCTTCAAATATGTGCTCTGGATTTATCTAAGCAACATATTCCTATCTCTTTCCAACGCTGAACATTACTGCGGGTTGAACAGAGATGGGCTTATAGATACCGGATCATGCTCTACTTTAAATATGTACATTAAGTGTGTTAGATAACTTATACTTTTTAAGTGGTGTGCTTTAAGTTATTGATAATTTAATGAAAGGAAAGATTCCAAATGACTTTAGATGAAATGTTGGTGTAGTTAATGACATATCAAGTAATGTTTCTAATTGTAAAGTGACTGTTGGAAAGGGGATGGTTAGTGAAATGATGGCTGCAGGGGGTTTGGAGTTAAATCTGTTTGATGTATTCGACAATACTAACACAATTTGAATTAATGTTGAAGTAATAAAAGGTTTAATAGATAAATGTTTCGGACGAAACTGGACATATCGACCACTTAGTGGTGACTTGTGAAATAGATGAAATTTTGTATACCACTGTAACAGATTACGTTGGGATGTTTGGGATAAGAGATTGATATGGTTGGTTGATTAGACAATTTGGAATCTTTCTAAACGATGCTAGTCGCCAAAAATGCTTTTAGCTAATATAAATGTTATTGTAATAATGTGTACGCACGAAGTTAACCTTAGTTTAAAAAATAGTTATATAAAGCTTGAAATGTCCACACACGAAAAAAAAACGATTTTACACTCTTAATGCCATCCTGCCAGTTTGTAAGGAAAACACAATGCTTATGATTAACTAAATTTAAATTATATCCTACTTAGTGTACGGAGTAGTGTGTATTTTTAGATATTGCATTGTCTATGTTAGTTTAGTAAGTAAGGCACACCTTGAGCTTTGAACAGTGTGAGTCTGTCACTAAAATTTTTACATACAACTGTAGGATGTTAATGCTGCTCTCAAGCCCTGCGCTTTCTTTGAACTAGAGTAGTACATTTGTAGAATAAGTCACCTCTGGTGCGTCACGCATCACGTGTCGCTTCGCACAATAAATGTAATCACGCGTTTCGGATTCTGACGAACACTTTCATGCCATCGAAGCAATACTTTGCACAGAAAGCTCGACACTGTAAATAAGGCCCGTTAGTTACGACATTAAAACATAAATTTAACTCAGTAAACTAACTTTAATCTACTGAAACACCATTTTGCGCCGTGGCCTTAAATTTAAAGGAATGTGTTAACAATCCTTTTATAAAAGTTGAGGAAGTATTGTCGTTTCTCATTGGAATTTTGTACAGTAGTACCAACTTGGTATCGCTCGTGATGCGCGTACTTCTATCATACTGATTGTTAATTATAAGTGAACTTTGTGTCAGTACTTGTATCGTACTCGTAAATTAGGTTAGATGTTACAGTAGTGTTCTGTGTAGGTCGCTTTAACTTACTAATCTTAACGATTGTTAATTTTCATTCGTGCATATCTCCAGATAACATGTTCGTCATTGTTACCTACTCATTAGTTACTTTGAGACTGTTCAAATGTACTCTATCGAAATTTTCACTAAGGGAAAGGGCTGTTTTAGCAGATATTTTTGATACTTGAGGATAATCGGTGGGAAACAAGCGAGTGATTGTTAGGGGGAGGTCAGTCGTGGGAAGCGACCGGTCGCAATGCCTACCGCCCTTCGCCAGGCTGTCTCCCAGAAGTCCTTGAGGACGAGACAAGACTACTTCACATCGCTACTTTGTGAGCGTGGATAAAACAATGTTACTGTGTAAACGAAAAAAAAACAATGTTGTTCTTATATGAAAATGCGATGGTTCTCGCTAACTTGTTGTTTTTCATATATTCAATAATATTTCCTTTATTTTTTGTACTCTTTAGTATTAAGGTTAAATATTAAACGTAAAAACTATTCAATGTTGATTACTCTAAAACCAATAATATTTGTACGTGTAGGAGTGGTGTAAATGAGTTTCCCGAGCCTTACTAGTTGAGCCTTTTCCTTCGTCAGCTGGGAGAGATTTCCCTTCTATATGTAACGGTCAATGTGGGTAACAAGAAGTTTAAAAAGTATTTAAAAAACCTACTTCAATACGTCGACTATACTTGTAAACTACGTTTGTTTAAACTTACCCTTATAAAGCTCTCACTTCCATTTAATATAACATCAAATACCGAAGTTAGTACTGGCCTAGCGATGTTTTAAGGTAATTTAAGAAGTTCATCATTTCTTAGTTAGTGGTGTGACTCAATGTTAAGACTGATGGAAAAGTGTAATGAAGAAATTTAAAGAAAACCTTTCATTTCGAATGTCATTTAGTTCGCTTGAAACGGTACTATTTGACGAATCGATTGGTTTTGTAGTATTAGTAATCAAATTGATAGACAAATTTTAGGCGGTTCGATTTATTCAATTCGTCAAGTAGTGTCGTTCTATTATCGGTATCCGTCTTCTATCGATACTTTCTGTCTTCTACCTTCATTCGACGATTATAAATAAATCGAATATCTAAAACGATTGAGATAAAACTCATGGTGATGTCTCTAATATACATAATATTAGAGACATTACGATGTATTATCATCACTAAAAATCACATTAACGTTACTTTTGTAATTGGATGGAAAGTATCTTCATATGAGAATACTATTTGTTGCCAAAGTGTTGTTAGGGATAAACATTATAGTTATAAAAATCGGTTGTCACATGCATAATTAAGTTGTTCTTGAGTGGTTTGAAATTAAGGAGAGAAGTTGAAAAATATTTCCAATGATATATTTTTTCATAATGAATTTGAATGCTAAACGATACGTCTTAAGGTTTATACTTATCTGTGTAGGAACTTAAACTTAACGTGTGCTATAATATCTTTGCCACGATAGAGCTTATGCATTCGAAAAATCACGTTTCAAATATAAAACTGTTTCCAAACAGGTCCTAAGTCTTGGATACAAGCAGGCAACTCGTGGCAAATGATTTAGTAGATAGTGTTCATGTTATATTACATTGTATTTCACAGTTCTGATGGTCCTTTTATCGACACCTGTTTCCGCCTTTAGCACGTCTAACCTATGTACATCGATATCGACCCACTCAACATTTTTTAGTTTTCCGTGCACTAATGTTAAATTATGCACTACTATTACATAATTTATAATAATTATAGCGGCTCAAGGACGTGAAATTTTGACAGAATTATAATGTTTTCTATTTAATAGGCACATTATAGAGGACATAAACGCTAATTGGTCATACATAGAAACTACACACATAATTCATGAAAGTGTGTATGCTTTGGGGAACTGATATTCCAAAACTCATTGTAACTTGTGTTTCTGCGGTAAGTAAGGTTGCCAGTGTTTCACGAGCATATGCTGGGCTAGAAGTATTGTTGCTAGCGCAGTGAGTCATCAACAAAATGGTTGGCAATCCGTTAGTGATACCCTTGGTATTGCTAGCGGCTAAAGGCTACGGTGACTGCTTTAGTGGTATAAAAAAACTTATAGATGTGAGCAACACACCTTTTTATGAAAGTATAGTCACGTTCAAGTACCTGTCGTTCTACAGAGTTAAGCAACCATCATTGTGTCTAGTAGTGAGGGTACCGAATCCCCTCCAAGAGAGCACGTACAACCTCGGAGTAATTTTCCTTGTAGGTATCATTATTTTGCAATGCTCACATGACATTCGCTGTATTTAAGTGTCTGGTATAAAGACCCGTGGTGGCCTTGTGGTATGAAGCGTTGCCTGCTGTTCTAGCGTCGCAAGTTCGAATCCCACAGGTCTGTGCCAATGAGGTTTTCTAACTTAAGTGCAGTGATTAGTCACACAACAAACTTTACCGTGAAGAAAAGCATGGTGAGGAAACCTGCATACGTCTGAAAAGAAATTTTAAGACGTATGTAGTGCCTAAGAGACGGCGATGGACTCACCATCTGTCTAGTTGGCACCAAATTGTCTTCGGTGAAAAGTGGGTGTCGTAACACCTCTGCCTGCCCCTTCGATGATCCTTATGGGAAGGCGTGAAGATATATTATTAATTATTCTTAAGTTTCTGGTAATCAGCTACATATGATTCGATAGACCAACAAAAAAAATATACCGCTAAGGTGGCAAACAGAATACGGCCTGCCTGATGGTCATAGTTACCTTAGCCTACCGATGCTTGTAACACCAGGGGCATCACTCGCGCGTTGCTAATCCTTTAAATATTTGGAATCAAGGCCAAGCCTATTTATAAAACATACTTAGTTCTTCAAACTCTTCAAACAAAACCTATATCGACAAAAATCCTGTATATTTCTTTCAAAATTTTATCGTCCATGTCGCTACCACAGTAAATGTATAAAAATATTGTTAAATTCTAATTTATTTTTAATTTAATACCAGCATATTTATTGTAACTTATTTTGTAGTTTATATTAAGTTAGTATACGAGGCTAGTCAGTGAAGTTTTGCTTAGGATAAATAACTAAGTTTCGAGTTTAGTTACAAGTAAACTTTGGTAATAGTGGGTTCCTTAATTTTGTTTCCTCTTTGCGTTTCCTTAGTTTTCTAGTCACGTGTGGCTACGTGTTCATATATATACTTGACAATTTGGACGTGAAAAATGAAGTCAAGGTGACCGGCCTTATCCGTGCGCCCCGAGCATAGAGGATAACATATTTCACAGCTTATACGGATAAGGAGGAAAATGAACGGTTATGTTGGAATAAAATTGTTTTATTCGTGAATTTTCGGTTAAATCTGGAAACATATCTAAGTTAATACAACCATCATCCGACTTTTCAAAGGAAGAGTATGGATAGATAGTCTTCGTAGACAAGACTACGGCGGCGCCATGCGGTTCTTTGACTGAATTTTTCATGATCTTTTTCCACATATCTATAGCTGTAAATCCTATTTATTTCTCTATATCAACGCTGCATTGATAAAACTGAAAGTATCTTATGAATTAATTGATAACATGTAAACAGATATTCCCTAATGAAAGTTTTTCGATTTCAACCGAAACCTGCGTTCGTATACTTGTATATTACATTTCATAATAATTTAAAATTAAACCGTTTGGGTTCTCTTGAAGAAGTATATTGCTTATCAAGATATTTATGATTCATTCAGTACTTTCAGTTCGCGTAGACTATATATAGGACATCTTCCTATCTATTAAAGTAATAAAATGACTTTGAATTACACGTTGCAGCTAGTTTCTACGAAATATATAAATTTTCATTCATATCGAATGACTTTTAAGTGTTCTAAATGGTAAACATGTCTTGATCTGAAAAAGTTTTCTTACTGGAATTGAAAATAATTGTCGTAGAATCATGAAGTAACAAATTAAATTAGAATCTCTGTTAGTTAATGGTTAATAAGTACCGAGTTTGTATCCATTGTTTTCATTAAAAAATATATTGTAGAACATATTTTACAGTTGGTCAGATTTGATGTTAACGATAATTTATCTTTGAGATAGATATTTTGTGATGTTTTGTTTGTACCATAGCCATTTATGTGATGTCGCAGAACATGTTGGTACTAAGGCATATCCCTTTTTCGCACTCAATCATAAGCATAATGATTTATAAGTTTACATTTGCCCTCTCGTTTATATCGATTAAGAAAAGACGTCACATAAAATGGTGAAAAATTTGAAAGTTAACACAAATTCTACTTCCATTATTTTTTCGGTTACGTTTTGGTTTTCGAACGTGTGTTTTTTTCTAATTTATTTATTTATTATCTGTGCATTTACCGGCTGTATTGGAATTGATGTGTGAACATGCTTCCTGTAATATGAACATTCCATGTTTTTTTCTTTGTTTATTTGTAAAGCTGAGTAACACAGCTGCGAGATCGTTAAGGGTCTTGAAAGAGAGAAACATCTCGATCGAATCGATTTGAATTCGAGTTCTTGCGTCATCTTGGATACGAACCCCACAAATCTGCAGTAGTGTGCTCGGCTTTCTGTGTGGGTTGAGATCCAATGAATATTATCACTTTATGCGTTAGTGTGTAACAATTATAATACTCATACATACCTTCATACTTGTTATTCAGGTCTTAGTTAAGATAGTGATTAAGGATTGATAAATAATATCCGATGATAATTTTACTTGTATGTTGTATTAAAATGATGAACACGAATAAAGCAAATGGTTTGAAATGTGGGTGTTTTATTTATTGCACTCATAAATACCTAAGGTGCGTTTAAATTGAACGCATGAGTCAAGATAAGACGGGAGCGAGTAATAAAATCTTCAGTATTTTGCTCTAAAATTTAAATAATCACAAATGTCAAAAACAATTGTGGCGGCGTGCATCTCAATTTAGACGCACATTTAAAACCTACACAGTTGTGATATAATAACAATAATAATGTTTGGACATTATCACACAGCGCCATCTGGCCCCGAACTAAGCAAAGCTTGTACTATGGGAACCAGTAGCTGATATAATACTTAAATTCTTTCTTTTTGTAAGAACATACTAATAATACATACCAAACACCCAGACGCAAGACAAACATATTTGTCACATAAATGTGTGCCCCGGCGGGAATCGAACCCGCGACCTCTAGCGTAGCAGTCAGGTATACTAACCACTAGACCAGCGGTCTCGTCAGATTTATACAGATAAATAGGTAATGGTGTCGATTCTGTTGTTCAAAATTATTATTAATAGTATTGCTATCCCTTTCTCATGTACAGGGTTAAATAAGGATGGAAAATTTTAGACCTGTCAAACTAGTTAAATTTAGTAATTTTGAACAACAGAATTGGCACCATTAAATGGGTAATTATCTGTACTCTCACTATTACCGAGAGGCTTAAGCACGGTGAGGTCATACTAACAGTAGGTATCACTCGCGCGATCCAGATAGCAAATTTTGCAAGAAAAATAATATTTTTTTTATTGTATTTAAAAAACAAACAAGTAAAGTTTATTCGCGTAACAAGCGTAACAAAAATATTGCTTTATTTTTTTGAAGCCCATAAAGTTATTAAAACAAAACCCAAAAGCAAACAAAACCTATTCGCAGTGGTAAACTTTGCGCGCTCCTCGTAAGGCGTGACGTAAACGCGCACGTTTGCGGTCGCCTCGTGACTGCCTCACGTGGTTACATCCACCTGAAGTTGGGAATGGTTTGTTTATCTGCTTGGTGAAGGTAAGTTGGATCTTATTACTGTACCTTAAGCCAAGTGTTACCTGCAAATAATCACCCCGAGTCATTTAATTATTACATAACTGGCGACAGGAGATCGTAGGTCGTGTTTAGTAAGACCGACTGATACGTCGATTATTGCCGGTTTAATCCTCACATCAGGGCATAAAGTGATAATGTCAGAACATATACTTATTTGCACTAACCAATGCCTTAAGATCTTGGCGTGATGATATGTATGTATTTTTATACCAATTAGGTGACACACAAGCGTACGGCCCTGATGGTAAGCAGTCACCGTAGCCTATAACCGCTAGCAATACCAGGGTTATCACTAACGCGTTGCCAAACCTATTGTTGATGAGGAGTAACTGTGCTAGCAGCATTACTACTAGCCCTTAGTGGTATAAAAAGAAAATGTTCTAAATAGCACCAAAAATGAAAACACAAGACTTCTCTTCCTGGGATGACGGCCCTTCGAATAAATAGGAGATATATCTCTAGTTTCATTTTAGATGCTTGTGATAGATTCAAACGGTGAAAAGTAGGAGTAAATACTCGTAAGTATCAAATATATATACAATTTGTCACACACATGAAGCATTATGTAGAAATGTTTAAAAAACATTTATTATTCATGCTACGTTACGGCACATTTGAAAGGTTCTTTTAAAATCAAATAATTCAACTGTCGATGTCGCCTGTAGCGTTGCTACAGTGCTACGCTTCTACGGTGCTACGCTTCTACGCCGCCGCGCCGCAGAAATAGAGAGTAAACTTCGATGGTGGGTAAATAAAACGTTTATCAACTATATTTTTTATAAACGTTGTATAGTTTATGTAGAAATATATAGCGAATTAATTATTTTTTAGGACCTCAAAACAACTTCAGAATTCAGATGGATCATCTTAGTAGTTAAGTATTTTTTCGGAGAGGTGACCAAACTCTTATATTTTTAAATTTTATAATGTCGTGATGGCTGAAGTTCCAGATAACTATTGCATAAAACATGATTTCAAATTCGATCCTACAAGTCGTAGACCATCCCCACGCCGTAGCGAGCGTCGTAGCGTCGCCGTCGTAGAGCTCTACGCGCCCTCCAAAATTCATGACTCCCTTTTGAAGTGTAAACTTCTGCAGTGCCTAAAAGGGAATATGTTTGGGAGAGTTTAAAATTTCCCGGAATGCGGGCTATTTTCAATTTAAATTTATTAATAAGGGAGTTTGTAGGTGTGGAGTTCTAGGAAGGTATAACGGATATTTAGGGGTAATTTATGCACGCTTGCCGTGAACTCCGTCGATTTTATTAAGCTTATTTTTTTACCTTTACATGTATTTTATTTAGCGGCTAGTTTATTAAATTATAAAATTAATATGATTAAATGCCAAACGAATCACGAACACCCACCTTTAAATGCCAATTAAGCGTGCTGCACACCTTCAGTTTTAACTGTACAGTCGAACTGTGCAGTCAATCGTACGTGTGTAGGCAAAGCTGACAAATATGCAGTTGAACTGACAATCGTGATCGAACGTGTGTAGACACTAGGGGCGTCAGTTATAACTGCACAGTACGACTGTGCAGTTAAAACTGAAGGTGTATAGCCCGCTTTAGTTTTAACCCAATTCGGACTGGATTTATTATTTATATAGTACAGCTAGTCAATAAAAATATCTTAGATTTTTGTTGCATTAGGAGCAAATAACAATTTATATAACAAATATTTTCACATTCGACACAAAAAAATCACTGTCATTGAACACTGTGTAAGTGTCACAGACCTAGGATTGTTTTCGGTAAGTGTGTAAATGTGACTGAAGCAGAAAAAATATTACAGTTAAAAAGAAAAATATCGGCTTATTATCTCGGCAACTAGCTTCAAAAATAAATAGCCGAGGTGGCAACACCGTTATTATGGGCGAAATACATCATTCCCACGCAACCTCACGACGTAAAAGTAGTTCTCACTTCATTTAAAAAAATCACTGATATTATTATTTTTACAACGAACTAGCTGACCAGCATTGTTTTGCTAAAGAAATTATATCTATTTAATTTTTAATCAAAGAATTAAAAAAAAATGGGTTGGACTTCCCTTATCACTAAGGTGTATTAAAAATAGTGAATTAACTATTCTCTAACCTACCGAATATACACAAAACCATCATAAAAAATATATCAAGCCGTTACAGAGGAATTTGTTACAAACAAACACTGTGACACGTATATTTTAAATATTGTAGAAGATTTATGTCAAACGTAACAATTAACAATGTATTTTAATGTATTCGGTCCACTATTTTACTCTGATTGAGCATTAAGTTTTGAAGGGGCCCGGAAAATCAAGCACATTAAAATGGAACCAATAGTAAATAACATTTTTTTTATACCAAGCATACGGCCCACCTGATGGTAAGCAGTCACCGTAGCCTATAGCTACTAGCAAAACCGGGGACATGACTAACGAGTTGCCAACCCTGTTGTTGATGAGGACTCACTCTGCTAGCAGCAATACTACTAGCCCTGCGTATCTCGTGGAGCACTGGCATTAACCGGCAACCATACTTACGGCAGAAACACAACACTGCATCAAAGTAGTTATTTGACTGCGGTCTTCTGTAAGGCGGAGGTACAGTCCCCAGTCGGGAGGCTCATAACGGCATATTAATGGAAACACCCACGGGAGATCCCAATTCGCCCTACCTCTCCTAAATAAACGTACTATTATAAAAAAAATCAATCAAGGAAGACGTAGCAATACTTTCACTCATTGACACTTTTCCAATCGTGTAGGTCTCATAAATAATCTCATTTATATTTCATTGTTCTATAATAATCAATGCCAAGATACAGAATAACAATATATTGCCGCCTTTACTGAACGCAATCAGGTAAAAACTGAAGCCGGAGAGACCTTCTTTCTTATTTGAGAGGTCGGCTGCGTTTGTCAGGTGTGGTATTTGAAGTGTCTGTACCTATAACACGACTACTCTACAATCATCACCGTTAGTATAATGACTGAATCTTATTCATCTAAACTAGTATTATAGAGAGAAAAGATTTTGATTTTTTGTAAATGTGTATTTTTGTGTCTATTGTATTGAATAGTTTGTATTGAATAGGCTCCGAAACTACTGGACCAATTTCAAGTATTCTTTCAACATTAGAAAGCTACATTATCACTGAGTAGCATAAGCTACATATTATACTAGCGGCCCGCCCGGCTTCGCATGGGTAGACAAAATATTTGATAAATGTCTATAGGCTCCGAAACTACTAGACCGATTTCAAAAGTTCTTTCACCGTTAGAAAGCTACATTATCACTGAGTAGCCTAGGCTATATATTATACTAACTGCCAGCCCCGGCTTCGCACGGGTAGACATATATTTGATGAATGTCTACCCGTGCGAAGCCGGGGCGGGCAGCTAGTTTTGTATAATATTGTATGATAGAGGCTGTAACAGAAGTGGGTTAGAAAAGCAAGAAGAACACCTGGATGAGGTAAGTAAATAAATAGTTCAAACTGTAATGCTTTTTATTAGAATTAGAAATGACTATTTCAAAAGGAATAGTTACCAGAAATCTTAAAATTTATTTTCCTTCGCACAAAATAGGCTACGTTTTTTATTTAAGCGAAACTCTTTCTTGTCCAAACTTAAGACTTACATTTAATAAATTTATGGGCCAAAATCTAAATTGCCATCGTTAAAATGATTAAGAAAACCTCTCACCGTAAATAACTATTTCTAGCGTGTTTGTACGTTTTTACGTAGCATTTATCATCTAATTTTTTTTTTTTTTTTTAATATAAGTGTCAGCAGGCACGCGATGCGTATGTAGTGACTGCGTTATAAAGTTCGTTTACAAGTATTTGTAGGTATATTTTGTGAGTATTGGAGGTTTGCTATCGTTTGGATTCACAATGTATTCTACATAATATGTGCGTGTCATAAACAAATATTCAACTAAATTCATTCTACTACTCGTTTCAAGTGGCCTCTAAGTACGCCTATTTTTTTACAGACAGATTAATCACATTTAGATTATATGTGAGGATGCTATCAATTTGACATTGAGTTTTTGACAACATATAATAATATATACATCTCCTATCTCCTTCAATTCTTGAACATGGAAAGGGAGAATGTGAGTCATTTTCTTCATAAATTAATTTCGGTTGAGCCGTCTGATACTCATAATATAAGCACGTAGTTATAAGGTGCCTTGTACTAATATCCGAACATTATTATTATAAACACTACGTTAATGTATGCAAGATATATACAAGCCAAGTGCTAACACAGTTTGCAGCCATGCTAAGCATTCAACCGCTTCAGCAAAGGAGGCGAATAATTAATTAAACCCATCTCGCATCAATATCTCGTAGTTCACACAAATGTGTACTGTATATCAATCGAACATGCGACCCACCGGATCAAATGGTCGACAAAGTGTGAACATTAATTTAGTAAAAGGCTTTCAATCCATTTTATATCAGGAAAATTGAGTGCTCACGACAAATAAAATATAAAAGCATCACGTGGAACCCTTACTTTATGATAGATTTGTACAGTCCGATTCATATTACCAAACATTGAAACGTAAAATACAAAGCACCAATTGCAGCTATATGATTAAGTAGTCAAAATATATAATAACTAGAGAATCGCCCCGGTTTCGCAAGGGTTTACAATATATATATATATATATAGTGTAAATTGACGGATTGATATAACTATATATACAAGGTGTAACCACAATTGTGTATGTATCTGAAACTATACTAAAGTACCCATTATTACGAACAACTTTTCTATATACGACTTTCCCCAAAAGTCAATAGTTTTTGAGTTATAAGTGTCTAAAGATTTCATGACAAATAAGCTAACGCAACCCTATCATCAGCTGTGTTTCATATTTGGGGTAATGACCGCAACTGCAAAATGGCCGACGGACGCTACCTATCCGCATGCCCTATCCACAATACCGACAAAGGAGTCAAAGGCACCGCCGCACGCGCCAACTAGCCTACGCGGCTCTTTCGGCGCATGTCCTTTGACTAATTCGTTTTACCGCCATTGCATAAAAGCCTAAAATATTTTTTATAGGCAAAATTAATTTCTTTCATGGGCTTCAGTTCAGTCGCTCTAAGCAGCTAAAGGCATTCGGGTGTCGTGAGTCGTGTGTTTTTATTCGGATTATTGTAGTTATTGTTATTAATAATTCTGTTATTGTTATTGCTTATTAGTATTGTTTTGTGTCAAAAATGTCGACGGAAACCTACACCAATCAGGAAGACTATTATGTTGTGCATTGGTAGATTTGCGATGGATGTAGGTACGTTTGAGAGCATCGGGGGCTCTCCGCAAGTGTTTCGATACGTGATATTCTTAAAGTTAACAAATACGTGACGTGTCCGATCAAATAAAGCAACATAATCATTAGAACAGGTAAGTTTTAGATAATTTGAAATCAAACAAACAGGTAGACGTAAATGGATGCACAATCCACTGTTACTGAGTAGGTTAATTTCAGCCGGTGCGGCACGTGTAAGGCGCTTTATAGTTTACCGCCTGCCGCCGCGCGCCTCATTCATCGAATAATGCATAGCTATAGCTCAAGAGGGTTGCTACTATTTTGAAATAAATTGCATAACTTAATTTTAGTATGAAATTAAAAACATACGATCTCCGAGTCGGGACGTCGGCTGTGTAACAATCACAGGTGATACTTTGTATTGCCTAAATATCAGGACTCCCTTTCCGATAAACCTTGTATACATATACACTTGCGAATATTAGAATTAGAATATAATATAAATATATATCTATATATATCTGTAGTATATATATATATATGTATCTTTCCTCAGGAATCGCTGGGTCTATTAGTGCAAAACCGCATTCAAATCCGTTGCGTAGTTGAAGCGACTTTTTTTATACCACTAAGATGGCCAACAAGCATACGGCCCATCTGACGGTAAGCGGTTATCGTAGCCTATGGACGCTTGCAACACCAGGAGTATCAACCTCACGTTGCAGACCCTAAACTTTGTTAAGATGTTCCGTTTGGGAGTTGGAAATTTATTTTTAAAAATCGTATAAGTATCGATAACTATTTTTACGAAACATACAGATTCTCTATAAATCTAATCTATAAAACATATACACATGGTTTTTGTAAAATAAAATAATTTGAAAGCCATCGTTTGTGTTGGAAGGGTAAACATTTGCGCTCGACTGTACTTTATATTGATTGACGGCTGCCCTCTAGTCCCACGGGCAAACTATCGATCCGGTATAACAGTGTAGTGAGGCAGGGCGCTATGGCTGTGTTTGATATAAAGAGTGATCTGATGGAGATTTTGGATATCTGGAACATTCTTTTTTAAATAATAATATACTGATGGTATGTTGAGTAGGTATATCGTGCTTATTAGATTCACCTTAAGGATTAGTCATGATAATCTACAATCGTTAACGCTATAGAAAACAAAGGAAATGTATGAGAATTTAAAACTTTTACGTTATGTCACGTGGTCAAGTTTTTACTTGGCATACTTTTCTTTCATTTTCTATAGCGTTAACGATATACATAGTAAGCATGGCTACAGGTACTGTGCGGGTAGCGAGAACACCTTCCGACTACCTATTCATAAGCGTAACTCTCAAAATGTCAAAATTTCGCAGGCGCAGCGGTGGCTTTAGTGGTGTTTACGGTCACCAATGAACTGATGTTGAAGCCAGACGGAAACTGCTGGAACTCTCTTATAAAACAAATGTAACCGAGCCGCATTTGGGCTTCGTGGAATTGACATGTCCATGCATTCTGGCTATAAGTGCCGTATATTCATATAAATGGTGTATTACGTGTTACCTTGATTGATAAAAGACAGATTTCATAGTCTCGTAAACGAAAATTACTACTCAGTTTAAATAATCTTGGTTGGAGGAGCCAGTGTGATTAGTCACGCGATTACCGATGTAATGTCAAAATAACAGCTTTTTACTAAATGCATACGACGGAACACGCTACTGATAAAAAAAAACTGTCTGTCTGTTTGTCTATATGTTACGGGTAATCTCCGAAACGGCTGAACCGATTTTAACGGGAATTTCACTGGCAGATAGCAGATTTTACTGGGCGTTACTTGTATTGTGGAAAAATAAATAGGGTTCCGCACTACAAATAAAAATCCCATGAAATTCTTAACAAAATACGAACGGCTGAACGGATTTGAACAGGGCTTACACTGGCAAGTAGCTTTTGTTATAAGGCGTAAATCGGGCTTAATTTATTTTGGAAAAGTAATCAGAGTACCGCGCAACAAATAAAAACATTAACTAGCCGTGGTGGCCTTGTGCTTATAGCAACGGCCTGTCTTCTGATGGGCCCAGATTCAAATCCCGGCTAACTCATTGGTACAAATGAGATTTCTAAGCTTAAGTACAGTGATTAAGCACACCATGAGCTAAAAAGAGAGGTAGTGCAAATTGGGATCTCACTGGTTTTCCCATTAATATTGGAGCCGCCCAACTGGGGACTGTACCTCCATCTTAAAGAAGACCGCAGTGAAATAACACTACTTTGATGTAGTGTTGTGTTTCTGCGGTGAGTAAGGTTGCCAGTGCTCCACGAGGATACTCTGGGCTAGTAGTAATGCTGCTAGCAGAGCGACTCCTCTCTCGTTAGTGATACCCCTGGTATTGCTAGCGGCTATAGGCTACGGTGACTGCTTACCATTAGGTGGGCCGTATGCTTGTGTGCCACATAAATGGTATATAAAAAAAAACATAAACAAATCGACTGACATTGCAAAAATCCAGCGTAGTGGGACACATCTTCTAATTTAATCTAGCCTATTGCTTCCCACTGCTGGGCGAATGCCTCCCCTTCTACTTTGGATACGCATATAAATAAAATTAAAGGAACACTCTGGATAAGAATAGACTGGCTTTTATACTTATACTTTTAAGTTTACAAGAAGAAATGGTCGAACGATTAGCTTTATTGTATTCGAACATTACACTATAATATTAATTTATTGTATATATTAATTATGTTATAGCCAATATTAAAAATACAGATAGTTAGATTGTCGACGATCCCAAGCTCTCAAGCGGCTTAGAACCACTAAGTCTTAGGAGAGATTTTGCCTCCCTGTGTGTGTTCTACCGCTTGTATAACGGACAGTGTTCCAAGGAATTGTTTGACATGATGCCCACGGCAACATTTTACCATCGCACTTCTCGCTACCGGCGGGGAATTCATCCCCCCACGTTGGAACCAAAATGGTCCCGAACTGCGCGGTTCCAAAAGAGCTTCCTCGCGCGCACAATTAAACTGTGGAATGAACTCCCCGCCGTGGTTTTCCCAAAGGAGTACAGCATGGCGTTCTTCAAGAAGGGTGTGAAGAGATTTTTGAAGGGTCGGCAACGCGCGAGTGATGCCCCTGGTGTTGCAAGCGTCCATAGGCTGCGGTAACCGCTTACCATCAGGCGGGCCGTATACTTGTTTGCCACCTTAGTGGTATAAAAAAATAAAAAAAAAGTTGTACGCCCATATTTAAAAAATACAATATGCTCACTTTACCAAGCATATACATTTTAGAAGTCTGCCAACTTGTAAGAAAACACACATTTCTTTACCAAATGTGAAGATGTACCGACTAAATACACATTACGACATAAATATAAATTAAAGCTGCCCACTTCCCGACTAACACTACATTCAACCAGCCCCTTCATAATGGCAACATAAATATACAATAAAACGCCCGAAACTATAAGACAAGAATATAAAAAAACGAATAAAAGATTTATTACATAAGAAATGCTACTACACTTTACAAGAATGTATAAATGACAAACATAAATAAAACACCGTCCACACACATACATACATAATTATATACATAAATATAAGATTTATTATTACGTAAGTAAGATAGTGCCTCTCGACATTACTGTGACCTAACCGGGTTTCTTGTTATAACATCAATAGTTATTAGTACCATTGTAAGTAATTGTAAATAAATAAATAATATAATTCATTGGACTTGTACGTAGTATATTATCTACTCTGAGATTGGATTAAGAGTGGCGGTGATACCCGTTCAAGTCGCTAGATGGCGCTGACTGTATTTTTAAACGCGCTTATGTTTGTTTTTCCGATAAACTTATATGGTGAAGTGGCAACCGGCTACGTTACAGTCGTTTGCGACGTTCCTCTATTGCGCTTGAAAACGTTTGCTAGGGAGTAGGTGGGATTATTTGCATTTCGTTGATTTCGCTTATTATTTCGTTAGGTTTGCTAAGGTTCATTAGCAGGTTTGTTGTTATAACAATTCGAAGATTTGAATAGGTTAGGAATTTTATGATAGTGACGGGATTACTTATTATTACATAATTATTACATTAAAAAGTACTTTTAATTGAATACTTTAATTATCGGTACTGCTGTTTTGTTGTCCATATACTAAAGGTCGTTGAGCTTACTTGTGTTTGATTTCGCAAGTTAATATCGTAAAAAATGACGATAATATTAAAAGACGACGACGAACTTAGTGGCTACCAAGTAGTCGGTATGCCCAAAGACGGGTCTTGTCCCTTCCATTCAATATCTTTCTTGGTGTATGGTAGAACTGACTCAACTTGCAGTATCAGATCTGCTATAGTTGCATACGTTGCTGAACATTGGGACGAAATGCAAGTGTACACGTGTGATGCTGATGGTGACGTATACACGAGCGCGCAATCCTACACGAGCGATATGATGAAACCCACTACTTACGGCTCAGCTTCTGAGCTTATGGCTGCTGGAAAATCTATCCCTTCACTTTTGAAGTGTATGAAAACGGTATACTAAGAGGTTCCAACGCGAATGGGCAAAACGAAAAACTGTTGCTACTGTAAAAGAATTAGAACCGGAAAAAAATAAAAGAAATATTTGTTATAATAAAAAAAATACACCTAAAAAGAAAAAAAAAATGTGTCAAATAAGAAAATCTAACAAAATAAATCAATATGCCCACGTTTCTACAAAAAGAAGTAAAATCCCACCAAAAACATTCTGTAAAAAACTAGCCTAGTCTCGATGGAGCTGCTTGTTTATCTCTCAAAAGTAATGAAATCTAGACAAAGTCGTGCCAAGTCTAAGATTCCTTACTGCGATTTCTTTATTATTATAGTTAATGTTGTGCGACTTGGCCGTTGAACATTCTTTATACGTTAGTGGGTACAAGTCAATTTTGTTTACACGTGGAAATTATTAAACCAGGTTTATATGACAGAGTAAAGGGACCTTACTAAGTTAGGATTATTATTTATTGAATGCAAACACACATTTAACATTGGTTTGGGGAATTGAATAAATATTCATATCTATATTAGTATAGTATATAGTATAGAATAGGATAGACGGGTAGACAAAATATTTGATAAATGTCTACCCGTGCGAAGCTGGGGCGGGCCGCTAGTCTACATCTACATCTACACTTATAATATTAGGTCCTTACATATGAAATTGGCGTTTTTCGTACTGGCCACTTTAATCACGAATTTCTCCTCTTTGGTAAGGAATTCCAAATTCAAATTTGTACAGCTATAGACTCATGTATTTGTGCTTCGATGATCGTCATTCATTTGTTTTTTTTCTTCTGTTTTTTTCTGTTTGCGTCACTCATTTTACAAAATGGAAAACCTTAAATATCGCATTATTTACGAGTACGAGTTCCGCCGTGGCACTAGTGCTGCGGAAACAACTCGAAGGGTGAATGATGTGTATGGCGGTCGTGTTGCAAAAGAAAACACAGTTCGTTTTTGGTTCCAACGTTTTCGTTCTGGAAATTTCGACCTGCAGAACAAGCCCCGTGGACGGCCTGAGACTCAAGTTGATAATGAAGAGTTGAAGGCTATTGTGGAAGCGGATCCATCGCAAACCACGTCCGAGTTAGCTGCAGGCTGCAATGTTAGTGATAAAACTGTTTTAATTCACTTGAAGCAAATTGGGAAGATTAAAAAGCTTGAAAGGTGGGTACCTCACGAATTGACTGAAACAAACCGGCAAACGCGCGTCGACTGCTGCGTTACATTACTAAACCGGCACAATAATGAAGGTATTTTAAACCGAATCATTACCTGTGATGAAAAATGGGTTCTTTACGATAATCGGAAGCGCTCAGCGCAATGGTTAGATCCTGGCCAGCCAGCCAAATCCTGCCCCAAGCGAAAATTAACCCCAAAAAAGTTACTTGTAAGCGTTTGGTGGACTAGTGCCGGTATTGTTCATTACAGTTTTTTCAAATCTGGCCAGACTATTACGGCTGATGTCTATTGTCAGGAATTGCAAACCATGATGGAAAAGCTAGCGGCTAAACAACCTAGGCTGGTCAATCGCTCCACGCCACTGCTGCTTCACGACAACGCTAGACCACACACTGCGCTACAGACGCCTACTAAATTAGAAGAGCTTCAATTGGAAAGTCTAAGACATCCTCCGTACTCCCCGGACCTTGCTCCAACAGATTACCATTTTTTTCGAAATTTGGATAACTTCTTGCAAGGGAAAAAATTCAACTCCGATGGGGCAGTCCAAATCGCCTTCAAAGATTTTATTGATTCCCGTCCGACTGGTTTTTTTAGTAAAGGGATCAATGAACTACCTATGAGATGGCAAAAGTGCATAGAAAATAATGGTTCATACTTTGATTAATTAAATATATTATATTAAAAAATATTCGACTTTTTGTTCCTCCCATACAAAACGCCAATTTCATATGTAAGGACCTAATATAATATAATTATAATATTATAAGGCATAATATTATAATATAATAATATTATAAAGAGGAAAGATTTGAATTTTTGTCGTTTTGAATTTTTGTGGATTTGTATTGAATAGGCTCCGAAACAACTGGACCGATTTCAAAAAATCTTTCACCGTTAGAAAGCTACGTTATCACTGAGTAACATAGGCTATATATTATACTAGCTGCCCACCCCGGCTCCGCACGGGTGGACAAAATATTTGATAAATGTCTATGCTCCGAAACTAATGTCTACCCGTGCGAAGCCGGGGCGGGCCGCTAGTCTTTAATATGTATACTAGTATGTATACTGTATATAAACTTCAAATGGATGCAATTCACTCGCAAATTTAACTACCAAATCGGTGATTTCTTCGGAGAAATACGTGCTTTGCGTTGCGGGTATGGAAGAAATATAGTCATTAGCGCGAAATCTTTAGAACTTTTCTCTAATTACAAATGGAATTGATGACTACAATTTATTTTTGGACATTTTTGTTACACAAGGCGCTAGAACCCATTGTAACTCGGTTTGTATTTATACTACCTCGTATACAATGGGTCACTTTAGCACCTTGTATAACAATCTACTATTAAAATGCAACGATATTTCAATGAAAGAAGTAATAACGTAATTATTAGAGCACCGTTCAGCTCTAATTAATCCAACTATACACTAGGGGCAACTAAAATTGAGTCACTAATTTACCTAATTTACCTTTCGTGAATAAATATCTGTAGTGCATGATGATGTATTGGACAAACACTATATGGCTTCAAAATAATATTGTTACAACATAATATTGTTAAAAGTCGTATAAGCCTGGTATAAAGATCTTTGTTACACGAAAGGAGTGGCAAAACCAACTTGGTAGCTTTCATTTTGATCTTTGTAAATACATATGTCTAGAAGAATTTTGTTAAAAATTGTTATATCATGATTGTTACATGAAAAAAGACAGCACTGAGTTTCTTGTCGGCTCTTCGAATCGATGGTAATTTAGACCTTCAGAAGTGCCTTATTGCCTAAGTGCCTAAACTGAATTAACGATCTTCTATTTAGATTTTTTTATAATCATTATCTGGTCATACAATCTAAACCAGTATTGATTAATACGCTTCCTGAGCGCCCCTACTCTAACGTTATTGACATTGGCTATCCCTGGGGTACATACGATATCGATTTTTTGAAAGCGCGTGTGATTTGAACAGTTATATATTACGTGGGGGAGCACTGCGTATCAATATTATTTACCCCGATAGCTTTGATACACGCATCTGACATATTATATTAACAAGTACCTATTTTTAGGGTTCCGTACCCGAAGGGTAACCAAAGGACCCTATTACGAAGACTCTTCTGTCCGCCCGGCCATCCGTCCAACCGTCCGCCCGTCCTTCCGTCTGTCTGTCAGGCTGTATGATGATCCGTAAAAGGAAGACAGTTTAAATTTTCACATAATGTGTATTTCTGTTGCAGCTATAACAACAAATTAAAAATTAATATAAATCCAAAATTAATGGGGGCTCCCCTACTAGAAACGCGGTTTCATGCTTTTTTTGCTCGATCTTAATAATGCTTACAAGTAAACGCTTAAAATTCTCGGAGGGTTTGTATGACGAATTTACTATTACAAACTTATTATTTGCGGTTTGTGCAATAGCCCAATTTGCTATTAAACCTAGTATGTCTTTTACTACGGAACCATCGGTGCGCGAGTCCAACTCGCCCTTGGCCGATTATTTATACTTCTAAATTGGCAAACAAGGGAACTGGATACGGGAGATTATAAATAGTAATTATTCCAACATTTGAGAACAGAATCGCAAAACATAAAACTATATTGCAATTACATCATCATTTAACAGCAATATAATTGATATACGTAGAAATTACCTAACGGTACCACAAATCGCCAACCCATGGAGTTCGGGCCGAAACCACCGAACCAAACACTTCCAAACTGCGGTTTATTAAAATAATTTTATTCAGTGACGTGATGTAATGTTCATGTAAAATGCACATGACTGTTAATTGAAGGTTACACTTAATCAGCAAGCAAATGCTTAAATATATATGAAGCTCCATAAATATGAAGCGATAGCATGTGATTAAGAGTGAATGATAAAATGGCAAAAAAAATGTGTAGAATCAGAGAGAAAGACATTACGCGACGATAAATGACATGAGATAGGGTCGGCAACGCGCGAGTGATACCCCTGGTGTTGCAAGCGTCTATAGGCTACGGTAACCGTTCAAGGCGGGCCGTATGCTTGTTTGCAAATGGTATAAAAAAAAAAGTGCTGGTGGGTATTATTACTGTGTGCTATAGTCTTGTTAAATGACCCCCTCTAGAGACGAAATTTCTTTAACAATCGGACGAAACTTTTTTGAAAATGCCTTTATTTTTTCTCGAATGTCTAAAATTACAACGAGAATGGCCACTTTGGGGGTTAACATATATCGTCAAAGATTTACAATTCATGAGAGCACGGCCAAACATACGCACAATATTTAAAATTCGCTATATATATAGTGCACTTTTAATACGGTAATATTCCTCTCGAATAGTGGCGAGGCGTGCCATCGTAAATGAAAATTCTATACCACGAGAGCGAGTCAAATAACCGTTAAATACTACTATCTTAACATTTAGGCTAATTAAACTCCGGGCCGATCTTCGAGTTTCGATTAGCTTGCATATTTCCCGTTGAATTTTATCTACAATAGGAATACAATAGCCGAGATTAAATGGGTAAGGATGGGTATGGTATATATGTACGTAGTTACATTTTAATCATTTTTATTATATAATAGCTGTGCCCTTCTTATTATCCTAATGAAGCGCCATCGTTTGATTTTTCAACGTACAAAATGCTAAATGCTACTAAAGCTTACCACAATACATTAGTGAAAATCGCATCCAAATCTGTTTAGCCGCTTCTAAGCTCAAACGCACAGACAAACAGACAAAAAACGAACAATCATTGTATTGGGTTCTATTGCGTTGATAAAGGCTCCCAATAATAGTATTTCTCAGACAGACAGCAACCGGTTTCTTTTTTATTATAATTTGTATTGAATTCTCACTCAATAAAATTATTTGAATTCAGCATTTACTTTGATTAGACACAAAAACAGCTTGTCATTGTGTCTCCATTGAAAATATTGCTGCGAATTAAAATTGAAGTTATGCTAAATATTTCCATCGCTTCTGTTATGTTGCAAAAGGGTTACAATTTCCAACTTGCTTAATTAAAACAAAGTATGTAAGTGTGTGGCAGAATTTAATTTGCAAGCCCAACTTAAAGTGTACGACTGAACATCGCAGTGCATTCTAGATTCCCTTGAAATAAAATATTATGAAGCAAGCTTATAAATATTCAACATTTTCAATTAGACAGATGGATTCTCTATTCGCACTTTCGCCTCAAACACTAGCTCTTGAAGTGTATTGGTACTGGCTGTTATGAAATAACCAGCATTGGCATACGTAACATAGCCTTAGCACGAAATATCATTATCACTTTACTCAGTTAGCTTTTCATTAGCGAAATGAATTATTTGAAAAACAATAATTCAGTTGGTGTCTCTGACGTAAATAAAAGAATGGGCACGTTACCTATGACATGGTATTGGATTTACTATCCGTGGATGTAGATAGATGAAAAAATATTTATTGCAATAAATGTAGTACATAAGCGAACTTTTTTTTTATACCACTAAGGTACACAAGCATGCGGCCCATCTGATGGTAAGCAGTCACCGTAGCCTATAGCCGCTAGCAATACCAGGGGTATCACTAACGGGGTGCCAACCATGTTGTTGATGAGGACTCACTGTGCTAGCAGCAATACTACTAGCTCAGCGTATCCTCGTGGAGCACTGGCAACCTTACTTACCGCAGAAACACAACACTACATCAAGTAGTGTTATTTCACTGCGGTCTTCTGTAAGGCGGAGGTACAGACCCCAGTCGGGCGGCTCCAATTTAAATGGGATAACCCACGGGATATCCCAAATCGCCCCACCTCTCTTAAAACGTAATGCTAAATAACATTTTCTTCCAGCTGACCATTGTGTAATACAGAATATAAGTGGTAGTGCTTTACAGAAGTGGGGAGAAGAGAGGTACCTATAGTAATAATAATATAATATGACAACATAAATATAAATAATATATACATACAATATAGTAATTATTAAACTAATTTAATGCTCAATTTCAATAACTATTCTGCTGTGAGATGAAATATTGATATATTCTGGATTTGAAGAAGGAGGCCTTACGATGTACGTACGTCGATGTACTAATAGCGTAGGTAGATGCTTCTACGTCGGCGCACGTACCTAATTAACAAGCTACTGATTTAGATAATATTTTTTTGAGCAAACTGAATATTCAACTTATATACAAGAGAACTTAACCCAATATCTACTTGAAGAGAAATCACCCATTTCCATCTATAATTATTGCATAATCGAATCTGTGTTCACGATACCAAGTGAATATTCATTCCTCTTGATTCTGTAATTGGATGGACGAGTGGTCGGTAGTAATACCGTCGGACGCATAACATCCACAAAGGTTGTTTCACATTCGGAAAGCATCTAAACCTTATCGACATACAATTAAGCATCAATTTCGATTGAGATTCTCTGCAGACACTGCATATCGAAATTGGTATTTCAGTCCTCTGCGTCGATAAACGACTATACAAAGTTGTATTATGCAGGTAGTTAGCTTATGTAAGTCCTTATTGCTTGGCAATGAATGGCGATTTATATATTGTATGCTTATAATTATACGCGTCTTTCCCTTAATACTTATACCTGATTGTGAGGCGATGATAATCTAGAATACCGTTTGTTATAAACGCAATTATTTACTCAAACACAATGATATTATATGTATCATTGGTCATAAATATGAATGTGGAGTAAGCGAGAGTATGAGTAAATAATTTTCCTCTGACATTCTGTAGTATTTGCTTTATAAATAACCGCTTATTAAGTATTACGAACATATACTGAGTTTTTTTATATTTCTACAGAGTTTTGCTTATTGTAAGTGAGTTACTTATAATAATTTGCTTATCTTTTTTTACTTTAAGTTTTTTTTTTTTACTTTAAGTTCATTATTATATAGAAATTATCTTAAAATACTCTCACATCATTTTGCACTACCTACTAAAATACTACCTACCTACCTACTAATAATAACATTTACTTATTACATTATATTATAATAAATAGCTATTAATTGTAATAATATTTATAGATATCGCATGCCGTGGTTGCCTATAATTGTGGCAGCATTTAGTTATAAGTCTCATTGTTAAATTAAAACTATGTTAAGAGTAATGCATGTCATGTTGGCGATCCTTAAATAAATAAATAAATAAATGTCTAACTCTCAGAATAAGGACTCAGCGAGCTTACGCTAGCGAGTTTAGTCCTTATTCTGAGGTCTTACTAATATTATAAATGCAAATGGATGTTTCTTTTTCGTTTTGACTGTCACTCAAACATGCCATGCTTAGACATAGTACCTAATACTTACCTAATATTATTTTTGACCATACGTCACATAACCTTTTTTTCCAGAAAAGCAAAAAGTTACTACAGAGGATAACCTTACAAATATTAATATAATTGATATTCGCTTCCAAGATACTACATACTTCATACCTTTAGTTAGAAATCAGATAATTTTAGTGGAGATGCGATGCCACAGTATATGTGGCATCGCATCTCCACTAAAATTTGCAATGCATTTCCTCTAAAAGCCAATTTGAACCACAGCACTCAGATACATGCGAGATCCGTCTGTAGTAGCCGCCTCACAAATGAGTCCGTAATGAACTTCCTTGGAGGCAGCGTTGTCTTCAAACTTGCAACTCAATCAAAAGAAAATTAGTTGCAGGAAATTCAGTTTCCGAGCTTCGCAAGAGGGTGTAGAAATAAATGTGTACAGCTTGTATTAGTGGTTTGATGGAACGTGTATTTCTTGTAGACTGTTTTTTTTTAGTTTGAATATTTTATTGTCTTATATATGAAAATAGGAGTTATATACTTATAGGAGCTATATTGTTATATATGTATTCCGAAGAAGCGGGCTTTACGCTTTGCACAGTCGTGGGTGTATAAATAGGCAAGGATAAATTGTTAGGTTTTCTTTTTCTATTTGTGTATTTGATTGATTCTTTTTTTCTTATGTTATTTCAGTCACATAGGTATGTATGATAACTATGGTTTATGGCAATGTTTTGAGACATCATTTCTCATTATTCTATTATATATGAGTGTGTAATTAAAGCTTTATGTGTGAGCAAAAATACACAATTTACACATGTATTTTCAAATAACAAGCACGGCGAAAGTAAACAACTATAGATTTTCCGTCGAACTACCTACCCCCTGTCGAAAACATTTACACCGCCGACATTTCGTCGCCATTTATATTTAATAATAACGACCCCACTGAGGGTGAGCAGTGAACACAAAAATCAATACTGTCTGGTTGGGGAGAAGCCCTCCGAAAATCCCTCCTGCATCCTCGTCAAATATCTGCATTTGAATCGGCCGAATTGCAACCACGCATCGCGCGTGGATGGTGCACACACACACATTCACATGCCTAAACTAAACTGAAACTCACATGCACACATAGACATACCTACATTATATTACGGCGTGTCCACCACATAACACACCACAACCAACGTACACTTCTCAATCCAGCGAAGCTATACATTGATATTGCTAGCAATTTGTGATAAATTATGCGCGTAACTTAAGTAATTTGATACATATAAGTAAACGGTTATTTTGCTACTTTGGATATTAAGCAGTGATACAAAGGAGTTCTCGTGTAATAATTTATCTTAAGCTAACAAACTCTAACAACCCAGGTTTAATTTAACACTAGCTTTTTCCCCGCGACTTCGCCCACGTAGCTATATAGTATAGTATATATTACTATATATACTACTACCCGATTTTCCGTAGGAATTAAGCATTTCCTAGCGGTAAAAAGTATCCTACGTTCATCAGGAATAATGTCGGCTTCTAATGGTAAAAGATTGCATTTCGGAGCCATTACAATATTAGTGTAGACTAGCGACCTGTCCCAGCTTCGCACGCATGCGTTACATACAAAAACCTAGAAGAATCACCCCGTCTATTATTGAGAGCTGCCTTAAAATCCGTTGCGCAGTCTAAAATTTAAGGGTACAGAGGCGGGAAGTGAAGTTTGACGAGACCGCTGGTCTAGTGGTTAGTATACCTGACAGCTTCGCTAGGGGTCGCGGGTTCGATTCCCGCCGGGCAAACATTTATGTGACAAATATGTTTGCCTTGCGTCTGGGTGTTTGGTATGTATTATAAGTATGTATTTACAAACAAAAAAGTATATAAGTATTGTATCAGCTGCTGGTTCCCATAGTACAAGCTTTGCTTAGTTTGGGGCTAGATGGCGTTGTGTGATAATGTCCAAACATTATTATATTATTATTAAGTTACTTTTTTTACTATGTTGTGATGTTCAAACATCTAAATCACCTAACTGATATGTAGCTTCGAAGCAGTTTTCTTTTAAGACTTACGCATGCGTACAAAAGGCTAATAATTTTGGAAAAAAAACTAGTATACTGAAACATTGAGTGGCCAACTAATTGCTATTAATTACTAGTCCGCATCAAAAGGAGGATAATGTTGTCTATGTCTTTGGCAGATTCTGTAGCCTAAACGATTAAAGCATTTTAACATATGAGGTTTCGTTTTGTAGTAGTGCCAATATTAATGTATTGGATCGTATATAAATCTGATTTTAAAAAGAAAATCACTAATGTATAGTATCACCCCTGGGTAGCACAGGCTATTATCGCTTCAACCACACGACCAACACGGCTCCCAATTTTGTATTCAATTCTGAATAAAGGAGAGTTATTCCAAATTTCTCGAGAATGAAGCTGAAGTAAATTATTGAATCTCGTATCTCCGTATTTCATTGTCGGTACTCGGTAGTAGATAGCTATTTGTATGTAAATTTTAGCCAGCGTGGGTACCTACGTCTTATATACGTGGCACTTCCACTTAATTTCTATCAAAAGTCCCGGCAACTAATTTATTGGGTCTTATCGGAAGAATTTATGTTCGCCTCTTGTTGGCAACTTTCTAGATAGTGTTGAGGAAATTGATTTTGTTCTTCAACGAAATGCTTCGAGCATTTCCGTGAGGTAATTTAAATTAAACACTAAGATCTACATAATTATTTATCTATAATATTCCGACACAACAATACAATGTTAAGCAACCTCAAGTATGTATGGATGGGTGGCCATCCATACTATACCGAGTCCCCTCCGTTCTTCGGACTACGTTAAGCAATAAGTCGTAAATTCGTATTGCGCGTAAAATGGGTTGCAAAATGTTTGTGCAAAAATCAGCTAACCACACATAAGACACATCAGGTTAGATTTTGAGGCGACCCCAAAAATTTTGGAATAAGATCAGAGTGATGATAAGATGGCGTAACAGAAACATCTCAAGAACCACCAAAATAAAATTGTTGAGAACACTAGTCTTCTCAATCTTCCTGTAAGGAGTCGAGTCCTGGACCATAAGATCTGAAGAAAGACATAAAATTGACGCATTTGAGATGTGGTGCTGGCGTAGGATGTTGCGGATACCCTGGACTGCTTAGCGGACTAATGTGTCCATACTCGCAGAGTTAGGTATAAAAACACGGTTGTCCACTATCTATACAGAATGCCTACAAAGAATCCTCTCATATTTTGGTCACATAGCGAGGCGCGAAAATGACAGCCTAGAGAAGCTAGTTATTCTTGGCAAAGTGGAGGGGAAACGACCACGCGGGCGCTCTCCATCCAAATGGTCGGACCAGATTCGAAATCTAACTGGGCTCTCCCATCAGCTCCGCCCTACGACAGGCCGAAGACCGCTGCCGGTGGAGAAGGGTTGTAAACAAACTCCAAATCAGACACGACCTTCAGTCATGAAGAAACGACTAAGAAGAAGCAGATGATAAATATTCGGGCACAATAACCAATAGTGTTACTATTAATAAGGATTAATTCTATCATGCATCTATCTCCAACAGTGCCGATTGAGTTTCAAGCAATACTAATACTTATTACAATACTATAAATGCGAATTTGAGTTTGTACCTTCACACGCCTTAAGAACTCAACCGATGATCATGAAATTTGCACACACGTCGTTACAGAAAACTACATAGGATACATTTCATTCAGGAAAAAGCTCATGCCAACATGTCAACGCATGCCAAGCTGCTAGAAGAACCTAGTTTCCTATAAAATGGACGACACCAGCTTAGTAAACATTAACTAAACGAATCTCAAAGTTAAAATACTTAAAGTAAGCAAGAAAAATCCATCTGAAGTAAACGAATTAACGCCGTAGATAGATGATATCGCGCCCCGTCGCTTCGTCGACTCGCTGCAGTCATTAGACGGAAGATACACTGCGAGCCACTGATAGCAGAGACGGATGTTTTAATAAACTGAGATAGCTACCTGCTTTTTAATAATAAGGGCAATGGATATTGAAACGCGCGCAGAAAGAATTTAATATTATTCAAATACTACAATATACCTATAAATAAGAGAGAAAGATCGGCAGTTATGGAGGGATATTTATAAAAAAAAACAAATAGTGCCTATTTATATTCATTCATTTAATTATTGAAATGTGTTGTGTACCTAACAGACGGACAACAAAGTGATCTTGTAAAGGTTTCTTTTTTCCTTTTGAGGTACAGAACCCTAGAAAAAAAAACGATGTATGTAAACTAAAATTATACAAAAGTTAAAGCGTACGGTGATAATATGAATTTAGCTCCGCTCACTCCCATCCTACTCAACGCCTTCTTAAAATGGTCGCGGAAGAGGCAAGCTGATGTTTAACAAAACCGATATGTCATCAAGATATTTAAATGCAAACTTTTCCTATTTAAAACATGACTTACTTTGACTTATGTTCCTGTGTCCCCAAGATGGGGCAGAGGGCTTCCACAGTGCTCCGCCATCCCGCTCGGTCTTGAGCTTCGCGCTTCATCATTTAAAACATAACATAACCAATTGTCCAATGTAACATAAGCTTCAGTATTGTTTTTTTTTATACCACTAAGGTGGCACACAAGCATACGGCCCACCTGATGGTAAGCAGTCACCGTAGCCTATAGCCGCTACCAATACCAGGGGTATCACTAACGGGGTGCCAACCATGTTGTTAATGAGGACTCACTGTGCTAGCAGCAATACTACTAGCTCAGCGTATCCTCGTGGCGCACTGGCAACCTTACTTACCGCAGAAACAGAACACTACATCAAGTAGTGTTATTTCACTGCGGTCTTCTGTAAGGCGGAGGTACAGTCCCCAGTCGGGCGGCTACAATTTAAATGGGTTTACCCACGGGTAATCCCAAATCGCCGTACCTCTCTATTTTTTAAAAGCTCATGGTAAGATTTATCACTGTACTTAAGCTTACAAAAACTTTTCCTATTTAAAACATAACATAACCTATTGTCCAATGTTACATAAGCTTCAATATTTTTATGCTACCTATTACAATGTATCTTCTATAAAGTCTTGAAAAAAACAACTATACAACACCTAAAGGTTTTTGTCCTGATGATCCTGGTCAGAATACTAAGACAAAGTTACGAAATTCTTGTATTGTCATCGGCCCTTATGTTTCATATCAACGACGTATAGATAAAAATATATACTTTTTTTTTATTAATTCCAGCCTTTAGGAAGTGTTATCCAGAACAGGTAATCCAGAATTACCCGTACACCCACCAATTAGGCCAGTTGGAGCACGGGTCACGACCCTTCTATACTTGTCAAAATCTCAAAATAATCAGATATCTGAGAGTTTGTGCAAATGACGTTGAATGAATCCGTTAGATTTGATACATACATAAACGTGAATGAAGCTAACAAAAGCGGGCTAAAATAAAAACACAGGTACGTGACAACGGGTGAGTCTGTCGATGTTTTCCAGACGCATTTCGAGACTACAATTTGTATATAAAGGCCCAAGCTAATAAAGTTTTTGCTCTTGGAAGAGAACGCAAGACTAGGTAAGCGCATTACTGCCGAGACACGGAAGCGACTCGGTCACATCTCATAATACATATATGTTATCTATATCTTTATCTATATCTATAGCTAGCGTATCAGGCTCGTAGCATCGTAGTAGTTCGTAGCTCGTAGCTAGCGTAGTGTGCGGACATAAATACACACACACAACAAGGATTGAACTTCAATAAATTGAATATTCCTTGAAGTACGAGGATGGTTCTTACGGAGAGCAAAATTTAAAGAACTGCCTGAAAAAATCTAAAAGCGGGTAAACAAAATATTTGATAAATGTCTATCCGTGCGAAGCCGGGGCGGGCCGCTAGTATAAAATAAAAGTAGAATTTGACGCTAGCTCTATCGTAATCTAATACTGGTAATCATTTCGTAGGAAGTAGCCTAGTTATGACACGGCCGTAGGATAGGTATAGCATATTCTGACGCTTGAGATATTTTTTGTTTATTTATTACCAATGGCCAATGGCCATTATTAATTTCTTTAAAAAAATGTTTATTGTAGAAATTAATATATAATGACTCTTTAAAACAGATTAAACTATTTACAAAAACATATCTTAACCTACCTACTTATAGATAAAAGATCTGACCCAAACCGGAATCATGCGGGAACGTTTATTTAATTCGAATGGCTACAAGACAATTATTCAAATTAACAAATAAAACCACAGTATAGGTCGCGGCACGAAACTCTAGCGCTGACCGTTATTGCGCAGAAGTAAAAAATAAGGTGTCTTGGCGGGGTACAGGGGTGAAGGGCGAGCGTGCGTTGCGCCGATTGGCTCTCCAGTCGTACTCCGTCCCCCGTGCCGATACGACGCTCCGCGCACTTCCAGTGTACAGTCGCGTTCTGAATTGTTTTGTTGTCATCGTTAATTTTTGTTGTTGTTTTTTGTTAAGTTTGTTTTGTTGATTTGTTTGTTGTGTTTGTTAGTTTATTCACTGTTTGATTAAGTTTGAACAGTTTTTAAACAGTGAAAATGCCGAGGCCGAAGTTTTCAAAACAGTATTCCTTCGAATACTGTTTTGAAAAGACAGGCACGGAAAATGGTGTTTGACGTGCATTGTTTTCTGAAAAGGGAATCGAATGATTTCATTAATTCCCTGAAACAAATTCAAAGTGAAATTGGCGAAGCTGCGAGTATTTTACTCGATTCTGACCGCAGCACTGTAGATATAAGTGAAATAAAACAAACTGCAGAAGTTATTCAGGCGGGAAATATAAAATTAAATAGTATAATTAGTGACTTACAGAAAATTCAGAAAAGGACAGCTGAATCTACAAAGACGTCCATAGCAACGGTAAGGAAAATCTCCACTGAAGCCAATAATTCCGACTTATTATCAGTATTTAGAACACCAGGCAAAAAACGCTCCAGATCAAAACCGGTCACAGATATTGATAACTTTGATCAAGGATTAATAAAGAGGTGCATACATAACTTTCATAGGACAAATAATGAACTTCCCACCGTCGGAAAGTTGAGAAAGAAGCTAGAGGAAGATATAAATTTCAAAGGCTCAGAACGAAGTCTTCGACGAATAATTAAGAGTTTAGGGTTTCGGTGGAAAAATACTGAAAACAATCGAAAAGTACTGATTGAAAGTTCAAATATACGTTTACTACGTATCGAATACTTACGCAAAATAAAACAATATCGCCAAGAGGGAAGGCCCATCGTATATACAGATGAATCTTACGTAGATTCATCGCACTCTGCTCCAAAAGCCTGGACCGATGGTACTACAAAAGGTCTCAAAAAACCTATCTCCAAAGGACAGCGGGTGGTCATTGTCCACGCAGGATCAGAGGCTGGGTTCATACCGAACGCACTGTTAACTTTTAAAGCTGGTGCGAAATCAGGCGACTACCACGACAATATGAACTACGACAACTACGAAAAATGGCTGAGGACACAGTTATTGCCGAACTTACCGCCTAATTCTGTCGTGGTAGTCGACAACGCATCATACCATAATAAACAATGGGACCTTGCACCCACTTCTAATTCCAAAAAAGCTGACATGCAGGGTTGGCTTACTGAAAAGGGCATACAATATGAGGAAACTCTACTAAAACCTCAACTATACAATTTAATACGGGCTAACAAAGATAGATTTAAAACATTTTCAATTGACAGGATACTAGCAGAGCAAGGACATCAAGTGCTAAGACTGCCACCATACCACCCAGATCTAAATCCAATCGAAATGGCATGGTCTGACATAAAGCAATATGTAGGCAGTAAAAATGTGAAGTGGAGTGTTGCTAAATGTATAGAACTAATTCAAGAAAAAGTTTTGCTGATGGGTGCTTGGGATTGGGGAAAGTTATGCCAAAAGGTAAAGGACATAGAAGAGCAATATGTCAAGAGTGACCATGTCGTGGATTTGGTTACAGAAGAATTCATCATTCGCGTTGATGGTGACAGTTCAGAGGATAGCCTTGGTGAGTCTGATGACGATGACGCTGTTAGTGCCGACGACCGAAGCAGCCCTGAGCCGGGGCCCTCAGTAAGCAAAAGGCCCTGTTGGGATACTATTGAAGGTGTAAGACCATTGTCTGATTCGGACTAGATATCGGAAAGGAGAATGCGGTGTCTGATGTCCACACCCTGCCGAACTCGCAGGTTTCTTCTATCCTGAGAAGAAACTTCAGTAGGTTCTTATGTAATTCGGACTTAATATAATTTTTTTTATTATTTGGTATTTAATATAAAAATTTACAAATCCGATAGTGTATTTATTTTTCTACTCCCCATAAACTTGTTAAAAATTATATTGTAGGTAACATGAAGTAATATTTGCGTGCGTGACAGTACCCATACGCAGTTAAGTTCCACATTTTGTTCACCGCTAGACTTACTATTTGACTTTACATTAAAACATTATTTTGCTGTTTTTAACTAAGCAATTAAATTACTAATTTGTATTGCGTGCGCGATGGTACCCATGCGCAGCTATCCCCTCCACGTTTCGCTCAGCGCTAGAGTTTCGTGCCGCGACCTATAATACACTCATCTCGCAGTACTCCAAGCATGCAAGCGAACCCCGAACACGTCACAGTCGCGAGTTAGTCTCCAAGAGGGCGTTTAGCGCAGAGAGAGTGCGAGGGACAGGAGAGTGAGTGCGCGATACTGTGCGTACTATATTGTTAATACCTCAGAATAATAACTAAAGCTCGCTAACTGAGGTTCATACATATAGATTACATCGTGCTATGCTGCAAAAACCTGAATTTGAATTTGGAACGTATGTTTATTTTGACAGCGGTCAATAGCCGCTTGTCACAAAGAAGAAGGAAAAAACCTAAAAAAAAATTTGAAAGGCAACCTTATTTGTACATAGTATATTATCTACTCTACTCTGAGCTCGTATCTATCTAAATTGCGGTTGTATTCTCTTGGACTAAATTTATACCTTTGAACTTTTATATCCTGTCCTGTATTTGTGAGTAATATGAATGAGGTAAGCACACAAAGTTTCAAGACTAGGTTAAATAAAGTTCGCTAGTAAAGTCAAACAGTAAATGTGGTGAGTGCAACCGTGCCGTGTACCGTGTGTACCGTGTACCATGCACAGTCCACCGTAAATAATATGTAAACTAAATGTAATACTCTAGCTGTGCCCGTGGCTTCGTACGCGTGGAGGTAATTTTGTTTCCAATTTCATAGGTACAAATTTTAAGCACAGAACTGGTAATTATTTTTCTTCAATAAAAGTTAGTTATGTATACTACGTTACGCCCGACGTTACATGAACTATCTGCCAGTGAAAGTCTCTGTCAAATCGGTCCAGCCGTTTCGGAGATTAGTCGGAATAAACAGACAGACTAAAATAACATAAATAGTTTTTTTGTTATTTGTGCCATAATTCTTTCATATGCATTCAGTAAAAAGCTGTACAAACAAACATTTTTATTTTTTGTGTAGATATATTATGTTACTAAACAAGAATACGTACATAGTTCCTTCAAATATGGAACAAAGTTAAATTGAACATTATGGCTTATGTAAATTTCGTATTCAATGTATATAAGCATTTGTAACGAAAAGCAGCACTTTATTAAAGGAACTTTGTTATTTAACATGTATACAGATTGTAACAGGTCGTTTTAAAACCATTTTTAAAACAAAAAAATGGTTAATGGGACTGCAAACAACGAAGACTTACCTGTCTCTATTACGTTATTTTTTCTAAGAGAGGTAGGGCGATTTGGGACTTGCCATGGGTTATCCCATTTAAATTTGAGCCGCCCGACTGGGGACTGTACCTCCGCCTTACAGAAGACCGCAGTGAAATAACACTACTTGATGCAGTGTTGTGTTTCTGCGGTAAGTAAGGTTGCCAGTGCTCCACGAGGATACGCTGAGCTAGTAGTATTGCTGCTAGCACAGTGAGCCCTCATTAACAACATGGTTGGCACCCCGTTAGTGATACCCCTGGTATTGCTAGCGGCTAAAGGCTACGGTGACTGCTTACCATCAGGTGGGCCGTGTGCTTGTGTGCTACCTTAGTGGTATAAAAAAAAATATTATCCATACTAATATTACAAATGCGAAACTAACTCTTGTTTGTTTGTTTGTTTGCTACCTTTTCAGGACTAAACGGCTGACCAGTATATATTATATCCAATTGCTAAGCCGTCGAAGTCGTTAGAAAATGGTCGTGTTGTAAAGTATACACTCGTAAGTACCAATGAGGGGCGTCCAAGGGGCAAGGGGCAAGGTTAAGGACGTTAAGAGAAGACCCAGTTGCCACTTGGAATTATATCTTATCTTCCTTTTCTGGGAAATTGGGAAACAGACGGACATTCGTGCCGAGAGAATGGCCTACGTAATAGTAGGGCCAGGAGAACGACGCGATGTCTAAATAAAACTAGTTAATATTGCCAAATCTCTTGTACAAAATTTCTTAACTAAACAAAGGACATCCATTCATATTGGAACAAATCTGAAAGTGCCGGCCATCGCATTTTTTTTTGTATATTCTGTTAGAGCTTTTCCGTCTGAGCATTTATAACTATGGCACCAAACCTGTAGGACCATTGAAGTTGATATAATTTGAGTTCGAAAATCTGAATTTTCATACATTTTTGTTGAAAATTTTAATGCTAAGGCAACTTAAGCCCTTCGTACAGCAATCTCAGATCATAACGTTTTTTAACCAATCTAATCTAAAATAAAGGCTTGTAAAATGGGCTAGTGCTAAGACCTAAAATAATAAGGTCGGCAACGTGTTTGGTATAACAAACGTCTTTAGACTTTCTTTATATACCACTAAGGTGGCACACAAATATACGGTCCACCTGATGGTAAGCAGTCGCCATAGCCTATAGCCGCTAGCAATACCAGGGGTATCACTAACGCCAACCCTGTGGTTGATGACGACTCACTGTGCTAGCAGCATTACTACTAGCACAGCGTATCCTTTTGGAGCACTTGGAAACATACTTACCGCAGAATCACAACACTACATGAAAAGCTACAGTGACCCTACTCGAGAAGGTTTTGGCGGGAATCGTGCGGAGCGGTTGTGTTTTTTTTCAGTGTCTCGTAAATTGTGTTATAGTGATCTTTAATGTGTATTTCTCGGGTGTCATTATGTGCAGTAAAGATTCATTTAGTGTCTGATTTATAGGAGCATTGGAAATACTGCTATAATATGACTTTTTGGCATGTGATTACTCATTTTGGTCAATAGGTTACCACTGACCTAAAGGCGTGTTACGATCTGCTACTGCCATGGATTGTCTCCTGAAACTCCAATAAGCATTAGAATGCATGACACTAGGTATTGTAATGCAACAAACACGAAAAAATGAGAATCTTGAAAATTCTCTAACACTCGACTCTGGCAAAAGTAGTCCCTAAATAGGACTAGGATTATAGAATTGGCATAGTTAAGAATAAGAAGACCCTACGCTTGGTTGCCAACTTTGTAATATGATGTCCAGCGTCTATAAGCAACGCTGACCCCTTACCACCACGCGGGCTGAACGTTCGTTGCCCACTCTTAGTTTTAAATGGAGTGCCGCTCTTTTGATGGCCCCTACTATAGTACATTCAGTTCAATATCGGAGATGCTATCCGCGATGTATTTAATCACCGCGGGTGGCCATAACGCCGTATTTTATTTGTTTCTCTCTCATTGAAGCTGGCAGGTACTTTGATACAGTCCGATAAATGTATTGCGATTTTATGAGGTCTCTCAATATCTTATCATAGTTTATTGGTTATAAACTTTAGTAACTAATCTGTATTAATAAATATAAAAGAAGAAACCGAGTCACTGACTGACATATCAACGCACAGCCTGCTAGGGCAAATTTTGACAGTAGGTACCTTTTATGACTTAGGCAATCACTAAGAAAAAGTTTATGGAAATACAACCCCTAAGGGGGTAAAATAGGGGATTAAAGTATGTATGAAAATCCGTCATTTTTGAAGTGCATGCTGTTAGCATGAAAATAGATATTTGGCCAAAAAATAAAACCGTAGAAAAAATTAAGACGCCGTAATATATTGAAATACGAAGAAATAAATAATGTATGTGGGTTGTCAACTAACCGACTCGACCGCTAATCCGCTCAATCAAATGCATATATAGGTAATGTAGGTAGGTATACACCAGTAATATAATATTGAAAAATATCGTTAAACGAACAAACCAACTGCATATAGGGAACCACTTACCTGCAGCTGTGATAACACCCGTCGGACGTCGGTACACAGCTGCTAACTTTCTGAAGATGATGTCGAGACGATACTGTCGTGGCGTGAAGATAGTCCAAAACCTTACCAGCCTAGCACTGACACACATACAGCATAAGCACGAAAACACAAGGCGTTATTAATTTCACATAATACGCC
This sequence comes from Falcaria lacertinaria, assembly GCA_951449985.1. Classification (NCBI taxonomy): domain Eukaryota; kingdom Metazoa; phylum Arthropoda; class Insecta; order Lepidoptera; family Drepanidae; genus Falcaria; species Falcaria lacertinaria. The sequence continues at coordinate 3,797,518 of OX602129.1, forward strand.
GTGGTTTAAGCCTGATGGGACCAGGTTCGAGTCCCGGCCTGTACCAATGAGTTTTTCTAAGCTTAAGTACAGTGATTAATCACACCATGAGCTTTTAAAAAGAGAGGTAGGGCGATTTGGGATTTCCCGTGGGTTATCCCATTTAAATTGGAGCCGCCCGACTGGGGACTGTACCTCCGTCTTACAGAAGACCGCAGTGAATTGACACTACTTGATGTAGTGTTGTGTTTCTGCGGTAAGTAAACCTTACTTACCAGTGCCAGTGCTCCACAAGGATACGCTGGGCTAGTAGTATTTCTGTTAGCACAGTGAGTCCTCATCAGCAGCATGGTTGGCACCCCGTAGTGATAACCCTGGTAATGCTAGCGGCTATAGGCTACGGTTACTGCTTACCATCAGGTGGGCCGTATGCTTGTGTGCCACCTTAGTGGTATATTTAGACCATGCGCTTCTACTATTTTCTTCGCCGCAAGCGCACACACTCCGCGCGACAACCAACAGCCAATCAGAGCACAGGAAGGCGGTCGTCTTGTCAGTCGCGGCGATATAATACCATAGACAAAGAAAAGAACACGGAAGTGAGAATTACAATATACGTGACTGACTTCCCTTCCGGACCAGCGAATTGAGTCATTTGGATTTCTTTTAGGTATTTATGAATTCTATTTTATATATTTGTAGAAGCTTTACCACAATAGTACAAACTTAACTTAGTTTGAGGCCAGAGGCGCTCTGTGATAATGTCCGATCATTCTTTATTATTACAAGAAAATGCCAATACATTTGTCAATTAGAAGTAATATAGATAAAGCAATACCGTCTTGACACAATTTCTCCAATCGGAAGCTGCTTGACGTGGGTCTAAAATCCTAATCAAACAATACAATGTGATTTAATCGCACCAATAATTCGGATAGAGTCATCGAAATGAATGATTGCCTATCAAATCGAATACTGAAATCGATTATTGAACATTGATTAATTTGATTTTCCAGTGGGCTGTGGGTGTATAATATGTTGAGGTTGTAGATTAAGGAGGATTTACTGCGTTTTCATTGCTAGCACAACCGAACGTATCATGAAGAAAAAAATGTACTCTATTGATGTGTGACATCTTACATATGACGGCCATACACACGCGCACTTGGTCATATCAAATAGCGCGCTTTCCGTAACAAACTTCCGTCCCTTTTCACAATAGATAATCCCCACAGATTGCAGGGAAGTGAGTGTAAAGATGTTACACATCAATATGAACAAACATGCAAGAGAGTTAACGTAACTCATATTATGTATACCTATTTACTGTAGTACTAATATTTGAGAGGCTTTGTTATATCGGTAACAACAAAGTATATAGGTATTCTTACCGCGAATTTTCGATGACTAAGTTCTGGTATTTAAATAATACTGGGTTCTTTATCATTTAAGCTGGTAAGCTTCAAGCTTTCATTTATTAATGAGTTGAGGTTAACGTTTTTTTTTCTAATGCGCTCTGAAAAAAACATGTTTTGGTTCTTTTTGTTACCAGTACAAGAATTTTAAGTACCGCGAGATATTGGATTGGGTAATTGTTTTATCTGTAAGTTTACATTACGTTTTCTTTTGAGTTATTCATATCACTCCAAGTCCCAGACTCTCTGCCTACCAGAGAGTATAGAGCGCCATTTTACTCTTGACCTTTCTTTTTCTTCTTTAACATTCATCAAACTTTTCACACGTGCCCGTCGTTGTTTAGTTTTTCGTTATTGACCAGTAATTAATCAAAAAATCCTATAATAGATTAATTAAAAGAAACACTTATTAAATGAAGCCGTGTAAATTGAGGACAGATTATAATTGCCTTCTAAATTTAAATTTGATTGCGCACTCGTAGTTCAAATTTAGAATCTGTTGAAAGAGATTTAAAAGGTCGTTTTCCGTGACTGCAGTGATAAACAAAAAATCCAATTCGATTCCAAATACGACTTCAAATATATTCTTTCAAGCTTTATTAAATTTCCGTTTTGTGTTTGAGTAAATAATAGCACCAATATTTATTTTTATTACAATCTCGTCGAGCGTTGAGTTAATTCAAATTGAGATTGGTTCGCATACAAAGGTGTCTACTTCTAATCTGGGGTTTTTTGTTGGTCGGAGATCTGAGGCCGACTTTTTTCGATATTATAGATTAATCGGAAGGACAAAGAAGTTAGTCAGGTCTATCTCACGTTCTACTTCTATGCTTGGATATCGTGACGTCAGTTCATTATAATTGAATGAAAAATAAATTAAAACATTAAACTGATTGGATCTTTATTTTCGGAGCAATTTTCAGAGCAAACTTTCAGTAAGTACTAAGAGTAAATAAACCCAAATTGATAGACTTGAATATAAACCTTACAAAAACAAACAGTGGTCGTAGACATCCTATTACGATCTCAATTGTATTCTTGAATGTTTCCCATTTATCGGAATTAATCAACTAACTAAAGCTCTTATTAAATTGAATAAGTAAGACTTGAAGTGAATAAATAAACTTTTATATTTTCGAACAATATAAGGTCATGATTAAAAACCTTGTTTATATGGAAATTAGTGTTTGTTTTTTAATTAGTGTACCTAGCTACCTCTGCCGTTCTAATTAATGTAATAATAAATAAATAGGGAATTGGTAAAAGGATTACCCAGTCATATTTTTTCTTTTATGAAATTGTCGACTACTTTGAGTTACCACATTTTTGCACGTTACCATTTTAGATTTTAATGTTTCAAAAATTGTGACCAATTTTCACTGTAATCCTTTAACATTATTTGATTTACCATCTTCTGCCGTTTCTGTGCTGCCAGTATCAAAAAAATATTGTTTCGTCATTGGCAATGGCAAGCAAAATATTTTTTACATCAGATTTTGTAGACACAGATACGACAGTTTCAGGCGGAAATAGGCTGTTGATTGATTGCGATAACAAGGAAAAAGAAGTAGCAGACACATATATTAATGAAACATCATTAAGAAGGAACTAAACAGTAAACCGAAGATAACAATACTACTTACAGAAGTTAACACAACATCTTTGACTAGTGTAATAGGTTAGTTACTATTGTATTGTTACTAATTCTGTTGTACAAAATCACCAAACTAATTTGACAAGCTAAAACTATTGCCATCCTTATTTATGTCTTGTGCAGGGTGCACATGAAAAAGGCGCTTGTTCTTCGTACATTACCAAGTTACATTACCGGCAATGTACAAGGAAAAAATATTCTTCGTACATAACCGGGTAATGTACAAGGAATTATTTTTTCTTCGTACATAACCAGTTACATTACCGGTACTGTGCAAGGAAAAACTATTCTTCATACAAAACCGGGTAATGTAAAAGGAAGTATTTATTCCTTATACAAAACCAAATTACCAGGGTTGGCAGTACTTATCAGGAAAAGTAATTCTTTATGATAAATTTATTTCTAGAAATATGGTAGGTATATAAGCTCTTAGCGCGGAGATCAGATAGTGCAGAGCAGGGTACAAATCAAAAAATCAGGTCCTATACTGGCATATAGCTGATGTTACAAGGCGTAAAATAGGCTGTTTTTATTTTGTAAAAATATTTGTAGTTCCGCACAACTTCAAAAAAATCATGATATAGTGAACAAAATTAATTCCACGCGTGCGCAATACGCGGGCTCAGCATTTTTTTTAAGTTAATTATAAAGTACACAATTTTTATTTTTATTTTCTACCGTCTACCAGGTAGACTCTACCTATATTACCTACTATAAACACATTTTTGGACTTGTATCTCCGTATTTCACGATCTTATATATCTGGCTACCGTATATCTGGAAATAAATGTATGTCTACTATGAATTACTTTTCCTGGTGGGTAGATCACTGCCATCCCTGGTAATGCAACTTGGTTTTGTAGAAGGAATAAATAATTTCTTTTACATTACCCGGTTTTGTATGAATAATAGTTTTTCCTTGCACAGTACCGGTATTGTAACTGGTTATGTACGAAGAAAAAATAATTCCTTGTACATTACCCGGTTATGTACGAAGAATTTTTTTTTCTTGTACATTGCCGGTAATGTAACTTGGTAATGTACGAGGAACAAGCGGAAAAAGGGATAGCAAGACTTTTTAGTCCTGTCAAATTAGTTTAGTTTAGGGATTTTGTCACAACACGTCTACAGAATCGACACCAATACCTACTCACTTATAGAACTGCAAGTCGTAATTTATGTGTCTGAGAAATTTCCTCGCTCTCGAACGCTTTGAAGGGGATCACTAATGCAATAAAATGCAGACAGACGACAAGAGAGCGTAAATGTTACGTTTGAAAAATAGACAAACATATAAAATAAATTGGTTTAAATACTTTAGCGGTTTTAGGTCTCGCGTATGGGTGGGCAGATTAGTGACAAAGAAATGGGGACAAATAGGACATTTACCAAAATATTACCATAGGTATCGCTAATATGGTCTGGAAAAAAAGTCTAGAAGCGGAACTACAAATTTGGCTTCTGGCAACCGTCACAAAATGGAATCCATGCTATGACGTTTACTGTAAACAAACAAAAAATCCTAGGTCTGTGAAACAAACCAATCAAGACGGTTGATGCTCTATACGAGCTGCGACGGGCCATACGAATTACGAACGGCACAGCTCCATTATTTTCCACTCTTTTTGCCAGAACATGCTGTGAGTACATGTACGAAAAATACATGTTTGTATTGAAAATAAAAGTAGTAAAAATATATGTATTGTATAAAAATACATGCAGCAGGAACTCTGGAGATTAATACAGAAAAGGTTCATATTCAAAATGTTCACGACTAAAATGGTATTTAATATGAAATTCTAAATTCTAAATCTACGCTTAATATTTTTTTAGAGGAATATTGTTGCGACAGCGACCTTTCACCTACATAAACCAACGGTGGAACTCAATAACTTACACAAATAGATAGCTCTATTAAATATTTGTATCAATTGCATACAAAAATCACAATCATACAAACGTAAATGTCTAGACGAGTCTAGTTTCCGACTCACTACAGTGAACCCTGCTAGGCTATTACTATCACCCTTGATGTTTTTATTTCTAGGTTATTTATAGGAACTATGTTATAGTTTAGTTATTCAGTTTAGCGTTTTCGTGTCCAGGACTGGCCATATGCACTCATTAGTCATTAAAATTATATTCAAATCCTAATAGCTATTCGAGCAATGGAGACGTGAGTACCGGTCAAAATCTTGTTGGTCTCATTACACCAAGTAGTGGAGACAAAGGATTCGGAAATACCGTTGGACCCATCAATGGAACTATCCAAAGAAACCAACAGACCTAAACCTTATTTATTTATATTTATTACGCAAGTTGAGCCATGTCTGGTACGTGTGTCATAATTTATTTATTTATTTATTTAATGAACACCAACACAATGTACATTACAACAATTCAATAAAACAAAATTCGAAAGGGTTACATGGTTAATGCCATCGTAATTATAGGCGTAGACTGCTTACAAATATAATATAGCGAGTATTAACAAACAAAACTTTTACAGGAATACTACATTTATTATAGACAACATTTTACAATTAAAATATTCAGAACTATTAGAAATTGAACAATATAATTTATGAAAAAACAAACATTAATAAAGTGTATCCTAATCGCTAGCTATCATTCTTCTAAACCTGCCGATGTTATCGTCGAAGAGATCAATTTCGTGCGACTTCACATAAGTGTTAAATTCTTTAATGAGTCTGTTTAGAGGTGCATTTTGACCTAAATTCGTTTTACATAGACTGTATTTTAATAATTGAAATCGTAAAGCACGTTGTGATCTAGAGGGTGTTGAAAAAGTTAAATAAAAGAGGAGCTCTGGTGTGTCTAGGATACCATTCGCAAGCTTATAAAGGAAAACCAGATCGGGCATATGTCTTCGATCCGTGAGTGATTTTATTTTAAAATGCTTTAATCTATCTTCGTATGACAAAAGTTTTTTCCCAAATTAACCGAATAAGTTAAATGCCACAAAAATCTCTTCTGGACACGTTCGAGCCTGTTGATATAAACTTTATAAAAGGGTCTCCAGACAACGCTGCAGTACTCTAAACCACTACGAACGAGCGTGTTGAACAATATTAGTTTGGTCATAGGCGATTTAAACTGCCTACAGTTGCGAAGAATGAAACCCAGATTTTGGAATCCTGTAGTACAAACATTATCGATATGAGCACTGAACTGTAGTTTTGAGTCAAGCTGTACCCCCAAGTCTCTGATTGTATATACTGTTTCTAAAACTTGGGATTTGATATTGTAACTCGCATATTATAACATTTTGATGTATTTAATTCCATGATATTCGAGTCACACCATTCAATCAAGCGATTTAAGCCCTCCTGTAAGAGATCAGCATCCAAAGAAGTGTTCACAGTTCTAAAGAACTTCAAATCATCAGCAAACAAATAGTAACGAGAATGATGAAAACAGTCTCCAATAACGTTAATAAAAACGTTAAATAACAACGGGCCCAAATGTGACCCTTGAGGCACACCAGACGTAACAGGAAATAAGTCAGAACAATAACCATTTACTACTACCTTGGATTGGCGATCCGAGAGATACGATTTACACCAGCTCAGCAAAGGCTCAGCAATACCAAGACAAGACAGCTTCTGAATTAGAACTTGGTGATTCACCCTGTCAAAGGCCTTGCTGAAGTCGGTGTAGATCGCGTCCACGGAAGAGCGATCGTCTAGTATCAGTGAGAGTTCGTTTATGAAACATGTTAGATTTGTTGCAGTAGATTTACCCTTCGTAAAACCGTGCTGACAAGGATTAATTATCCGTTTCAAGTGCCAAGACAGTATAGGGCACAGTAATTTTACGAATATTTTGGCGAATATCGGAAGAATCGAAATCGGCCTATAATTTTTAACTTGCACTTTTTCACCACTTTTGAATAACGGAAGAACTAAGGCCATCTTCCAGTCATCAGGGAAAATTCCGGTGCATAAGGATCTGTTATAAATTAGACGTAACGGTTTTGCTAATGCTGATGCGGTTTTTGCAACAAATATTGAAGGGATTCCATCAGATCCCGCCCCTTTATATAAGTCAAGTCTCTTTAACACCTGTAATATTTGATCATCCTTGAATTTTATAGAGGTTAAATAGCTACTGGTCATTGTTTGCATACAGTTCATAGACTGTGAGGTGGATGAGCTTGTAGAATGCTGATGAACAAAGTTTGATTTAACATTTTGAGAGAATAAATTACAGATATCCGTGCCGTTATTGGAAGCTTGGTCTTCGTAAAACATTTTGTCAGGGTATGAACTAGTACTTTTCTTTTTAGATTTGACAAAGGACCAAAAAAGCTTGGGGTTAGATCGCAGGTTCTGCTCGAGTCTTTGTATGTATTTTTGGTAGCATATTGTCACTAATTGTTCAGCTCGTTTTTTGATCAAATGGAAGGCTAACTGGTCAAGAGGGTTACTATTAAATTTACGCAACTTATTACGATATTTAAGCTTTTCGCGTAGAAGACCTATTAATTCACGCGAGAACCAGACCGGGTATTTTCGTGCCCTACTTTTAATTTTTGGAACGTATTTTATAAGCATTATGTGTATGTGACCATAAAAAACCGAGACCATGTCATTGACAGTGGCACAATCATTGAGTTCCTCATCCCATTGCACGTTATTGAGATCGTGTATAATCTTATCGTAGTCGGCTCTAAAAAAGCAATATTGGTCGACATTGTTATATTTGAGATAAGTCTGACTATGGCCGGAGGTTATGGAAAATTGTAGAGGGGGATGAAAGTCATCGATTTTTGTTAGAGGGTTATCGCTGATACTAAGATCAGATACATCGGCATTACTAATCACTAAGTCTAATATCTTTCCCTTAGCATTCCTGATATTATTATATTGTTTTAAGTCATATAACATGCAAAAGTCAAGAAGCATAGTAGTAAAAGAACTATTACCTGTAGAGTTAACCAATAAATCAATGTCCCCAGAAAAATTCCAATCAATAGAGGCCAAAATAAAATCACCAATAAACATAACTTTTTCCAAACTATTGTTTTCGATACTCTTATTAGAATTATTTATAAACTCCTCCAGAATGTGTCTCTGAATTGGAGGAGGAAGGTACACTGCGCAAAGATTCAGTATCTCGACAAAGCCCCTACCATCTCGGTACTCAACTTCAACCCAGAGATCTTCGCATTTTGACTCGAAGCTATGCAGTCGCCTGGAGCTGAATCTTTTAGATACGGCTATTAAAACTCCCCCACCATTCTTGCTACCGTGGAAACCGCTTGCTTTTCTGTCTCGTCTATAAACGACGTACCGACAATCAAAAAGTTCGGAATCGAAGACACTGCTGTTCAACCAGGTTTCACTTAATATTATAATATCATAATTGTTACATACAATGTTGTTATAGAAATCAATAGTTTTTGTTCTCAAGCCTCTAACATTCTGATAGTAAAAGAGTATCATACAAAAATAAAATAAACGAATTTAAAATAAAAATATTTAAAAGTACTAGGAATTTTAGACACTTTTTTGAGACTTATTTAGGACAGGCTATTTAACACGCTCAGATCTTTGACTAAGATAAAGCCCGAAGTTTCAGTTTTTCGCACGAAAACTTTGCCGTCCCTTACCCAAACAAATCTGTACTGCAGCTGTCTGGCCTTCAGACGTGCAGCAGCATGCAGCGCTTTAGCTTCAGAGGTAAGATGCTCCGAGACAAAAATAGGAGTCTTCTTGTTGCCGCCGTAGCCTAAGTGGCTACTGTTCAGCTTGTCGCTGGGGTTGTTTTTGTTATGTTTAATAACTCCAGCCAGGAAAGTGTCCCGAAAGCGACGGCTGCTGAACCTCACCAAAATGGACCGAGGACGAGGACTGGTAGGATTCAATTTGGCAATACTACTGCAGTACTGTAGGTCACTATCAGTTATCAGACACTTGATAGTTTGGCCGAGTTGCTGCACTGTGGTGTAAAGATTTTCGCTACTATGTTCGGGGACACACTGAATTTCCAAATTGTTCGATCGAGACAGCTGCTCTTGTTGACGCAGCCTGTTTAAGATATCGCTTGATAATGTACGTAGGTCGTCGTTCTCCTTCTGAAGTCTGAGTATATACGCCTTTTGAGAATCGGTTTCTATTTTTATTGTATCACGCTCTGAATTAGAAAGTGCTAGTGACTCCTCCAGTTTATCTATTTTAACGTGTATATTTTGTATATCAGTGTCAAATTTTCGGTCAAGTTCTTCTCTGATGATCTCCCTTATTGCTTCCGCCGATAAGCAACCGCAAGTACCTGAGGCGCGAGGCTTAGAACGCAGAGTTATGTTATCGTGTAGCGGTTTAGGACTAAGTACGCAGTCGGCCAAACGGGTGGTTGCCGAGGCGACTTGCGAACGTACGGGCGTATTAGTATTATCTCCCTGCCTCGGGTCTTTACAGCGACAGGTAGGGCACACCCAAGAGTCCTTGAATTGCTTGCCAAACTTCTCGAAATCCTTTTTACTAAAATTCATACATGTGTAGTGGTACTTATCGGGACAACGACAGCACTGTAAGAAGGTGATTCCAGTCAAGGTGTTTGGACATCCAGAGCATATTTGAGTATTCATTGCATACAAGCTTATAAAATACTGGCGAGAATCAATTATTTATTATGGTGGGTAGATCAGTACCAAAAGGACAACAGGCCTGCTGCGCTTCGATGCTATGTCACGCGTGAAAGGGCTTAAACGTACTAATATACATTGTAATGTATTTACAAAAAAATATTTAAATATATTCTCCATCAGTTGTTTTGTAAATTACAGGTTTGGTACCAGATGGCGCTGTGTGATAAATTCAAAACAAAGAAACATTGTTATTATTATTATTAAGAGTAAAGCGTGCAGTGTTACGTGCTATATCGGACAGGGAAGTCCGCCATAGCCCTGCCTGCTACAGGTGCGATCGATGCGTCGAGACGACCACCCGCCGACCGAACGTAGCGTAAAGCGGTGACGGCCGTTGCCATCGACACCATGTCAATACCCTTACCTTTATACCACACATACCTACCTATTTATATTATTGTATATACTGATCCTATTGAGACCTTGTCTGCTTGGTATTGGGGTTTTGGGTGTAGTGTGTAGCATCAGTACTATACATATTAGCACGTACGTACATCTCTATTCATAGTTATGGCATACTAACACGTAGGTATATAAACCTAATACCTTTGTACTACGGATTCATCATGTAGCCAATACACGACTACAACCTGCTCCAGTGTATTATTTGACCATCCTACCTGGACCCCCTGCGTGACACACCACATTTTAATTGAATTTATGGGTCCCATTTTTTTCTTATATAATAATTAGTCAGGAGTACAGACTGAAGTCTTACCTTAAAACGGCAATGAAATATCTAAGCTTAATGCAATCAATCTATACATATAAAAGGCTTTGTCCTGAATGACTGACTGACGGATCAATGCACAGCCTAAACCGCTGATCGTAGAGACCTGAAACTTGGTGGGTAAGTTCTTGTATGGTGTTAGACATCTGATAAGAAAGGATTTTTCGAAATTCTACCCCTAAGGGGTGAGAAAGGGGGGCAAAGTTTGTATGTAAGGTTGATATCGCACTAGTGTGAAGGTTGTTGTGGAATAGTAAAGCTAAGAATTGAATAATAAAAAGTATTTTCTTTATAATCAAACCTTCTAACCCCTACGGGTATTATTTATATATTATTACGGTTTTGTATTATATTTTATGTATTGAAAAAAGTGAAATTGTGTATGTTGTGTACCTAAGTGAAATTATACGTGAAAAAATCATTTTTTATGTATTTTATGAGTTTTATTTGTCCCCTGTGTGTCCCAAAGAATGTATTTTTCGTTGTCATTCACGTGATCTTACGATAAATGTTTTTTTTAATTCTTTTACAGCCTCCAGGGGTAGATACTATTTATCCCAAAAATGTACCACTAAGAGGAAGAGGCCAAAATTCCATAGCTTAGAAAATAAATTTAATTTGCAGCTAGTACAATATTCCATTGTTAATTGTCCTCAAAGGGCTAATCTAACGGTTAGTTAAACACTCTTAAGTGCATCGGTCAGGCATCGATCGCACGCGCACACGAACAAGCCCGGCGACACACACATGCACAATTCCCGTCGCGACAGAGCAAATAAAACAAAATGCATCCCCACCCCCTACCCCCTTCAGTCTAGCCGGTAGACAACAAAGGGTGCCCGGGCAACCATAAGCCGGCCATGAATTTTGGAAATTCACCTTAATGCCTATACCAATAATGAATACACGAGGGCAGAACTAAAGTTGCACTAACCAGGAAGCTGAGTTTAGACATAATTGCGTTCACAGATTTTACGGTGGAAATGGCTACGCTCAGATCCATAATAAATGCAAAGAATAATAATGATACAGCTTCACGGCTTCCCCCACAAGGGTCCCCGAAGGAGTAGGCAGAGGTTTTACAATTCCCACTTTCGAAGATAAATTGATGCCAACGTAACAGATGGTGAGACCGTCGCCGACACTTTAGCATTATTTCTTTCACTCTTTGAATTTATTTTCAGATGAATGCAGGTTTCCTCGTGATTTTTTCTCACCGTAAAGTTCGTGGTGTGACTAATCTCAGCTTAAGTTAGAAAAACTCATTGGTAGTTTCAAAGCATTACACAGAAAAAGGCAGTTTAAGGTTCCTAAAAGTACGGTGCGTAGGTCCCAGGTCATGTCTTTGAGCTCTCGACAACCATTCTTGTTAGGGGGCGTCCATTAATTACGTGGGGCATTTTTGAGAATTCTTCGACACCGGTCCCTTGGTGAGATTTTGTAAGATATTCCTCAACTGTCTCCCCCTCTCCGCTAATCTCGCTAAGCTAGATTCTTCAAAATTTATGTTTAAAATCGCAAACATGAAATTAAATAATAAATATTAAACAATTTTAAAATTATAAAAAAAAAATATCTAATTTAGTCCATGGAGACTCGTGCACGGCCTCAAGAGTGACTACTGGAACCAACATATCCAAGTGATATTTCACGCAATTTTACACATTAATCTGCTAGAAAAAAAAACATGATATTTACTAAGACCCCCTCCCGCCTAAGTGAGATTTGGAAAGATTTAGCCTGATTCCCTCCCCCCAGAACACCTTACGTAATTAATGGAGACCCCCTTATGAGAGCAGTTGGATTATTTTACGGGAATGAACTACTCGCCTCAAGAACGATATTATTTTAATATTGAAGTTTGATTTTCTACCATTCATTACGATTTCAATTCGTCGGCATACAGTCGAAGTCCCGACCGAAGTTTAATTGACTTTCAAGATTTTTAATTAGAAACTCTTGAAAAGATACACCGTCCGCCATGGGTGGAGACACTGGAGACAGGGCCGAATCAGGAAGACCAACTTTTTTACTTACATACTTTTTATAGCGCTATTAAAGAAACGGACTTGATGTAGCTTTTATTACATTGGAGCAAGTAACTCACATCATCATCAACTTTGATACTTCAATCTACTATAAAGTGGATATAAAGGCGAATTGGGATCTCCCGTGGTTTACCCTATTAAAATTGGAGCCGACCGACGGGGACTGTACGTCAACCTTACAGAAGACCGCAGTCAAATAAAACTACCGTACGTGTCTACGTGTTGTGTTTCTGCGTTAAGTAAGGTTGCCAGTGCTCAACGAGCATACGCTGCGCTAGCAATAATGCTGCTAGCACAGTGTCCGGGAACTCGTTAGTGATATATCTGGTATTGTTAGCGGTTATAGGCTACGGTGACTGCTTAACATCAGGTGGACCGTATTCTTGTGTGCCATCTTAGTGGTATAAAATCAAAAGGAATGTTTCGTATTTTTGTATGTAACGAATAAACTTAAAAACTACAGGACCGATATAAAAAATCTTTCACCAGCAGAATGCTATATTATCACTGAGTAACATAACTTATATATTATGTTGCTACGCGGGCGAAGTCGCGGGTAAAAAGCTAGTAAACTATAACTTAATAAAAACAGCAGGATACGGAATTATTAGATATTTAAAATACTGAAATAATGTTGGGTAATTCTTGAGAATATACATCGGTATTGGGTTAAAAGCCAGCCCTGTGTAATCAACAATGGCTACTGAAAGATTTTACAATTATTCCGAAGGAAAAAGTTGATATTTCAATCTTTCAGTTCACCGGCTTTTAACGAACCAAGTTTCTTTTGCGTTCATTTAGTTCAATATTATAGTCATTGTTTTACCTATTTAAATAAGCTTCAATGAAGTGCTTTCAGTTTAAACTGTATGCATACCTACCTATATCTACGGGCGGGCTGACTCCGTAAATAACATGAAATGATTTGTTTATTGATATAATTAAATGTATTATGAGTATTACTGCTAAATGTTAGGTTTCATTTTTATAAATCATGCTATTAATTATTGTTTTTCGAAAGAAGAAAGTCAGGGTACCTAATGTAGGCAGTGCCCATCGTTGCAAATTCTCTCGTGTGACCCACAGTGAAGTAACTACCTACCAAGTGGTGGATCTATAAGGTTAGGCTTAAAATAAAGTACCTAGCATCATAATAACAACGCGTCACGTGAAAAATCACAAAGCGCCTGATGTGTTTGTATAGCAATCAATTACTTAAAATCAACATGCTAAAAGCTAATAGAGGTGTGTAAGTCAAGAGTGAAATGGCGCTATACTCTCCCGCTATCGTCACTGCTGTCGACTATAGGTCGCGGCACGAAACTCTAGCGCTGACCGTTATTGCGCAGAAGTAAAAAATAAGGTGTCTTGGCGGGGTACAGGGGTGAAGGGCGAGCGTGCGTTGCGCCGATTGGCTCTCCAGTCGTACTCCGTCCCCCGTGCCGATACGACGCTCCGCGCACTTCCAGTGTACAGTCGCGTTCTGAATTGTTTTGTTGTCATCGTTAATTTTTGTTGTTGTTTTTTGTTAAGTTTGTTTTGTTGATTTGTTTGTTGTGTTTGTTAGTTTATTCACTGTTTGATTAAGTTTGAACAGTTTTTAAACAGTGAAAATGCCGAGGCCGAGAAGGAATACTGTTTTGAAAAGACAGGCACGGAAAATGGTGTTTGACGTGCATTGTTTTCTGAAAAGGGAATCGAATGATTTCATTAATTCCCTGAAACAAATTCAAAGTGAAATTGGCGAAGCTGCGAGTATTTTACTCGATTCTGACCGCAGCACTGTAGATATAAGTGAAATAAAACAAACTGCAGAAGTTATTCAGGCGGGAAATATAAAATTAAATAGTATAATTAGTGACTTACAGAAAATTCAGAAAAGGACAGCTGAATCTACAAAGACGTCCATAGCAACGGTAAGGAAAATCTCCACTGAAGCCAATAATTCCGACTTATTATCAGTATTTAGAACACCAGGCAAAAAACGCTCCAGATCAAAACCGGTCACAGATATTGATAACTTTGATCAAGGATTAATAAAGAGGTGCATACATAACTTTCATAGGACAAATAATGAACTTCCCACCGTCGGAAAGTTGAGAAAGAAGCTAGAGGAAGATATAAATTTCAAAGGCTCAGAACGAAGTCTTCGACGAATAATTAAGAGTTTAGGGTTTCGGTGGAAAAATACTGAAAACAATCGAAAAGTACTGATTGAAAGTTCAAATATACGTTTACTACGTATCGAATACTTACGCAAAATAAAACAATATCGCCAAGAGGGAAGGCCCATCGTATATACAGATGAATCTTACGTAGATTCATCGCACTCTGCTCCAAAAGCCTGGACCGATGGTACTACAAAAGGTCTCAAAAAACCTATCTCCAAAGGACAGCGGGTGGTCATTGTCCACGCAGGATCAGAGGCTGGGTTCATACCGAACGCACTGTTAACTTTTAAAGCTGGTGCGAAATCAGGCGACTACCACGACAATATGAACTACGACAACTACGAAAAATGGCTGAGGACACAGTTATTGCCGAACTTACCGCCTAATTCTGTCGTGGTAGTCGACAACGCATCATACCATAATAAACAATGGGACCTTGCACCCACTTCTAATTCCAAAAAAGCTGACATGCAGGGTTGGCTTACTGAAAAGGGCATACAATATGAGGAAACTCTACTAAAACCTCAACTATACAATTTAATACGGGCTAACAAAGATAGATTTAAAACATTTTCAATTGACAGGATACTAGCAGAGCAAGGACATCAAGTGCTAAGACTGCCACCATACCACCCAGATCTAAATCCAATCGAAATGGCATGGTCTGACATAAAGCAATATGTAGGCAGTAAAAATGTGAAGTGGAGTGTTGCTAAATGTATAGAACTAATTCAAGAAAAAGTTTTGCTGATGGGTGCTTGGGATTGGGGAAAGTTATGCCAAAAGGTAAAGGACATAGAAGAGCAATATGTCAAGAGTGACCATGTCGTGGATTTGGTTACAGAAGAATTCATCATTCGCGTTGATGGTGACAGTTCAGAGGATAGCCTTGGTGAGTCTGATGACGATGACGCTGTTAGTGCCGACGACCGAAGCAGCCCTGAGCCGGGGCCCTCAGTAAGCAAAAGGCCCTGTTGGGATACTATTGAAGGTGTAAGACCATTGTCTGATTCGGACTAGATATCGGAAAGGAGAATGCGGTGTCTGATGTCCACACCCTGCCGAACTCGCAGGTTTCTTCTATCCTGAGAAGAAACTTCAGTAGGTTCTTATGTAATTCGGACTTAATATAATTTTTTTTATTATTTGGTATTTAATATAAAAATTTACAAATCCGATAGTGTATTTATTTTTCTACTCCCCATAAACTTGTTAAAAATTATATTGTAGGTAACATGAAGTAATATTTGCGTGCGTGACAGTACCCATACGCAGTTAAGTTCCACATTTTGTTCACCGCTAGACTTACTATTTGACTTTACATTAAAACATTATTTTGCTGTTTTTAACTAAGCAATTAAATTACTAATTTGTATTGCGTCAAACAGCTATCCCCTCCACGTTTCGCTCAGCGCTAGAGTTTCGTGCCGCGACCTGTACTGTCGAGGCCCTTTCATTCAGGGGAATGTGTGTGACAGTGTTATTATCTATGATCTTGACGCCGTGTTGAATGTGTGTGTGTGTGTGTTTGCTAAGAGATACTAGTTATAGTATCATAATTTTATATATTGTTTCTGAAAGGACAGTGCATGGCCTTTGATATAGTATAGGTACCTGGTTCAAAGTGCATTGAACAAAAGCATGCTAGGGCGAATTTTAGTGTTTTGTATGTATTTTTCCCGTAGTCGGTATATAGTCCTATAGTAGTATACCTACTACATTATACATATACTTACAGTAAATGTGGAGCAACGACGAGATGACAGTTTACTAATACATTGAGATTTAATAACGAAGCCAATACATTAATACAGTTTAATGTGATTATTACAATTTAATAAATGGTGAAGACATCCCTACCAGCAGGTTTCGTCATACCAGTCTCAACTTTGAGGTTCGACGTAATCAGATTGTTGTATTGGTCTTCAGGGGAGTAATACGTAGGCCGTATGTACTTTTCAACGGGATCTGAATACTTATGCGCCACGAATGGAATCCCTGCGTTGACCGGTGTAGCTCGGAAAACTGCTCGGCACGCATGTAAAAGCTCTCCGCCGTGGGCAAGATAGTTCATTTTTGGTCTTAAGTGTTTTCTTTTCTAGCAATGACACGCAATGTTATAATACGAAATGACAGTCACCCCTGTGAACAAAACAAAAATATTTGACACAGTTTTGAAAAATCGAATATTATGCTCTGATATTTGTTTATATAGTTGTCAACAAGTATATAAACAAAGCCCAAATTATATTATTAAACTTTCAAAGTAGAACAACTTCTAACCTGTTTGAGCTGTTTTATTACCACAAGCTCAGGTATTCCAGTTATGAAAAAAAAAACTCAGCTCTCAGTGTGTTATTATCGTCGCTACCAGCAATTTCTTTAAAGTATGATAAATTTGTAGTGTTTCTAGAAAAACTGGATTAAGTGTAGGATTTAAATACGTAGGTATTTAGCGTATTTTGCTTATAATGAAACGTAATGTGACGTCTCATTCTTCCTTATGACATATTAGATAGGTTTGTCTCTCTTTGCGACCCGCCATTATGATGTATCGGATGTATGACTTTTGTTTGGGACCGTGTTATATACTCTGTGGTGACCGTTTGTGACAGACAGTTTTGAGACAACGCAGAATAAATCATAGAGTAAAGTATTCACGTTTCGCGTTAGTTTTTTTTGTGATGGCCGCGTACAGTAACCGCCGTTGTAAATAACTGTTTTGCTTACCAAATAAAAAACACATGTTGAGCAACAGTTAGACTTACTACGATGTCTTTCTCTTTTGGTGCTCCTTCAAGCGCTCCAGCGTCATCAGCGCTGACGGGATTCAGCTTTGGTGCCAACAAGTAAGTACTTCCTATTTCGTATTATTTTTGTTAGTAAGTAATTAAACCTTTTTCGAGTCACTGAATTGATTGAAGCTTGGTAGTCTTGACACGAATTACAAATTAGAAGTTTAAAAAAAAATTAACAAGCTAACCTCAATGTTTGACATGCACGGAAGTTGTTTATATTGGAAAATTAAAATTGACCTTTTAGGCCGGCTACGCCTGGATTTGGTCTAACAGCGACGTCGCAACCTTCGACTGGGCTGTTCGGGAGTACACCAGCTTCATCTACGCCCAGTTTTGGTGCCGGAGCCTTCGGTAGTACGACCTCTGCGTTCGGCGCTGCATCCGCAGCTCCTGCGTTTGGGGCTACAACTACACCTGCGTTTGGGGCTACAACTACTCCTGCCTTTGGAGCAACAGCTACCCCAGCCTTTGGAGCAACAACAACCCCAGCCTTTGGGGCAACATCAACCCCTGCGTTTGGAGCAACAACAACCCCAGCCTTTGGAGCAACAACAACCCCTGCGTTTGGAGCAACAACAACCCCTGCCTTTGGGGCAACAACAACTCCTGCATTTGGAGCAGCTACCCCTGCATTTGGAGCAGCAGCAACCCCTGCATTTGGAGCCACAACTACCCCTGCTTTTGGTGCAACTTCTGCTACGCCAGCATTTGGGACTACAACACCAGCTTTCGGCTCTACAACTACTCCTGCTTTTGGTATGTATATTGTTTTTATATCTAAAACTAGCTGTTGCCCACAACTTCATTATTTTTTTAAAGACAAAAAATTGCCTATGACCTTCCCCAGAATGTAATCAATCTCCTTGTCAGATTTTATTCCATTCTGTTCAGCCATTTATTTCTGAAAAGACAGCAAACAAACAGAGTTATTTAAACTTTCGCAGGTATAATATTAGTATGGATAATAATACTATGTATCATCATTATAAAATTATTGAAAATGGTTATGAAATATTAGTTTTTCGCTTATGCCTTCATGTGCCTGACTGGTGACACATTAGTGGTGCTTGTTTGGTGCTCTACTTAAAGACTTACAGAAAACAAAAATTTACATGAATTTGTTCTACCCTGATAGATAAAATACTTGTATTGAACTCAGGGTCTACAACAGCACCAGCCTTTGGTTCAACCACCACTCCGTCCTTCGGTACCTCTGGCCTTGGAACTGGGCTAAACTTTGGCGCTGGTACAAATACCTCAACAGCTGCTACAGGTATTTTTTCTGAAGGATATATTTCTTGCAAAATTTACTGTTCAATATAAACATAAAAATCTAGAAGTGTATCTATCTATTCAAGACTGATATAATTTCAAGTGAAAGGTCATTTCACCCACTGCCTGCCTCTGTTTACTCATTCATCAATCTGTTCTTGCTACAAAGATTAAATGTTGACATTATGCTTCAAAGTTCAATTGGTAGTCACACAAGATACTAAGAAAATTAAATAAGTAAAACATTTACACAGTAATACATAGTTCAAGTATAAATGCAATTATCAGAATTAATACTTACCACAATTAAGTTTAAATAAAAGACATTAATTACAATTAAGTGGTGTGTCAGTCAAGAGTGAAATGCAGCTTTATAGTATTGGGATGGGCAGAGAGTATCTACACAAATATTATAAAGAGGAAAGATTTGTATTTTTGTATGTAACAAATAAACTCAAAAAGTACTGGACCGATTTTAATAATTCTTTTTTCATTAGAAAGCTACATCATCACTGAGTAACATAGGCTATATATTATACTAGCTGCCCGCCCCGGCTTCGCTCGGGTAGACAAAATATTTGATAAATGTCTATAGGCTCCGAAACTACAGAACCGATTTCAAAAATCTTTCACGTTTAGAAAGCTACACTATCACTGAGCAACATAGGCTAGCTGCCCGCCCCGGCTTTGCACGGGTAGACAAAATATTTGATATCAATGTCTACCCGTGCGAAGCCGGGGCGGGCCTCTAGTAGACTCTAAAATAGAGTCCAGAATATACTTCTGTGTAAAAATATGTATATGTATGGTAAGTGGTACATGAAATGATTGAATATTTCAGGTCTATCATTTGGAGCTACAACTACAGCAAGCACAGGTCTGGGCGGTCTGTCTGGGTTCAGTTTTGGTGGAGCCACTTCTGCACAGAGTTCAGGATTTGCTCCGTTTGGATCTACCGGTACTTCAACTACTACCACAAGTCTTTTTGGTAAGTTGTATTATAAAGTTGTTACTGCATGTCAAAAAAATACAATGAAATTGTAAAATTGACTGATATGAAGGAACCCTTTAATAGTACAGTTTTCGATACACTTAAGCCAGCCTTACACTGCCAGCATACCTATCTGAATCAAGAAACTGAATTTGTATTTTTATTCAGAAAGACGCCGCATGCTTGCGCAAACTTACTCACAGGCTTTCTGAATTAGACTACGAATTCAGATTCTGTGTTCAGCAAAGCATTGTAAATGGTTCTTAGCAATTATGCTTCATAGAATTTTACTCTTTTTATTAGACAGTTTTGCTTTCACCCCCAAGATTAATCCCTGTGAGCACTGATCTTATTAGCTATGTAGTAACTTATGTCCGGTACTTTATCTGACTATAGTAATTTATTAGCTAGTTTCCTATTTCCAGAACCATGTTTCCTCTACAAAGCTCCCCATACGGCAGTCCTAACATTCCAATAACCCAGACCTTCCGAATGATGCCCAATATGACTGAGTTGTCACCTAAGCCTAACTTCGAACTGAGTCCTATCAGGTGTGACATAGACAGCGGGTACGCATATAAAAGTGCGAAGAGGGATTGCTATCAGACCCTAACACCGTCTTGCGGTGAGAACTGTTCCCCCATTATTCTTTCAATAAACCCAGAGCATATTTATGTAAACTAAACTTTTTTAATTTGTCATGTATTATTTTCTGTATAACATCAGAACTCAGTACCACTAAGGTTGCATACAAGCATACGGCCCACCTGATGGTAAGCAGTCACCATAGCCTATAGCCACTAGCAATACCAGGGGTATCACTAGCGAGTTGCCAACTCTGTTGTTGATGAGAGCTCGCTGGGCTAACAGCATTACTACTAGCGCAGCGTATCCTCGTAGAGCACGTTACTAACCGCAGAAACAACACTACATCAAAGTAGTGTTATTTGACTGCAGTCTTCTGTAAGGAGGAGGTACAGTCCCCAGTCGGGCGTTTCCAATATTAATGCGAAACCCACGGGAGATCCCAATATCTCTTTAGTATTATCTCCCTATCATTGCTTGTTCCTTATTACCATATCTATTTTAGTGTTTATAACATCCCGCGCGCAATCTTTGAGTCATAACTAAAGTCAGATCGGCCTATGAGCTTGGCGTATGCTGTACTTCTTTCTTTAATTTGTTTATGTTGCTTGCAGGTAATAAAATAGGAACGACCACTGTTACTGGCACTCAACTGTCAACTTCAGGTGGGAAAATTGTTGCTCCATCTTTCCAAGATGCTTTATACATGAATCTCAAATTATAAAGCATTATTTACTGTCGTAACTACTCCATGAACTATATATAATAAGGAGATAAACTATGTGTTTAGTCGCTAAAATTACTGAACCAATGAGCTACACCGAGCCTGAATAACATGTTCTATTTCCCAAGACTATGTCTAATGCCAGTTTTGTATAGAAAGATTGTATTAGATTGAGATCGCCTAAATGGATTTGGATGCAGTCTTATTATTGTGGTCGGCATTTCGATAGGAATATTTTTGTTAAATTTATTTAAAAGGCTTATTGACGCAAGTGTCTAAGTGGTTATATCAACTTATTCTGTTCATTTAAAAAAAAATCTTATAAATGTTTGATACTTCAAGGAAGTTCTAATGTATACTAAAAACTGTATGATCTAATTTACCTTAAAAGATTCTACTGCTTTATTCATTGTAAGAAGTGTGACTTACCCAAATGCATACTAGCTCCTCATAGGTCTTTAGAGAACTAAAAAAGTCTTCAGAAAGTATAATACTACTGATGTTCAAGCGAAATGTCAAGCCATTGGTGCCAATTCTGTTGTTCAAAATTACTAAACTTAACTAATTTGACAGGTCTAAAAGTCTTGCTATCCCTTTCTCATGTGCGGGGTTAAATAAGAATGGCAATATCCAATATCCATCCAGAAAGAGATAGCAAGACTTTTAGACCTGTCAAATTACTTTAGTTTAGTTTTTTTTAATAACAGAATCAACACCATTGTATACATTTTATTAATGATGTTTGTTTGTCTCTCTCTAACCAGCAACCCCAAGCCTTGGCCTAGGAGGTCTCGCTCCCACCGGCAGTAGTGGCGTCACAGGGGCTGCCGATTCAAAAAGTAAGCACATAATGGCATTGTAAAATCATCCGCAGACAGAGTTACTAATACACGAAGGTACCACTTAACCTAGAAAGTGATCGAGATAGTTTGAAAATACCAAACACAGGTATTGCTATCGGCCGGCTATAAGCTACGGTGACCGCTTACCATCACATGGGTCGTAAGCCAGTGTGACTCCTTTAAAAATATGATCTTAAATCGCAAATCGTCGAAATATCAATTTTTGTTTTGCTCAACTACTTGTTGTGTGGAACAACATCTCTAAAGAAATTTGCAACAGACAGGCAGCTATGAAACAGATTAATACTTGTGATGTTCTTAATTAATATTTACTTATAAGCAGTTCTGTTTCTTGCTAATCTTAGTATAAATACAACTATATTTGCAGGTGAGCCACCAAAACAAGCGAAGCTGCCGAATGAGATTTCCACGACAGTAGAATCCTTCAAGGAGTTTGTCAAGAAACAGAAAGCAATGAGCTCGGAAGTGATGCGCATTTCAATCAAGCCTTTGCATAAGGTATGTTTATTCATAGCTTCTATTGCTACTTTTAACAGTAATAAGTTGGTGAGGTCAGTTAGCCTAATTCGCCAGTTTCCCTGTTCATCAATCATAAAATGCTTCACCTTTTTTTTTTAATCTTTTCAATTTTGGAATTTTTATTTTACAATATGGCAATCCCATCGTAACTTATGTTTCAACTTGCCAGTGTATCTAATTGATCAGTTCCTCGATCACGTCAGGTGGCACATTTGGTCAGGTTATCAACACAATTTGAGGGAACCGACTAGAAACGTGCTAGCAGCATATTTTAACTAATCGCGCAGCATATCCTCGTGGAGCTCTGGGAAACTTATCCCAGAAACACAACACATCAAAGTAGTGTTATTTGACTCTGAGGTTGAGGTCTTCTGAAAGGCTCCAATGTTAATGGAAATCTTTTTTATTTTATACCACTAAGGTGGCAAACAAGTATACGCCCCACCTGATGATAAGCGATCCGCGTAGCCTATGAACGCTTGCAACACCAAGGATATTACTCGCATGTCGCCGACCCTAAAATTCTACCACCAGTTCTACCTGCCTTTCACCTCTTCGTGTTTGCGACTACTTATTCGAAAACGTAAATCGCAAAAAATATTTTTTTTCATAAATACAAAAAAAAACTGCTTTTAACCGGCGCAGCGCTTTTAATTCTTCTATGCAATAATAGTCGAAGGCGATACGAATATGTAGTCGCAAATTTATTCTCCCTAGGGCTACTGTAGCCCTTTTCGTTCTATCTGTCTTTCACCAGTAGCATGTGTTGTTCCCGGCAGGTGTCTCGCGACGCCGAATCGATGTTGCGTCGCGCGCTGAGTTTAGGCGGCGAGGTGAGTAGGGCGCGCGCTCACTCCCGCCGCCTGCGATCCGGCGCGGCCGCCGCGCTCGCTGCTGCAGAATCCGTGAACAGGGATAGCTTGGCCACGGGTATGATATACATGCGTATACGCCACTAAGGGGGGCTAGGAAAAAATGAAAATAAATACACACAACAAAAACAAGACAGAACATCATAGTGAAAAAAAACTAAAAAGAAAAATGCCTTATTATCCAAGTACGGATACTAAAACAAAGTTATGAAATTATTGTATTGTCATTGGTCCTTCATACGTTTGCAAAGTAACATTGATTGATACATACATACAAAGAGATGAAGCTAATAAAAACGTGTTAAAAAAATACAAATGAAACACAATCAGTCAAAGTATGGTTAGTATTACCTGACTGTTATGCTAGGGATCGCAGGTTCGATTCCTGCCGGGTAAACATGTGATAAAAAAATTGTGTTTGCTTTGCATCTATCTATCTGTATTTAGTATGTATAATAAGTATGTTTTCACAAAAAGTTTATAAGTATCTATCAGCTGCTGGTTGCTGGTTCCCATAGTCCAAGCTTTGCTTAGTTTGCTGTGTCATAATTTGTAAGCATTATTATTATTATTACAGGTTCAGAACTGGAAGGCAGTCCTCCTCCGTCTTACGTCAAGGACCTGATCGCGGAGCTAGAACAACAGCTGATCACCTTCCGAAGGCAGATGGATGTTGCTGACAAACAACTGCAATCCGCGCCTAAACTGCTCACCGAACAAGGTGATTTAACTTTTAACAGCTTTAACTCTGTATTCTATGTTCTAAGTATTATTTTAATAATTGATATTATCCTCTATACTTCAGTGTGGTCATGAGATTGGCTTGATAAAGTGAGATCTATATAAATAAAGAAATCCCTCTCACTTCCATAATTGCTGTGCACTATAAACAGGGTGTTTATTAGTATTAAGTCTAAAAGCTTGTAAAATGCTATACACTAATCACAATAAAAGCTATTATGATTTACTTCAGTGAAAGTAAAAAAGAATTGAAATTACCATACCTTGTTGAAGCGCATGAAGGTTATACGCAGGCATGCGCTTGGCCGCTTATATTTTTTTTTTTTTTTTTAATGTTCTATGTATAAATCTTTTCTTCTCCTGTCAATAATAAATTTGTCATGAACTGACCCCTTTTTTCCGTGCACAAGATATTTTTTTGAACTAAATATACCTTATACATAGTTTCCCATACCGGCTCTCTGGCGAGGCAAATATAACATGTTCCGAAGTAGAATATTGACATGGCGTTGTTTTTGCAGAGCTAACCCTGGGCATTCGTCGTATGTACGAATCACTGGTGGCGCTGGCGGGGCGACTGCAAGGTGTGCACGCTCAAGTGGAAGCGCAGAAGGAACAGTACTTAAATCTAAGGAAGTACGTACTCAAGGACCCGACCAACGTGTTTGACACACCACACCGTAAGTATCGTCTTCTTATTCTTCTTCTTTTTCTTCTTCAAGTAGCCTCTTTAATTCTGAAGTATCGTCTTATTCGGTCTAATGGTGTAGCTAGAGGTTAGTCGACCTGAGTGCTGCGTTAGGTGTCGTGGGTTCGATTACTGTCGAGGTTAACATATGTATTTGCTTTTTATTGGGTGTTTGGTACGTATTTGTTAGTGGTCCGGTTCCCGTAGTACAAGCTGTGCTTAGTTTAGGGCTAGTCGGCGCTGTGCGAGATGTCCACTCATTATTAGTATTAAACTATAACATTAATTGGGAATATAAATAAATGAATATAAAATAACTGATGATTGTTCATATATTTTTTTTATTCGTTCGTATATTGGCACACAACGCTATGATTCTAAATTAAGCAAAACATGTACTTATTATATGGACTAGACAACTGATAGACCACTTACATACTTTTAAATAAATACTTTATAATACACAGGCCAAACATACTTACCCAAGGCAAAACACTGTGTTCATCACATTAATATTTGCCCTGGGATGGGGTTAGAAACTGTGATTCTTAGGGTATCAGTCAGGGTTACTTACCAGGTAGATAGTCTGTGCCGTCGGCTTTTTTATATTATTATTACATTTTAATCATACAATACCGAACTATTAATATATATACTAAATAAAAAGATAAAGATGAGTTATTTAATTGTATTATGAGTACATTACATTATAGAAATTTACATAATACTTAATTTTGCAGCCAACACAAGTTTGGATCAAATACTTCGTGATGTGGACGACCCAAGAAAGAGGCTGAAGTCCAATACATTGGGTGACCTAAGCCAGAGCAGTGCCATACTATCGGATCCTAGGGATGTGTTAGGTAAGAATCAATAAAATTATTTATAAAATTTCCCTAATCTCAATTGGGATTTTTATAGTTATTTCGTATCAAACAGGTGATTGTGAGTTACAAATGTGTTTCCAGGTAATATAAACCAGTTGGCTGGTCCAACACCATTTTCATATGTTGGCAGTTCACTGTCGCCATTCCCTACAACCGATACTAGCGGTGAGTATGTTTCTGTTTATTATTGAGTGAAGTATATACATAAATGGTTTTACCATCCTACTAGTAATATAAATGCGAAAGGTTGTGAGTATGGATGGACGGATTCACGCAAAAAGTTATCCTGGGAAAATTTTAGGTTCCTCTGAGATTCTAAGCTCAACGCGGACGTAGTCGCGGGCAGAAGCTAGTGTGATCATGTATGTCACAGTCGTTAAAATATTTTCTCTCACATGCTATGTCCAGTGTCATTCATGATCATACATTGGTTCTTAACTGATAAGTTTCCATTGACATATTATCTTAAAATGATTATCATTATTTAATAATCCTTTTTTTTATAGATTACTTATTATTACACAGTACATACAGTCTTATTTAACGTAAACATTAGATTTTGACCCTCTCGAAATCCACCATTGTTAATAATAAGTGCAGTAGCTACCATGCATGAAATAAGAACATAATTTCGACAAATTTAGTAAAACCATGTATTGGTATTTGGTGTCGATTCTGTTGTTCAAAATTACTAAACTTAACAAATTTGACAGGTCGAAAAGTCTCCCTATCCCTTTCTCATGCGCCGGGTTAAATAAGGATGGCAATATTTTTAGACCTGGCAAATTTGTTAAGTTTAGTAATGTTGAACAACAGAATTGGCACCATTGTACATACAGATAGAATACAGAATAACTCACCTGACTTCTTCTTTAGAAATAGGATAGATAATGATTCAAGATAACATAAGTATTACTCAGAGAACAGTATAGCAATTTTGGACCTTCCTTGAGACTCAAGCTCCAACCTGAAATAGGATAGACACATTAAGGTAAAATAAGTATTACATAGAGAACAGTGTAGCAATTTTGAACTTTCCTTTTGTTTCAAGGTCCAACTTGGCAGCCGCAACCTGCTCAGCCGACCTTCAATACGTCTTTGAACGTTAGCAGCTACAGCGCCGCTCCTACCAGCGATGCCAACACCTTCCAGCTGCAGAAGCCACCAGGCAAGCGAGGGAAGCAGTGATACTGGCGTTAATTTTGCAATGTATACCTGAACACTTAATGTGCTGGACCATGTACAGATAACAGTGCTTAGGGATTTATTGCAAAAAATATTACTGTGTTGGTGGAGTGTACGGAATTTTAGAACGATGCTAATTGTGAAAGAACTAGTGAAGGTGACGTCACATATTGCTAACTTCAAGTTGTAAAGTGTATGGTAGGTAGAATTTTTGTATCGCTAATATATATTAGCGATAAAAAAATTAGTGTTAATATCTGCGATACAGTTTTAAACTACTGCAGATATTATCGCAAAATTGTAATTGTATAATTTTGAATTTTTGTTCCTGAATAAATAAAATAAATAAATATTGTTAGATAGAAACCAATTTGTCATGAATGACCAGGCTTGAAATAACATCTTCATACCTACTTGCGTATAGGTATCTATACCTCTAATCTATATTAGAGGCTTGCCTATTAAGCCTCATTTTACGTATGCCTATGTTTAAGGGCCATGAATTTAAAAATTGTTCTGTAAACAATTTAATTAGAAGCCTGAATATTAGAGAAATTTTTTTTTGGTCATGTTAGCTTCTCCCTAAATATTTTTATAACTTATTGAACATTTCAGTATTGTGGAAGCCTTTGTAGCTTCGAATAAAGTAGCATCATAAAGAAAACTTTTACAACTACAGTTATAATTTACAACATAGACCACATTATTATCTGTAAACCACTGTATAAAGGTAGGTGTCGTATATTGTTGAATTTTATATATAACTATGTTGTAAATCATGCATTATATGCATTGCATACTCTCCAAATAATTGTTATGTATTAAAATAATTGTATTAAATATATTTTTAAAATATGCAAATTAACGCTTTTCTAAAATATAAATTTCATGCCAACCACATATGGCACGAGATTATATAATTGTATACTTTCTGTGCCGGTAGCAGGAACATTGTAGACAACGTATTCGAAAACGTAACTCGCGAAATGTAAAAATTGACATTCTAATTTTTAGTTTCACTTTTCACCGCCGCAGCGCTGTTCATTTTCCAATACAAAAATAGTCGAAGGCGATACGAATACGTTGTCGACAATGTTCCTGCTACCGGCACTGATCTACATTATACTATTGTTTACATTTTAGGGAAGCGTTACTGATAAATCGTTGTTTTTCTTTTGTTCCTATCTATTGAAATTATCATTGATTTTGATTTTGTGGGTAACTTTTTTTAGATTACAATTGCTACATTGTTTCACTAGCTTCTTTTGACTAAAATGGCCACGGAAAATCGTATCTGTGCTCGCTCGACCTGTGTATTGAAAATTTTACATTGTAGTGGGTTATTTGTTAAAGTTAAACAGCTGCGATGACATTTTCCCAAATCTAAAGCCAATAACGGCAAGTCATATCGTGCCTTAATCTAGGTAAATATTTCAAAATTTACTGAACTATATAATATTTTGAAATATAATTTCTGCGTCGACAGGTGCTAAGCCAATCTTGGCGAATCGTATCAGTCATTAGTGTGCATAAGTTTTGAACTTTACATTTTACGCTGCGTTGTATATTGGGGGTTATCATTTCTCTTTGAAAATATTATTGCTGCGTCGTCATACTTTTGTCAGATTAAAAACTAATATGGCAGGTTTATCAGTGCTAAGACTAGATATATGTATTGAACATTTTACATTGGTTGTTATGTGTCTCTAAACTAATATGGCAGGTTGTGGTAGCAGTCCAACCAAGTATGGAATTTATCTTGACAATAAAATGAAATGTTTGATTTTGTTGGTTATTAAGTGCTCTATAAAAATATAAATAACTGATAGTATCAGAGCGTCTACATAAATATTGAAAATGTATGCGTCTACATAAATATTGAAAATTTATCATTAAAATGAAAGGTGGTTTATTTCTGTGGGTTATCATTTGCTGTATAAAAATGAAAATTGCTGCGTCGATATACTGTTTCAGACTGAAAGACAATCTCGGAAGATGGTGTCGGAGCTAAAAACCTAAATATTGAAAGTTAATAACTACAATGAAGTGTGGTATACTTCTGTGGGTTGGTTTATCTTATAAAAATAAAATTGCTGCGTCGATTACATGTTTGACTAAAAGACACCTCTATCAGAGGCCAGAGCTTTGTCTATCTAAATATTGCAAAATAATCATTAAAATGAAGGGTGGTTTATTTCTGTGTGAAATTAATTCGTTTTTTTTTGTATCGGAGCTTGATCTACCTAAATATTAAAAATAATCTTTAAATGAAGTGTGGCTTATTTCATGAGTTAGGTATCGTTTGCTCTATGAAAAAATTGCTGCGTCGATTAATTTTGTCAGACAATTTCGGCAGACTGTATCAGTCTATCTAGACATCGGTTCCTTTTAATTTTTGGGTAATAATTCGTAAATTGTTAAAAATATTGTCTGTATTCGCACCGAACTGACACACCGAAAGATAAGCATAGGTGGCATTTAGTTTCCAGCTGCACTGAAGCATTCTCGACCGTCACCGTCTGTCCTCGTTCTGCTGATTAGGCTTATTATTTTTAATTGCTAACTGGTATACTAATGCCTTTAGATCTTTAACCGTAATATATATGGGACAATCGATGTACTTCCCTTCCTACTTATCTACCTATCCAAATTAGAGATCGTGGTTTTATATGATATATTTTTTTACAAGTATTGCACACTGCGATTTTATCGTCCTGAATCTTATTACAATAATCCCAAATCAAAATATTGCCGCTTCTTGACATTTATTTCTATGAAAACATTAATTGTATACTAAACTATTATTTATGGACATTAATAAAATTATGAAATATATACAGTCCAAACCTAAACACAACTCACTCACTCTTTATTGTTTTGTACCATTCACAAATCTATCAATCACATCAACGCATCGAAAGTTCAAAACAAAGCAGAAGAAATTAATGAGTTCACGCGAAACGGCAAACACTGCGTCAAACGTCATTCGCAGCGCAAAGCACACTGACAGCGTTGTATTTAAAAATTATGAATAAATTAGCAGAACTTAATTCGATTAAACGCAAATATATAAACATCAAATTCAAAAGTACACTTTTTCAAAACAAATATTAGGTACGTAAATAGGTCCTACCTACGTAATTTAGCCGTGAGTTTATTCATATACCTATACCTTGTAAATTGAGTCTTATAACTATTGCGTTAAGGTTCTTTTTCAATCCTAGCATGGACCAACGAAAGGATTTGGTTGTGCAGTGTTGTGCGTTGTGGTTGTGTCTTGTTACCAACATTTTGCCGCTAACATTAAGCTATTATGACTTAATCTTTTAAGCTTGATTGAGTGTTTTATTTCAGGACCGGACCTCGACACGTCAGTCGTGCGTTTGTAGTCACGAACCATTCTGAAAAGGAAAACTTAGGCTCACAAAAACAAACTCATTATTACGGAAAACAAACAAGAACAAAATATTTGAAAGAGAAATCGACTTCATTTTTGTTCCGCGGTTATTTTTACGATCTAGTCATTTTTTTAATACTTTTAGTATGGACATGGCTGCTGATATTGTTGTTCGCGATCACCAAAACCATAAAATTGGTCAAATATAATTTGTCATTCTGAAGAACTGAATTTTTGGTTACAACCCTTTTTACATGCACATGGAGAGCCTATAGTTTTATTAGGATATTTCTTTTTTGAATTGCAACCTTCGTAGGCTTTACCAAATTTTTTAGGATTTTATTTTTTTAGAACGCCTCACTACTATGCTGCTTGCGTTTCCGGGTTTTTTGTATTCCCGACGTAGAAGGTTGATATTGTATATTTGATTCATTAATGTTGTTATCTATGTGTGCATTATCAATTGTTAAATTACAGTAGAATCCGGATATAACGACCTTCAAGGGACCGGCGATACTATGTCGTACTAACCGGATGACGTACAAAACGGATTATTTCTTAAGTACATACAGAATACATATGAATGTATGTACTTAAGAAATATTCCATGTACTTAACTTACGAATACATATTTATTATAATTGGGAAAGTTTGATTTTCTTATTTAGGTAAATAAAACATTTTGTAGGAATCACATAAAGCTTCATTTTAATGGTTCTTAAACATTCCAAATTACAAAAATAGTTATGTACATTATGTACTGTAATACAAAGAGATAAAATACATACACACGCACTACACGAAAACTCTGTTACTAACTAACGTACAAAGTCAGTTATTTGAGTTTGTTTTTGACTAACTTTTGTTCGGTAATAAGAACTTCGTACAGCATTGTGAATTCGTGACATCATTGTTTTCATAAGATCATCATCGAAGTTAGTTTGAACAAACTCATTGAGCGTTTCCGCAGCCTTCAGAGCTTCAGACACACTCACGGTAGGATGAATCTCCTCTGGTTCGTCATCATCACCGTCGCTATCCCTGCCATTCGCGTCGTTGGCGATGATATTTACCACAATGTTTTCATCAGACGGTTCTTCACAAGTGGCGACAGCATCATCGACATACGCGTATTGTTCAAACTCCTCGTTTGTTATGGGTAACTGATGTTTATCAATAGCCCTCACCCAAGTGCTCAGCGGTACGTCGTCTTCTTCGTTAAAATCATCTGCGTTCGAAGTTACGCTACAGTCTACATTGCTTCGGACAAAACCAGCGTGTTTGTAACAGTTAAAAATTGTGTCTTGCTTGAGTTGGGTCCAGGCATCTTGAATCATTAGAATAGCATCAAGAACAGTTATCTTTGAGTAATCAACACTACTGCTTCCGCGACCGTCTAGTAACTGGATCATTTTTAGGACAAGGTTTTTACGAAAATGTGATTTCAAAGCTCGAATAATCCCTTGATCCATGGGTTGCAACACTGATGTTGTGTTTGGAGGCAGAAATACCAGGGTTATGTTTTTCAAGTTTTCAATATGGGGATGTGCAGGACAGTTGTCAACTAACAGCAGAATTTTCTTGTTCTTTTTCATAAGTTCACGATCCCATGCGCGTATCCATTTGTTAAAAATGTCAGCAGTCATCCAGGCTCTTTGATTGCTCTCATAATCCACTGGCAAATGCCGTACATTTTTAAAACATCTGGGACGTTGAGATTTTCCGATTACGAGAAGTTTTTTTTTAACAGTGCCACTCATGTTGGCTGCTACCATCACAGTAATTCTCTCCTTTGATAATTTCCCTCCTGTACATTTTTCGCCTTTAAATTTCAAAGTCTTGTCTGGGGTTAATTTATAAAACAGCCCGGTCTCATCTGCATTAAAAATTTCATCATCTCTAAATTGCGCACGCAGAATAGGCCAAACCTTTTCTAACCAATCGACTACATCACCTTGTTGAACTGATAAAGACTCGCCAGCAATCTTACCACTGACGATGTTGTGTCTTACTTTAAAACGGTTTATCCAACTCATCGAACATGTGAAATTTTGCATGTCTAACTGTCTAGCAAAAAAGTTTGCTTTCTCTTGTAGCAGAGGCCCATTAACGGGTATTCCCCGGTCGCGCTGAAGCTTAAACCACTGTAACAATGCCTTATCCACCTGCTCATGAGTAGAAGTCCTTACACGTTTGCATTTCAAAACATTAGCACTAAACAGCGGCTCGATCTTATATTTATTCTTCTTTATTGTAGAAATTGTAGAATGAGATACGCCAAACTCCTTTGCGATGGTTGCATTTGATTCACCGGCTTCTAATCGGAATAATATTGCACTTTTTTCTTCAATTGTAAAACACTTTCGCTTCACAGAACTCATTTTGTCGAGCTTTAAGAACTTGTCATAACAAGTGACAAACACTAACTATGATTTACGCACGCCACTAAGGATGCACGCGGGGCGGGGTGAAGTTGGGGCGCCGAGGTATTGGTGCGTAGGTTGTGTAAACAAAACATTGCGCGTCGTTTTAACCGGACGTATTATCATAAATAATGGTCGCTATAAGCAGTTGGTCGCTTAAACCGGAGTCGCACTAAACGGTTGCATTTTCTCAGTACCTAACTATGAAACCTAACTTGAGTAAACATTATCGTCGTTAAAAGCGGTTAGTCGTTATAAGCGAA